>OY723386.1:22669936-23064936 GCA_963210295.1 Ophion ellenae
CTAAATGTTCTTGAAAATAAAAAGTTTTTATTGCTAAATGTTTCTTTCTTCGTTTATATGGCACCACTTCCGGTCGGTAAAAAGCCTACGGCCAAGTTTTCTCCTAGACGGATCACATTTCGGGCACACGAAGAGAATCATGTTATTTGTCGTTCAACAAAGAGGAAGAAGTTTTTTTTTCTTTTTTCCGAAATACCCGCCGTCTCGGAGAACACTGGGACTTTGCGAATCAGCTATTTCACTTGCACTCATGGCCGCTTGGTCGGTATAACACATGGCCTAAATGAAAGAAAAATCTTCGTCGGTTTTATTTCAGTTACTCCTGGCGACGCTACGTTTCACGTCTCACAACATCCGCCGCAACCCGTTTACAAGACCATTCCATACCTCCGTCATTTTTAAAGATTAATAAAAAAAAATATCACATGACAGCCAAAAGTAGTAATAAAACATTACCCTAAGTCTAAAAAATTGTGAAATAATCTTTACTTAAAAAAAAAATCATGAAAATCAGCAATTTTTTGTAGTAGTAAAAAGTAGTAATTAAACATACCCTAAGTCTAAAAAATGGCGAAGAAATCTTTCCTTTTTGAAAATCATGAAAATCAGCCATTTTTTCCTCGCCTAACGGTATCTCCCCCCTTAAGCATTAATGCATCAAGTGATTGCTAAAGAAATTACAAGAGTGCTTACTAGCGCAAGCGAGACCGGACTCGAAGCTTCGAGCACCTAGATTGCAGCACAGGACCGCATTCGCGTCGGGACTGCTGTGGGACATGAGGATCCGCTTGCAGGGACACGCGCCATTCGCTGTCGAGGGGCAGGAAGAGCTCTCCTCGTAGAAGCATCTCTCCGGCAACACGGACATTATCCCGTTCATCCCCCCCGAACCGGAAGACTGATCCTCCTCTGTACGTCCGCTAGCGACTCCCGCGTACAGACACATCATCACCGTCAGCCACTGCATCTGGAAACGAAGGTGGCGAAGTTTGAACCACGGTCTTACAAACAAGTCTTAAAACGACCCTGTTGGGGATAGGCCGGGTTACCCAGGTAGCAAAATGTTATCTATATGGTATCCGAAAGATATCCTAAAACGGATATCGATAACTTTTTGGTTGTCCAAAAAGATACCAGTTTGAATTACAAATAGTATCACTAATGACCGCTCCGCGGATAACTCATTTGTATCCAATTAGTTAACTATACGGCAACTTTTAATGGTTGACAAATTGACAACCAGAGGTTAACTTTTATTGGTCGTCGGTACGTTAGCGTAAAGTTATCAAATCGATATATCTGAAAGATATCCTTTTAAAGGCATGAGAATGCCAAGATGCCACATCTAAAAGTTGTCCAAAAGGCATCCATAAAGTTGACAAAACGATACCCCAACGGTATCAAAAAGTGCTATCGAATGAATATCTATTTATTGGCGATAAATATTTATTATTGGCGATATCTATTTATTAGCTATATATATATATATATATATATACATATATATATATATATATATATGTATAGACCCATTCCTTTATCAAAACCAACTTAGTAATAGTCCAGGATATTTAATATAGCCCGATATTACCTATTTTTTGTTATATTCATTTACAACGATAAAAAAATGACTTCTTTTTTTTCTTCTGTAAACGATAGAACTATACATGTCGAATATTTTCCCAAAGTTTCAAAGCGAAATTCGAAAAACTTCAAACGTTACAACCCGTCAACGCTGTGCCTCACTGCTCGGATTCGGAGCGAGCATAAACTTCAAATGCGTTTTCCTCAAAACTGCATTATAGAAATTGGCGTGCAGGATTACTTAAAAACTATTAAGCTGATCGAGTTGAAACTCGATAGAAATATTGATAATATTGGTATCTTCTACTTGACGGGAATTGTTTTTGAGATATTGGGAAAAAAAACTACTTTTTTAATCCACATTTTACATCAATGTTGCGTAAAATGTTGATTTTTTTTGTAAATGCTTGCCATTTTCTTAAATTTGCATTTTCTTAATTTGAATTACTGTCACATAGAAACTATACGTGTTCTAACTGAAAAAATGTTTGAACTTTTTTGCAAATCAAAGTTTACGGGAAGCTAGACTGCACGCCGATTCGCAACTCCCGCGGCGAACTTGCTGTAACACTCTGCCACAGCTCCGCCATTATGATGATGAATTAATTTAAAAAAAATGGTTTCGTATACTTAAATATACTATTAAAGTATACCTAAGGTTTAATAATTGTAGAATAATGATTTCCTAGTTTTAAAAATCCCTCAATATTGCTTATCTTTTTCCTGTCTAAATGTATATCCCGCCTTAACGATGTTTACCATGTAATAACCAATAATAGGTAATATTGGGCTATATTGTATATTCCAGACTATTAATAAGTTGATTTTGATAAAGAGATAGATAAGATAGTGTTATTTCAGTTTTAAAGGGGATCGTCGATTAAATGTTAGCTAGTTAATTAAAAATGATATGTAATTTAATATTACTAAAAAATACATTCATGGTTTTTCATCGTCGTTACGGGGACACCTTCCGTCAGCCGCCAGTTGCCTAGCCTTTCGCCGGTCGCCCCCATGGCAAAGCCAGTCCACGACACTATTTTTCAATGTCCTTGGCTTTGGCGTCGTGGAATGAGCTTCGTACGACACCTGAAAAAGATAATGAACAAATATGACGAATATAATTGTATTCAGCGTGTGATGACGTCTTTACAGCGAATGATTTTACAAAATATTGAAACAATAAAATATTAATTTATACGTTGATATAGAAAGCAGAAAAAGAAAGTGTACTTACTCCAATTTTTAAAATATGTCAGAGGCATAAATACTCACGAGTATATGTTCAACCACCTCTTCTTTTTTAAGTTAATTATATGTTCGCACTTTGCTCCTCGGTGATCGGAATAATGGTGCCATATACAAAGATACGCGAGCCGGTCGGAGTAAAACAGTGATCGGTTGTGTCATCTTTCGGACAACATTTGATGCCTTTTCACTATCTCCCACCAATTCCAAATACGTCAAAAGGTAGCATATTACCGATGTCCGAACGATATCATGAAAAAGACATCTTATGTGATTAGTCTTTAGGATATCATTCGGACAACGTTTAATTGGATACAGCAGACGGATAACTTTTTGATACCTGAAAATAGTCATCAATTGGATACCTTACAGATATCCGTTTTCACCGGCAAAATATATAAAAAGATAAATTCACGACAACATTAAACGGGATGTCGTTTGAAAGATGTGGAATAGTTATCTTGCGGTAATGTCTTAAAGATAACCTGAAAATGGTAACTTAACCGCGTCAATTGGACATTTATGCTACCTGGGTAGTGTCCAAGGTTCGTAAATTCTGATTTACGCCGCAAGGTTCGCAAAATGTGGGGGTGTAGGGATGGGCAACGCGTTAAAAAATATCGATACATATCGTATCCATATTGACAAAAAGTATCGACATTATCGCGCCGAAAATATCGATATATTGATATATCGGTCGATATTTCCAATATCGGTGTTTATTACAAAAATGTTGATCTCATATAGAAAAATATCAACTAATATTTACAACCAAGTTATACTTTCGAGCAAAAAATCAATAAAAGACGCACCACTTATTAAAACGACATTTATTTGAAATAGTGAAAGTAAAAGTACAAAATTATTCCAACCAATATTCGTCAGATATAGACATTAAAAGAACTCTTTACTTCACATGTTTCCCTGTCAGGCTACTTGTGTTATCCGGTACCAGTAAGATGATTGTGGAAGCCACTCTTTCGGAAGATACTGAAGAGGCTTGGCATGTCATATATTTTTGCGCGACTTCTGACAATACAGGCGTAAAATGCCGGCTATCGACCTAGAACTTTACAGGATCAGATTTTCGTCCTAAATGTAGTTGATCTAGGTATTGCTTGAACTCGTTAGGCACGGAGCCAGAGCTTGGAATTTTTTGAGTAATTGAGCTTTGCGATAAGATTTTTTCGTGCCTGGACCAAATTAAAAAACCGTCAGAGTCTTCCTGTGCTATATGTGTAGCTCTGAGTTCAAGAGAAAGTTGACCTCTTCAACTATGTTCTGAGCGAATTTCATTGCTTATTTATATTACAGCTGACACGGCAAGTGGAGAATCAAAATGGATACGCTTGAACCGGGGCTCCAATATGGTAGCTATTGCAAGAAAAGTGTTTCATTCTAAAAGAGCTAGTCTATCTGAGATTCCTTTGAGTGAAGAATTTTTCACCGACACTCCTAAATTGGTTGAAGGAGTTGTGTGTTCCATTTCTTGTCGAAGTTAATTGGTAATAGGAACGGCTGAGCTAGCAGTCACATAGTTTGCACCACTAATCTCTTCGGTGGCTTGTTTGAAAGGACCAAGAAGGGCAACAATGTCTCTTATCACATTGAGCTGCGATATTGCAACCATGTCGGGCATATTTCGGTTCGACTGACTTCTCATAACCAAGACTTTTGCTATAACTGCTGATAAAATAAATCTTTCTAACATGCCAAAGCAGGAGTTCCATCTTGTGTTGGCAGCTTGAATCAAAGTCAACACTTTTTCTTCTTTTTTTCCGGATGCTTCCTGCTCGTCTCTTAATAGGTCCATAGCATTAACCGATTGCTTAAAATACGTCACAATGCTCTTGACGTGGTTTGCAACAGCTGAAAACATCTGATTTTCTTTTAACACTCCATTGACTATTAGATTCAGTAGATGCCCCATACAAGGAATTCTCTTCTCATCTCCTAAAAACAATCGTACCGCTAGCACTATGTTTGCACCGCCATCGGTAGTAAC
Organism: Ophion ellenae; assembly: GCA_963210295.1. Lineage (NCBI taxonomy): Eukaryota > Metazoa > Arthropoda > Insecta > Hymenoptera > Ichneumonidae > Ophion > Ophion ellenae. Next base: position 22,674,774 of record OY723386.1, read on the forward strand.
AGATACGATTTTACTTTTGTCCTTGTCAAACTTTTCACAAATTTCATCCCAACATCCTTTGATGTACTGTCCTGTATGTGCCTGAAAAATAATACCTATCATGTGAAAATATTTGATATAATTATAGTCTAAAAACTGCTATTTATTGATATTGAGGTGAATTCAGTTGATCTAATTGTTGAGAGAGTATCTGTTAATATAAAAAAAAACGTACCTGAAACAGTCTTTGCGCTGATAGACTTATGTTTTAAAGTCCAAAAGATCTACCTACATTGTCAAGCAAGTAAATCGTCAATACTAAGAAACTCCTTGTTGAATTGGTAAGAGTCAGTATGTCACTTGTAAAAGAGACAAACTTTGCTTCATTAAGGGTTTTTTAAAGAACGGACTTTGTTGTGCTATATCGTCTCTCTACTAAGTGGTATTGGAAATATATACAAGTAACAGTGGATATTGTGGAAAGTGGATATTGGAAATATATACAAGTATCAGTTCTAGCACAGTGGTATATTTATATAGTACATTAAAAAATAACAAAAATAATGTGTATATAATTTTAATGAAATTATGAAAATACAAGTTAAAAACCTTTTTTCTAGATGGGAGCTTATAGAGAGGGCATGCTGCGCGCACAAATTTTTTCATACCAACTTTTTCTACGCATGAGAAGGGTAAATTATCCCTACAGATCATATAGATCAAGGTTGTGTAATGTCACAATGCTTTTGACCACCTTCTGAATTTTTTTTAAAATCTGTTTGAAAGTACTTACTTAAAATTATTATAAAATAACAAAGTTTGAAAAAAATGAATAAATTAGTGATATTAAAACTATTGATATTTTTACAACTATTAGTAAGGGCGTTACTAAAATTTGATCTTTCACTCTATGATATATTTATTTTCATAGAACCCCAAGATAATAACAGAATACTAGAAATAATTACGTATAAAAGCAAAATATTATTGACAAATCCATACTTCAATCACAAAAACTCTTACCGTACCTTCATATCTTGTACTTCTCTCCAAACAATCTATAAGGGTCGGTTGCTTTGGTTTTTTTGCACCAAAAGTTTCTTGAGTAGAAATCGCCATCTCAGAATTGGCTGTGATTTGTTCAGCATTATTATTACTACAAGACTACAGCAACCTAAAATAAAAAATCAAGGAAGAAAGGTCAGTTCTTATATATTTTACACAAAATTTATGAATAACCTAATAATACTTTTGTATCATGATCATGTTTGTGTAATACTTACGTCATCAACCCGAGAACCATCCATAAATTCCATCATTGAAATATTTGAAGATACTGGAATTGAATCGACATTGTCCTTAGCAAAAGCCAGTTGTGTATTTGTTGATGTTAATAGAGTTGGTAATGGCGACACGGATTTTACTATTTTCGTCAATTGCAAATAGGCGAAATAATGCTTAATTTTCAATGAGTAGCCAAATTAGTCGTATTTCCGCAGGTTTTATAGGTTTTGCCATACAAGTTGCAGGATACAGGTTCGGAGCCACCTTTTTTAAAAAGAATTTCCAGACAGCAGACATGGTTATTTTGGAATAACCCACAACAAAATCGGGGCGTAACCAAACACTTTAGAACTTCGAAAGAAGAAAAGGGTAACGGTCCCATTACGTGTATATCAGAACATCAGACTAGTGTTACCAACTTTTACACTAAGCGCGGACACTATCATTGAGACCAGCCAGGGGGCTGACACTGGTAGATGAATGCTGTTCGCAAAATGTCCTTGCCGCACTGTGGCGCTAGTAGTCTTGTGACAGGCATGCATATATAGTACGTTGCACCGGTGTTTCGAATATTTGACATGAATAAAAGTCTAGTGTAGATAACTTTTCGAAAACCATTATTCGCGTGTATGATGGATCCTGTTATCGCTGTAACAGTACGTGCTGTTATCGCAATAACGATAATAGCACGAAACGAAAGTATCGAATCGTTCAGCTGATCGGAGTATTTAGAGCCGAAGCCTGTCACGTAACAGCTAACGCTAGGTAGTGGCACTTTTAAGAACTAAAAAGCCGGGACAAAACGCGTTTTCGTTTATCGTATAGAAATAGTAGGCCAGTGTCAGGGGGCTGAGACCAGCGTAGCAAACTGTTCGAGTGGCTACCCGCTAAATGTGAATTTTAGTATGACCAGAAAACCACTAAAAATGGATTTTCTTTCTGAAATCACTACAAGTTTCATAAATCTTATTTTAATGTATAATATTTATCGTAGTATTGATGTAAAAGTATGGCAAAATTCTCTGGAAATAAAGTAATTGTTCATTATTTGGTTGAAAATAATAAGGATAAGGCTATTTGTTATTTAGTCACTTCGAATAACAGGTAGTAATATCAACAAAAATACAAAATAACATAATTTCTTAATAAAAAAAAAACCAACATAATCGTCTTCTCCACACGAATTATTCGCCACGAAGAAACCGGCAGCCATCAGTAGCGAGATTATGTACCTCGGTAACGAGTTTTCCGTAGCGTTAGCTAGCGGACAGCCAATGAGAGGCTCCCTTTTTTGTGTGATCGTGCATGTGATTGGCTGTCGTTAGCTAACGATAACGGAACTTGTCGCGAAAACGTTAGCGAATTCCGGCACAGAAAAGTGTACCAGTAGATTTAATGGAACAACCTCTCAGTTGGCGACACTGCATCAGATACATTAAATCAAACCATAGATCGAAAGAAAAATTTCAACGTAATGCGTATGCCTAAGTGGATATGGGAATGTGTTTTAAATGAAAATATCGCTTTTGATACACAAAATTAAATATCGATATTTGGGGCATATTAGACACTCCTAAGGGGGTGTTGTGTGCACGTTTTTATATCCAGGTATGGAAACGGCCACGATATGATAAGCACGCTAAGCCGGACCACTTTCCTTTACATTTTTCGCCACTACGTGGCACACCTGCAAAGGGTGTGCGACAAGGACGGACTAGCTTCTGCCTGTCCCTCTCACTCTCGGCGCATGTGCCGTCGACCTTGTCTCCTACCCATTTTATCACATATTTGATAGGGATACGAATTTTTAAAAAACCAAATTAATAAATAAGACCTAAATGATTTATAGGCATCATAGTAATTGAGGTCACCTGCGTGTCATATAAGAATTCCGTGGAACCCAAGCAGCTGTAATAAACATAAACGATCTTTACTTCAAATTATGAAGTCGCAGTTTGGCTAAATGGTTGGCGTCAAGTTTTGTAACCCAAACTTCAGGATTCGACTCTTACACAAGATTTTGTTTCATATTCAGATAATAAAAGTGTTTATTAATTCAGATAGGTTGAATACTGTTTTTATTCGATCTTTTGTTAAATTTAGTCATCCCATTCTTTTTTTATACGTATATCGCGCACGACTTAGGTATGTCGACGAGTTTTTGGTAAACACTGAAGCACCAAATCGTCTTCCCTATCTGCAATAATATAATCTGAACTCTCGTGTAACTAAATGTAAAACTCGTTAACACGATCTTAAGAGCATGAGATTGTACACGGAGCGAGGTTATCTCTCACATGACAAGACGGGGAACAATAAGGGGGAAGCATTAGATCACGGGAGACTGTGGGTGGGGGTCGATGGCAGCGACGCATGTGGCGGCGACCGGAATAAAAAGTGGATCTCGTAACGGTGCCTCACAGCATTATTGAAATCTGGCTTCGTTTCCAGACCTGTATGTAGGACCGTGGTCGTTTCCGACAGAGAAGGAATACAACAATCTCCTAAGCTCAACTCTCTAACTACAAACGAATACGACGGATTGCAAAAAAATTATGGCTAGCAATAAGTACTTTCCTTTTACACTAAAACATCATAAGAATAAGTTACTATTCGATGTATAGCAAGACATTTTTTTTTCACCGACTTCGAGCGTATAATGCAAGCTCACCTCTGGCACGGCCAGAGGCATATGTAAAACTTTAAACGCGTTTTTCTCGAGACAGCTTTTTTTTTTCAATTGGCGTGACAAATAACTTCAACAATGTTCACTCGATTTACTTCAAACTTTAAAGTTATGTTCCTAATTGCATTTCACAGAGAAGTACGTACGGAATTTCTGATTAATCGAAAACTTTTCATTTTATGAGCAGTTATATACGAAATTTTTCACTGAAAATTCATTGTATGTATTCGTAGGTATTCGTACAACTTTTGAATAAAATAATATTTTTTTAAATTCCGTACTTACTTCTCTAGGTATTCTAATGTAGATTGACGAGAATTTTTGTCATTTGTCCTAGGTCAAAAATTGTGGATGTTCAATGTCACGCCGCGGAGAGCCTAAAAAAAAACAAAAGAAAATATTAGTGGTCGGCTATGTTGTATATCGAAAAAAATATATATATATATTTTCTAACAGCTTGATGTTCATACTAAATAGATGTGTAATTAATTTTGAGAGTAAATCACTTTTCCATACGCAAAAAACTGTTAAATTCGCACATGCCCGTTACTGTGGCCTAACCTCTTAAGGGGCCAGGGGATGGACACCCCTCGACAGCAGCGCTTTGAACACCAAGCGTGCCTGCCCCCACCAATGAAAATTGCCACCGTTTCAAGACCTGCTAAGGCCGTGGTTTGAACCCGCCAGGGGAACAATCCCCACTTCGTCTGTTTTATCAACGGTCTGAGAGAAAGGAAACTGCGCTTCTTTGTTGGTAAATTTGGCCACTAAATGGCCTCTGGCGAATAAAACGACGGGGAAGTAATCTGCGAATTTCGAGTTCGCGCAATCGGTTTTATTTTTTTGCGAAACTCAATGCGGTGTCTAACATCGCCGACTATCGCGCCACCGAATGTGATCTTATTGCAATTTCGTGTATGCAAACATGAATCAGGGTGTCTTAATTGTATAGTTACAGCTTGCGAAGAACGTTTGCCATTTCAGGTGGTTGAAGCCATTTTGACGGACGGAATTTCGGTGGTTGGGGTCAGAAAATTCAAACGCTCCGCCGCGACTTACGCTTTTCCCTTTTTCTCGAAACTATGCTTGATGAAACAGTTGTATCTTATAATTAATGCGTCCGATTCACTTGAAATTCGGACAAAACATAGTTTATAACGTTGTCTATCCTAGGACCGGATGATTTTTTCATATGTTTATCCAGTTGTTAATGACAAATGATTAAAGTTGATCGTTTTTTCAGTCGAAAATGGAACGTTTTTTCTACGCTTCATCATTATAGGCATTTTTCAAATTTCAAAAGACTATCCCGTTACAGGAAAGTTGTATTATCATACTAAAAGTAAATTGTTTAATTTTTCATTTCAGACGAGCCTCGTTGCCGGAAGCACTTCACCGATTGGCCATGCGGAAACGGCGGGCGTTTCTTTAAATAATAATAACTGCATTGTTTATCAATACTCTTCTATAAAATAAAAACTTAAACTTGACAAGGCTACGTATCAATTGTGTGTAAAATCCCGACCTCGTCATCCCAATACTTCCTTAAAAGTTTTTTTGGACCCCAAGCTTACGCAACGCAGATCGGTTAATATCGAAAACGGATTAAGGAAGGCGACCGACACCAGCTTGAGTGCAACACTTATTTTTTACAATTTTGCGGAAGCGTAGTGCGGAATTTAAATGCCTAGTTAGCGGAACTGACGGCAGAACGAGAGAGAGAAAGAGAGGCCGCAAAGATCGGACGCGATCGTTACGGACGCAAAACGAACCCTTAACCTCGACTGCTCCCGGCAAATCCCCCGCCGTGCAATTCCCCGAACTCGGGGGAAGTCCCGACGCGTCCTTACCGACCGAACACGCTGACATTGACGTCGTGATGAGTATACCGACTATCACATTCTCGAGTGACTAGTCAGAAAGCGCGTGCGCAGAGTTCAATATTAAATTGGCAACAAAAAATGAGAAATACACGACCAAAGAATGCAACGAGTTCTCTCAGCGCTAAAGCTCAGAACGAGCGTGAACGCGCAGTACAAGAAAATAGATACGATCCGTAGAAATTCGAAACAGCAACTACAAAAAAATCCCAAACGATTCACTCACACTATGCGAGTTCCTGCATGATCTTTTTGTTGGCTCGTAAACAATGGCCGTTGGCGCGAGGCGAATAAATCGTCACTGCCGGGCGCTGGGATTATTAATTCGTTTAACCCCGGGAGTCAAAACACGCGCACGAACGACACTCTGGGGTCGTCGAAGTTACGACCTCGCGCTGATGAATCCAAATTGTTCTCGTCCAAGCGTTTTCTTCCCCGCCCCCGCTTGCGTGGAGTGGCCGATGACAGCTGCGCGTGCACGTTTTACGTCACGGCCCGATCTTTCCGATCTCCGTTTGGCGGGACCCCCCCACCCCGTTGGCCACTCGCCGTCCGGAAAGGTGGCGGGCTCCGCGGGTAGCGGGAGGGGCGAAGGGATGGAACACGGATTTATTGCGTGTGGATTTGAAATCTCCTAAACCCTCTTTACCCACTCGAGAACCTGATTTTTCTTCCAACACGAGCCAAAATCCTCGAGAATATGGCAAAAGAATGTTTCCCCGCGCAACAATCACCAATCCTTCCCTCACTCTCTCTCGCTCACTTCGTCCCTCTCTTTCTCTTGTGCGCGCTTCGCCGAACTGACCGTTGTACGACGGTTCGAGTTCACTATACCGCCCGCCCGTCTCGTGCCACGCTGTCCACGAGTGACGCGCCCCCTCGCCATACGCGCGCCGAACCGATCACAACCCTGCCCTTCCGAGCGCGCTCGGTTGCCACGCACCGGTAGACTAGAGATAAGCCAAATCAAGCAGAATATATTTTTTCTGATTTCGCTCTACTTTTCCCCCCCTTTTTAGCTCTTATACCCTGGCCGAATTTCGGAAGTGTATTTATAGACAATTTATATCTATAGACGACGTTGCCGCCTCACGCGACGCTCCTCTTGATAAAGTTCTATCCATATTCATGTTTAACTACTCTTATCTCCTCCCCCCTTCTTCGCTCTCTCTGGTTCTTTGCTCAACCGGTGTCCCACTTGTGGTCGAGTAGTTTTTTCCTCTGATACCTTGTCGGGTCTGAAAAACTGATAAATCTGTGAATATTCTGCTAATTGAATATATATATATATGTAATAACTAGGTAATATGTAAATACACACACACACACACACATACACACATATGACGGTATAAGTGTGTGTCTATACTTAACTGCCATTTTTTTACGCCTATCGAGTTAAAGGCAGTTTTGGGTGTCCATCATCATCCCCTCCAATAGCTCCGCGAGGCGACACATCTATACGTGACCGCAAGGAGACTATAGGGCAGGAGTCCAATCTCCGCATTCTGGCGCGTCCGTAAAAGTGCAACAAATAAGGGTTCCGCATAAGTGGCGCTGGGAACGTTAGTCATTGTGCACTCTATATACATGTATGTTTTGCGCATGCACTGTTATCAGCTGTCTGTGTTGTTATTAGCTGTCACATGAGCTGAACATTTTTATTTTCTTAACCTTAATTCATTTTGTAAGTAAATTTCGTGTAGCTGTAGTAGTGCCTTAAGATGTTTCTACATTCAAGTCGTAGTGCAATTACCCACCTCATTATGAAGAAAAACACCAAAAATTCCATTCAAATGTGGTTAAGTGGCCGAGATTATAGTGTGTAAAGGACGTAAAAAATGTCAGCGACTGGAACATCCGAGTGTAAATTGTAACCTCACATACCACTGTGTCAAGTGTAGTGATTCACACGAAAACGGAAAATGCACTTTGAATATCTCATCAGATAAACAGCCCTCGGCTGTGCAAATTGCAATAACCGAGATCACCCAGTGGACTATAAGTGATACCTATACTACAAGGTCATATACAAACGCTCATAAAGTGGGAGCCATGAGACAACGACAACTCATAGACAGAATTGAAGTGATTCACCCGAAAGTCACATAGGAAGTTTCCTTTGCACAAGCTATAGCACTACCCGCAGCGACAGTAGCAAGACTGGGGTTTGCTACGCAGTAGCGAGCATCATCCGCAGTGACAGTAGCAAGACAGGTTTGCTACACAGTAGCGAGCGTCATAACAAGACTCGCGCATGTTCTCACTGTGCATATTACAATAACCTCGATCGCCCAGTGAATTATAAGTGATGCCGATACTACAAGTTTATATATAAACGCTCATAAAGTGACAGACATTAGACAACGACAACTCATTCCTAAGAATTGGAGCGATACACCCGAAAGTCACATAGGAAATATCTTTTGCAAAAGCTATGGCACCAACCGCAACCAGAGTATCAACACAGAGATTCACTACGCAGTAGCGAGCATCATCCGCAGCATAACGAGACTTACCGCTACCATGAGCTATCATTTTACATTTATTCAAATAATATTAAGACTCAAAGATGCTAAGAACAACAGTCCAAAGTTTGCAATCTAACTATTACTGAGATGCGTTGGTTTGTTAAGTTTAATTTTACGCACAATATCAAAAAACTGTATGGCACCGCACGAGGTACTGCTTTCGATTCTCTCCTCGTAAAGTTTTTTCATAACTGAATTTTTTTTTTATCGAAATTTTTTGTTATGCCTTTTATTGGTAAATTAATTTGATTATTGATTACACATGTTATAAGAATCACAATAACGCAAATAGAAATAGTAATAATTTCTAAAAGCTATCAACATCAATGGTAGCTTGATGGTTTATTGATGGTTGATGTGGGTCTGAAATATAATATCGACAATCAACACTTGTCATTGCCAAAATATATTTTTCCATGTCATAATTAATTTGTTTGCCTTCAATAAAATTACGTCAACAAAAATAAATCATCGTGCGAAAAAGTGATTTATGGTGGAACCTTTCTAATCAGCAGGAAAAAATTAAATGAAAACATTTTAAGAACATTCAAAGATTGTTCATATTTTTTCTCTCGTTGTATGCAGTTTCTGGCCTCCACGATCAAGTTGGCGATGCACAGGTTGTGTTTGTTTGGGTAATCCTCGCATGCTGAAAGTAAAGAGAATATGTTTAAACATCTCACAAATATCACAGATATGTATACAGATAATAAAAAAAGTAATATGCAAAATACTATCCCTGATGCAGTGTTACGAAGAACATCGTTGTTTTCAGAACCCCGATAATCTGAAGCGCCAGACATCTTCGTTAATGCTTTAGGCCACAGTAACGGGTATAAAATCATGTGTATCTCATTTTTTTTAAATCTCTGTCATACATAGTGTTTGATTATTATCACCATTCAATTACATGCTACAAGAGATGGAAAACAACAGCAATATGTCTTACAAGTCGTACGTGAGCATTGGAAAATATTTTACGTGGCTACGAAACATCCGAGGTTACAAAAACTCTAGAAGTGTATGGACAATGCTGTACTGTCAATATTTTTAATAAAAGCAGAACATGCGGAGTTTAGATTAACACATTGAATAATTCTGTTACCTTCAGAATGGAAAACAGAATACAGCGGTGCAGCCCTAATCTTTTTTTATGTGCGTTATCGTTGGCAAGGCCACTGTGGCATCCTGGCACAGCACACGTTCTCCCCATCTTCCTGAAATAAAAATAGACATGTATTGAATTGACTAATCTCAAGATATTTTGAAATATTAAAAATAACCATTAAAGGTGGGGTTTATTATATTTCAAATTCATTTAAATTCTCGATTTCGAGAAAAGCTTCAGAACGTACAAAGACTGATCATCAGTGCCAGGAACATAGATCTATTTTCTCTGTCCGTGCATAACGGGCTGAAGGGAAAAATAAATATATTACCTTGAATAATCGCGAGGTCCGCGGATTTCAAAAATAAGCTCCACGTGTAACCTAAAATCGAAACGGAAAAACTTGGAAAAAAATATCACATGAGATTTGTAATTAAAAAGTAATTTTTTCGATACTCCCTCGTCCGATACTCTTTTAAAGTCGCCGTCGCAAACAAACAATCTTAGTGGACAATAGGTGTTTTTTTGACAAGCGTGAACAATTAGTCGCCATAACAGTCAGTTTCACCCTGTGCACTGGCTGTATTACTATATTTTTGATACACTGAAGATACGGACAACGCCTACAGGCCATATTTAACACTACGCTCTTGAATCATTTTTACGGACGTTTCTTATACCCATTCACCATACGAAGATTGGACTCCTTCCCTATAGTCTCCTTGCGTGACCGTCTCAATTGAATTACTACCATTTGCAGCTGTTGTACCGAGCGTCGATAAGCTCGAGATGACCAAGTAGCGTGAGATAGGATGCCGATGTGTGGTCTTCTACTATGGGAAAGGCAACACAAAGCTCGGGGCACATGCTGCTACCATAGCACGTCACAAGCACGCCTGTTTTATGAATTAAAAAAAAAAAGCAAAAATCATTTCAAGCTTGTCACGTTCCCAAAAGTGAACGGTTATATATATTTTCTGAAAATATATTTTCCTCTTCAAATTTTCAATTTTTTGTTCGTTTGAAATTTGCTTGTGCTTCCGTTATAAAAACGGACTTTTCAGAGCGACCCATGTCGCTGTTTGTACCATACATCTGTGAAAGACATTGAAGTTATTGCAGCGTTCATTTGTTATTGTGTTCAGATAAAAGAGACATCTCTGCATTCTCTGTTGTGTGCAATGAGTAGTCAAAATAAATTTGCTCACTTAAAAGTCGAATAATTGAAATCCATTTTCAGAAGGAGAGGGGCTAACAGGGTGACAGGGGAAAAAGCGACAAAGCTAAGGTTTGTTTGCGCTAGCTGCACTCTACACTTGCCAGTGTAAACGGAACTAGGGCCGTGTCTACGGAGTGCAGTTTATTTCCTCGCGGGTAAGCAACTCTAGCGCGAACGCGATAGTGTACAAGAAACATGGCGGCGACCTAGTTGACCACACCTTAACCTCAAACAACACATGAGATTACGGAGTCTCATCTAACCGTTAAAGAGATATACCGTGTAACCTCAAGTTTGTTGACCTTGTAAACTGATTACAATGGACTCTGTTATTGAAATTATTAACTTGCACTTGTAATTGCGCCCAGAATGGATGTATTGATACCAGTTTTACATAGAATGGAGTGTTAGTAGGTTTGTTCGCGCTAGCTGCACTATACACTCGCTAGTGTAAACGGAACTAGGGCAGTGTCTAGGGAGTGCAGTTTATTTCCTCGCGGGTAAACAACTCTAGCGCGAACGCGATAGTGTACAAGAAACATGGCGGCGACCTAGTGGACCACACCTTAACCTCAAACAACACATGAGATTACGGAGTCTCATCTAACCGTTAAAGAGATATACCGTGTAACCTCAAGTTTGTTGATCTCGTAAACTGATTATAATGGACGGTGTTATTGAAATTATTAACTTGTACTTGTAATTGCGCTCAGAATGGATGTATTGATACCAGTTTTACATAGAATGGAGTGTTAGTGATACGATTGTAGAAATCCAAAACCTTCACAAATGCACACGTTGTTGTCAGCATCAACGACTAAGCCGCCTTCTGAATCTCGGAACAGCATTGCTGACTTAAATTTTTGCTCCTGTTCCATGTTAGCTTCTGTTTGCGTTGATAGTAGATTGGAACGTATTGTGATACTGCGAATTTATAATAAACACTTGTCATTATATCTTGTCAATTTTTTTTATCACCTTGATCAATAGAAATTGATAATTATAATACTTTGTTATTTTGGACCTTTATTATTAATTGTTTTTCATAATAAATGAGAATTTGTTTGTGATTGCCTTATACATTGTAGGTCATGTCAACATGTCAACTTGATCGATAGAGATTGATAATTATAATAGTTTGTTATTTTGAACCTTTATTATTGATTGTTTTTCGTAATAAATGAGAATTTGTTTGTGATTACCTTAAACATTTTAGGTTACGTCGTACTTACCTCTGTATACACTTACTGACAGTTTCGCTGGTTATGGGGTTATTCTAGTAATATCACTGTTACACTTTTCGTGTACTTTTACACCTCGTCAAGATCGAGTGTAGAAAGTCTAGGGTTAGTGGCACGAAAGTGTAGCTACACTCGTAACGCGAACAGTGCGCGTGACGTCATTTACGTTAAAACGAACGCGAAAGTGTACACTCCCTAAAAAAGTGTAGAAAGTGTAGCTAGCGCGAACAAACCTATATTTGCCACTGTTTACGCCTGGCGTCATCCTTAGAAAAAAATGTGTTCCTTCAGCAGTACATCCTACGCACAACACTGAACCACTTAAAAAACATCTATTTACCCGTAAATAATTAGAAAAATCGTAAATAAATAAATAAGTTTGACCGTCTGGTCGAAAACAGATGCTCCGACACCGCTCGCTCGGGACGTGCTATGCTAGCGCCATCAGTGACGAAAAGTGGCAGTTGTCCTTTCCATACCGCGGTTGGTAAAACAGAGCGTGACAAGTTTTCTTGTTATGTGTTTAAAAAATGACTTTAGAGAAACATGTTACAGACTTAAAAAATGGGGTTCTCGTGATTCTTTACAGAAAAAAGTTCTGTACAATTTTCCCAAAACTGCGAACTGTAGCCGTTAAATAAAAAAAGTATTTTCGCCATTTTTTGTTTCACATTTTTTACTTTCAAAGTTTCGTGTAGTGCTTTGATGAAATTAGAGGAAGATGAACACCACGTGGTCAAAAAAGTTGCGCATGCGCGTTCGTAGACCCGCCAGTCGGTAACGACATTGCCCAGCAGAAACTGGAACAGACAGCGTAGCTTCCGATACCCGATCTCGACGCTGTGCGAGGTGTAGACCACGGTCTTACATACAGGTCTTGCAACGAAGCTTAATTTTCGTGATGGGGATAGGCACGCTTATCGGTTCCACTTTTCGATTCACTAGGCGTCGCTACTCGTCGCCGCTAGCAAGGGGTAGTACTTTCCCCCTTACCTCTTACCGGCGAATGGACCCAAGGTGTTTACGTCTGTTTTTGTGGCGCGATTGTCGAAATAACCTTTATTTGCGACCATTTATCAGGAGGGTCTACACGATTTACCGTGATACATTTTTTTATCGTGTTTTTACGCATAAGTGTGAATTTTTTTGGTAGTGTTTGCGAAAAAATGCGAAATGGTTAAGGGTTGCGCGGTTCGCAATTGTAAAACGGGGTACAAAAATTGTAAGCAGAAATGCTCCGTGTTTCGCGTGCCCAGAAACGTCGAACGATACAAAAAATAGGTCGATGCTATTCCGGGACTGAAAGAGTCTCAGTACGTGTGTGAAAAACATTTCGAACAACGATGTATTGTGAGACATTGGAGAAAAAAGGATGTAAATAGTCGTATTATCGCTTTTTATTGGTTCCGTATATTATGCACAAGAAGACTAGAGGTAAGGAGTACGAACGCCTACGGCGATCACAATTCAAAAACGTCCATGGAAATCCAGCTGAGCAGGGTGGCGCTGTTCTCCTACCGAAGCGAATTGAAATCAGCAACAAACCAGTGCAGAAAACATCCTTTGCTTCTTCACATGGAGCGATAATTTGATCACATTAATTGTAAAACCCGTGCCGTACGATATGCAAATAGCACCCTCTGCTTCTTCATATGGAACGGTAATTTAATCAAATTAATTGTAAAACCAGTTCGTGAAGGAAATTTCTATATATTAGATAGATAGTATTCTTCTATAAATAATATAGATTGTTTTAGAGAATAATAACGAAATGCGGAAATTCAGTCAATGTGTTTTTTTTTCGTTGCGGAAGCAGTAACACACAATTTTTTTTATAGACCGAAGAAAATTCATAAGAATTTTGAATCCAGACAAAACTATTATAAATTATCACACATCATGATACGCTGTACAGATAAAGAATAGTAATGAAATATAGAAATTCAGTCAATTTTTTTTTTCGTTGCGGAAGCAGTAACAAACAAAATTCATTTATAGACATAATAAAATTCATAAGAACTTTGAATCTAGACAAAACTTCTACAAATTATCACTCATTATGATACGCTGTATAGATGAAGAATAATAACGAAATACACAAATTAAGGCAATATCTTTTGTTTTGTTGCGGAAGCAGTAACAAACAAAGTTTATTTCTAGATACACGAAAATTCATGAGAATTTTGAATCCAGACAAAACTTTCGCAAATGATCACACATCATATTCGCACAATATAATACGCTGTACAGATAAAGAATAATAACGCAATACAGAAATTAAAACAATGTTTTTTTTTCGTTGCGGAAGCACCGACAAATAAAATTCATTTATAGACACAAGAAAATTCATAAAAATGTTGAATCTAGACACAACTTTTACAAATGATCACACATCATATTCACATGTTATGATACACTTTCCAGATAAATCGATCTTACAGTTTTGATTTTTTCTTATTTTCTTTCGTTTTTATTTCTCTTGCATTATTATTTTCGTTGACCGATCGCGCTAGAAAGGGTACTCTCATGACGAGATAATAGTTTATCATTCTCACAAAATTCATAAGTATTTTGAATCTAGATGAAACATCTACAAATTATCACACATTTTGATACGCTGTACAGACAAAGAATAATAATGAAATACAGAAATTAAGTCAATATGTTTCTTTTTCGTTGCGGTAAAACTTATGTCTGGATTCAAAATTCTTATGAATTTGCTCGTGTCTATAAATAAATTCTGTTACTGCTTTTCTTCTGTCTTCATTTCTGTATTTCGTTATTATTCTTTATCTCTGCAGCGTATTATAATATGTGAATATGTGTGATAATTTGTAAGTTTTGTCTGGATTCAAAATTCTCATGAATTTACTTGAATCTAGAATCAAATCTTATTTGTTACGGCTCCCGCAACGAAAAAAAAACATATTAACTTAATTTCTGTATTTCGTTATTATTCTTTATCTGCACAGCGTATTATGATATGTGAATATGATCTGTGTTCATTTGTGAAAATTTTGTCTGGATACAAAATTCTCATTAATTTTCGTGTATCTAGAAATAAATATTGTTTGTTACTGCTTCCGTAATGAAAAAAAACATTGACTTAATTTCTGTATTTCAATATTATTCTCTATCTGTACAGCGTATCATGATGTGTGATCAGTTGTAAAAGTTTTGTCTGGATTCAAAATTCTTATGAATTTTTTTCGGTCTATAAATAAATGTTGTTTGTTACTGCTTCCGCAACGAAAAAAGACATATTGACTAAATTTCCGCATTTTATTATTATTCTCAAAAACAATCTATATTATCTATATAAGAATTCTATCTATAGAAATATATAGAAATTTCCTCACTAACTGGTTTCACAATTAATGTGATCAAATTACCGTTCCATATGAAGAAGCAAAGGGTGCTTTTTGCATATCGTACGGCACTGGTTTTACAATTCATTTGATCAAATTAGCGCTGCATATGAAGTAGCAAAGGGTGCTTTCTGCATATTGTACGGCACTGGTTCGTTGCTGACGTCAATGCGGTTCGGTAGGACAGCAGCGCCACCACTCTCAACTGGATTTCCATAGACGTTTCTTCAACACTGTGTTCGTACTCCTTACCTCTGGTCTTCTTGATTATGCAGTTTACACGACAGTATAAACGACAGGAGGGAAAAGGACAGAAGAGCTACTTCTCTCTTTGTCGCACCACTACTTTCCCTTGCAGTCACGCACCAAGCGGCAGAAATTTGAATAAAAAACAGAGCCGGTAAGGGTGCCTACCCCCGCTACCGCCGTTGTCAGACCTGTCCGTACGACCGTGGTGTAGACGCGATTATCCACACATTGCACGTGCTATTCACGGAGACCACGGTCTCATACAAGGTGTCCCAGGTCAACCGTCCGATCTCCGAGTTCTGGGGGGCTATTACGGTTCTCCGCAAGGAGACTAGAGGTAAAGGAGCCCGAACGTAGTGTTGGAGAAATGGTCTGAAAAAGCGACGACGGCAACGACTTACACCACCTACCGCGTGGCGGCGCCTCTACTGCGGCGATACTGGAAACGCCGGGAAACGCGGGGAAACGCTGTGATTCGAAATAGTTTGTCCTACATTTTTTCTATAAAATTAATGAGTTATATTGATATGCTTTTGTTCATAGTTATGAAATGTTAATATATCAGTCATTTGTCGACTTGGAGCCGATTGATACTGCAAATGTTTTATTTTTATTCGGTGACATGAACGATTAAATGAGCATAACGCAACCTAACCCCTAATGCAACCGAACCAAATCCTAATCGCTTATTCGATTTCAAAGAGAAATATCTTTTTAAGTCACGACAAACAAAAATAAAACAATATAAAATTTACATTAAACCTCAAACCAACCAACAATCCAAACCGAATCTAAACTCCATCCGCGGGGAACTGCTTAAATATTAAAAAACTACTTATTCTAGTGATGCAGGTGATAGCTCAATGGTTAACACGCTGGAGTAACGTGCGCCAGAGCTCGGGATCGCACTCTCGTCGGGAAAGTTCTTTTTCGCAATAAATATTGCTCATAAACTAAATGTCGAAATGAAAAAATCAGTTCTATTTTTGCTCCTAAATGTAAGTAATTAAAAAAAAGCTAAACGGAAATTATGGACTGCTAGTTATAGACGAAAACTCTCGCAAAATAAAAATACTGACGATGAATGAATAATGAACGTTAATTTCGGACCACCGATATTTTATTTGTTTCTTACACGCCCATCAAATGTTCACAATGCTCAAAAAACAAATACGAAGGTGGCAGAGATGTTGTGGGATTAAAAAAATGTGTACATCTTCCCGATTAGATTGTACATTTACGATGGTTGCTTGTATACTAATCATTTGTAGTTCGTTGATTTGTTTTTCACAAAAATGAACACGACTTGTATTTTACGAAATTATATATTTTTCAAAATATTTCGCGTTGGTGTGGAACAGCCCATACATTGATGTAGCGCAGGACAGGCTGGAGGCTCGTTGGCGGTTCGTTGAACTTTTTATAGCCATCTGACTTTTGCTGGATACAAGAAATTCTCAACCGTGTATTTCAACTGCATTTTGATAATGAATTCTTTTTTGTTTTCAATGAATTAATCTACAATATCTGCGTGCGTACATGAAGGGTATCAAAATTCAGAAATTAAACATTGCAAAAAGTGTTTCGCCGATTTCGCGAGCGAGGCTCGAACTTCTTGCGCTGAGCCTCATTATTCTCGTTCGTGTTGCCTTTTTTTTTTTATGCAGTAATATTTTTATTCTAGCAGCACGAATCAAATTAATTACACGCTGTGAGATCGCGAACGTTGATTATTGAAGAAAAAAAATATATCGCAAGGATCGTGAAGATGAGTTGGAGTCTTCGAATAAATGTGTTTAGCTTAACGCGGTCCTCTAGTTTCTCGGCTGTTTTTTTACGGCATTTTCAATAATTTTTTACGGGCAAAGCATCGAAATAATCAATCTCATTGTTTTTGCATAATCTTTATTAACATTTAAATAAGCTTTACAAATTTTTTGAAGTCAAAATATATAATAGAATAAAGGTTATAGTGGCCGACAGGAAGACATCAAGTAAAAGAGGTGCTTGACGGTGACCAAGATTGCGGCCGTTCTGCTTATCTGAAATCGAAGAACC
The DNA here is from genome assembly GCA_963210295.1 of Ophion ellenae. Lineage (NCBI taxonomy): Eukaryota > Metazoa > Arthropoda > Insecta > Hymenoptera > Ichneumonidae > Ophion > Ophion ellenae. The sequence continues at coordinate 22,692,377 of OY723386.1, forward strand.
AAACGGCATTTTAATCTTCATATTTAAGACTAGCGATTGAACTAGAGTGAATTCTAAATTACGAAAATTGACTTTTTAATACACTTTTGAAAATTACATTCTATTTTTTACTCATTTTTTCTTAAGTTTTTCGCTCGTACAAAAAAAACTATCGAAGCAATCATGATAATCTTCGCTCAATCGCTGGCTGATGACATATTAAAGATGCTGTATAAATTTGAACAAGATCGGTGCAGTAGTTTCTGAAATATCGTGGTCACCGTTTCGAAAAAAACGCGTTTGAAAGTTCGCGCATGTGATTTATACTAAAAATTTCATCTCACCGTCAATCTGCTATGCCTGGACCATACAATAGAATACCTTCCTCTTCTTCTTGGAAGTCACGCAGAGCTGCTCCGTCTTCCCTTTTCGCGATTCGGGCCTGTTTTACAACATCACTCGTGCGCCTTTCCGAACGGTCGATCCGAGAGCTATCACGCTGTTGGACATATCCTTTAGCTTGTGGGCCGATTTTCACTCCCATAGTTTTCAAGGTCTTCAGGATAGATTTGAATCCTTCGTTGAAGATGATGACAGCGAGAAACGTGGCGATTTCAACCACTTTTGGCCCAGAATGGAGGTGCTTCGGAGCAAAAGTCCAGATTAACGAATTGAGCGACTCGTTATTATTTTTAGTTTCCGCTCCCAGGCATCTGCTTAACAATTCTTCTTTGGATAAATCCTCATAAATTGGCTTTATAACTTTTTGAACTGCTTCAGAAAGAGGCGGTTTATTGTGTGTAAATTGCTCAGCCTCTACGAGAAGCTCATACCTGCTCCGTTCCAGGGCCGTAACTTGTGAACCACTTCGAATATCGAAAAATCCGTTGGCACACATTTTCTACACATGTTGTAGATATGATTTATGAAAAAAAAATCGATTTTTTCGACCCGAGAAACTAGAGGACTGCCTTAATTGCGATAAAACCAGTATCGAACATTCGGTGTTGATCGTTTCTTCATCTTCAATGGATAAAAAAAAAACAAATGTGGCGAGTTACGAAAAATCCTCGATGTGTCTCTCGAGTGAAGAAGAATACAAAAAGATCGAACACTATTTGCTTGCTGATAAAAATGGTTTAAAAACCAGACTAACAATAAATATCTACAAAATATTTACTGGCCAATTAACAAAAATTATATAATTATAATTTACTCCAAGGATACATTTTTTTTCTCTCAAATAAATATTTTCGAAAGTGCCACAATGCTTATCTTGAAAATTGATTAGTTTAAACTACGGCTGAATGGAACTTGAGTTCATAATTTGTACATCTGTCCCTCGTGTACACACGAGACGTATCGGGGATGTTCAGCCCCTCCGATGTACGCACAAGCTACGCCCACTCAACATGAATTAATCAAACATTTAATATCTCGGCTGCGTAGCAGAATACACACACTTTTTCCCTTTCACGCCTAAATTTATTCGAGACGGTGGTTCGATATTGAGGCTCGAGCGCTCTCAATTTCTCTGGACTCTGAATGGGATCCATGGCATCTTTCTTGACCGCAGTACTTGGAGTTTCTGTCGCGATACCTGTTTCAAGAGAAAAAGTATTCGTTTTTCATGCCTCTTGTTGGCGAGAGCCTGATTGTACAATTTGGTGTCCCTCACCTGTCGTATAATGATTGGTACACTGGGCATTAATATTATTCCGACTCCTTCTTGCCTGATGTATGTCCTTGCGACCTTGCTGTTTGAAGTCCTGAAAGTATTGGTGTGACTTAACCAAAAATGGTTGGACGTCGGCTTTCGGAAATTGTTATTAATTTTTCAAGGCAGCCAATCAGGCGCGCCCGTTGAGCGGGCCTACGTTGGTGAGTCAATCCGCCGGGCACTACCACATGTGCGTGCCGCTCACCGACGTAGGCCCGCTCAACGGGCGCGTCTGATTGACTGCCTTGAAAAATTAATAACAATTCAGGGGTTGATCTGGGACCCATACATGCTTATATCAATTGTCTCGGAAATTCACCCCCAACCCCGCATTTCACGGATGACATTCTATCGTGGGACACCCGTATAACACAAAATATTACTATTCTTACCCCGTTATTTACTGCTATGGGCAATGCACCTGCAACCAACGAATAGTTCCTGCGGGGAATGATAACGATTTCTCCATCAGGCATTTGTGTACGATCTTCTTTGACCACATCGGAGTCAGAGAAGTGAAGCTCGCACACTAAATCACTCGGAGGAAGGTGGTGTTGGATGGCCTCGCTCCATCGCTGCAGCATGTTCTGTAATTTAATATAATATTTCATTTCAAACCACATAAAAATGTCAGTGACATACACTGATATTATAAGTCCAGTGAACTTCCGCTAACTCTCGCACTGTCAGGATCCTGATCTGCGCGGTGCGACAGTAACCGAAGGACCCTTCTCCGCCACTAAAGAGCAAAAGCTGACTTGAGCAAATAAGCGAGACTTTCCCCTCAAGCGGGAGGGTCAGCGACAGTTATGCATTAAACAGTTAGCGGGGGTTTGCTGGATTGATCTCATAATCGACAATAAAGCACTTGGCGGCACTGCTATGCGATTTTTAGCTCGACAGGGGAACCGCGTTGACTGGATACTGAGCAGCGCTGCTAAGTGCTTTACTGTCGAAAATAAGAAAAAAATGTAGAGCAAAAGACTTACTCCGGGTACTTGAAAAATCGATAGCTGCCGAAATCCAGCACGCGTCCGTTCCGCCTTGAGGGCACGGCGCCCAGTTCGGCATCCCGGATACGCGCACGGTTTACCCATCTCGACCTCGATGAAGCAATCTGCAAAAATAAAGAAATTCATTATTGTAAATATTAGATGTCTTGCGGGGTAATATTTTGTTATTGTAATATGCAGGTTGAATAAATTGAACTAGCTCCTAATTTTCACGCTGCAAGCTAGTATGATGGTTTAAATTGAAAATATGTATTGTTTATTAATTTTGTTCATATTTCAAATCGAAATGTGCACACTAATCCCTCACTGCAATAGAAATTACGCCGGCTTCGAGTGTGGAAAAAAAACGTCACATATGGCGCCATAACCTCAATTTATTTAACCGGCAAATTATAATAACAAAATATTACTCCAAATGTCATTAAATATGTAAAAAAAATGCCTCCTCCTTACCAGTACGTTATCTTTTATGAGGCAACGAGTCACAATATTTTGCAGGAGCACTTTTTTCACTTTATACACACGCGAAAGAAATACACCGCGAATAAAGACGTATCAAACGGAAATAAAACTCAGAGGTCACTTCGTTGTATGACCAACGCGAAACTTCACAGCAGTATCTTTGGAACAAGAGTGCTACCGTGGGTGAATTTCAAACTAGGAAATATCATCACTTTTACATGTTACTTCTTCACCCATTCCGCCATATGCGTTCGGACTCCTTTACTCTAGTCTCCATGGTTCTCCGCAGGGAGACTAGAGAGAAGGAGTGGACACACAGTGCTTACGAAACGTCGGCAAAAACGCAGCCAATAAGGAGGCGCTGCGATCGTCTGTATCCGATCGATTAGCTCCGCCACTAGCATCGTGCTCTTGGCGTGCTCTCGGTTGCTGTTGACAGCACATTCCTGATGGGGGACCTAACTGTTGCGTCTACCTCTCCTATTTCGCTGTCTTTCTCATCGTTGAAAACTCATAATAGCAACTAATAATTAATTAAATTAAGCGGTGAACCAACAATGTAGGTACACGTATGAGCCAAAAGTTTCGGTCGAAGCGTATAGTATATAGTATAGTAACATCCAATGCCTACACGACGCTGTTGGTTGTAAATTGTTGACAGAGCTTGTTGTACCCTCTATATGTCCCACACATACCCTCTATATATCGCACCTTATGCATAGATAGGTCTCATAATCGTATAGAAAGCGGCGCTGAGCTTCCTACGATCCGTCTTTCGCGAAATATTTTATATAAATTTTTAAAAAGCGTGAAAATGTCAACCCAAATGCGATACAAAGAAAAGTTTACAAGAAAAAGGGCGCTTGCTACAAGACTAAAGGCTGTGGCAGGCATGTGTCAAGCAAATGCGGCTAAACGCGGTGAGAATAACCATAACCTCAACGATCAGCAACAAAAATTCGTTGTCGAAGGACGTCGGATCGTAGATTTCCAACATCTCGCCGACAGTTTAAATTATATTCGCTGTAACAAAGGCAAAAACATGCATACATTAAACAAATTAAATTTGTTTGCAGAATAAATTTATTTCACAACCGTCTCAGAATTACTAGAACTCGGGGAAAAAAAACACGCTTCAAGTTCCCAGACCACGTGCCGATCAGCTTGCTGCAGCGTACACAGTTGCTATTTCGTTACGAATGGTTGGGCCCGAGTTCGGTGTGCGGAATCGGCATGATGTGATTAAAAATGAGCCTCAAGGCAGAGCACACAAACACATCGAAGTCAAATTCTTTTATTATTTGTGCGCATGCGTTAAGTTTGGACTATTATAATTATTTGAGACGTTATCGTCAGCAGAGCTGCTAGTGGCACAATCTGGAACTATTGAAGGTCGGACTTTTTAAGACGCTGGAACTACGTATTGGCCTATGCTGTGTCCACTCCTTCTCTCTCGTCTCTCTGGTTCTCCGTTTGGGTGAAAATAAAAACAGAGATTAGTAGAGAGATGCACAACGCTCCCCTTTTCTCCGTGCCTCGGAAATAGCGCTAAATCGGGGCGGCGAGTTCGGGAATATAATTTCGTGATCATCGCCTCTGTCGAGGTTGCAGAATTCCTTGTAGCCGCGCGAGTCCGTGATCACCGCTCAAGTCGGTATCGCAGTCAGCGTCATGGTCTTACATACAGGCCGTGAAACTCTGGTGGTGGGGGTATGTCCTCGGATTGAAGCACCGGCCGTTTCGCCTAGTGACCACGAGTGTCGCTGTGATAGAGTGATGCAGGCTGTGCGAGAGAGATGGAAATCGATTGTTGACTCATAGGAACCTAACCTCGCTGTAAAATTGGCTGGTGTAGGCAAATTATGATATTCAATGTCAAAAATGCATGATGGACCTAAATACAATTAAAAGTAACTTTATCGTAAACCTGAAAAAAACCAAAAGACTGTAGTTATCCAAGTGGGTACAATGAATATGACTGTTTTTTATATAGGTGTCAATGTGAGCTCGTGTTGGTCGAGGGGTTCGGTGCAAGCTTCGTAATGCTGCTTCCAGGGGTTCGATCCCGGTGCGCTCGGTTTTTCTAAAAACAGGTTTTAGCTTTTATAAAAAAAATAGGCTTTACGCGTTGTTTTAATTGACCGGAAAATAAGTGGCAACTATTCCAGACCGAAGTGGAATCCAGACCGAAACACTTGCACGATGTATTTCTTGAAAATGAAACAAATACTTAAGAAACAGTGCTTCTTTTGCAATTCTTTATTTCCTCTTCAAAAAATTTTAATGCATGTCCCAAGAAACATTTTCAATAATCTCTACTTTGCAGTTTCCGAAACGGTTTGCGTTGGTACATAAAAAAAAACACCTCTTTCCCGACCTTCAAGCGAAGGACTCTCGAGTAGAATAAATGAAAATAATTCACGAACTTTGTTTTATGTTTTCCAGCCTGGAAAGTATTTATTGTAATGAGCCCAATAATATGTCATTTTTTTTCAGGTTCCCGGCTCCAACGCCTGTTTCGCCCATTCTCGATGAATATATTTCGGTTCGAAATGATTTTCGCAAACAACGCGTCTCGGCTCTAATTTCCCAACTCCCGGTATCGCGGCCTCCCATTTTTTTAATTGCGCCAAGTCTCTCGGCACCCGAAACACTGAGCGTTTCGATTTTTCACTCCGAGCGCCTGTTTTACACGTTGGCACAATACACCACTTAGTCATTTTTCAATATCACCGTTTTTACAAGTTTACAAGTAGAGCACGTCGCGTGTGGTCGCGTGAATCGGCGGTTATGTTTGGGTTTTGTTTACTTTTGAAATCGATTTCCGTCTCTCTCACACATCCTGCATCACTCTATAGCAGCGATCCTCGTGGTCACGAGTTGAAACAGTCGGTGCTTCAATAAGAGGCCATTCCCCACCACTGAAATTTTGAGCGAGTTTTAAGACACCTCATCACAGTTAGCCCCCCACTTTGAGTAATCGAACTTTTTTTTACGAATCGTTTGGTGGTCGTTTCGAAGCGTTTAGTAAACCATTGAAATCGTTGCGTAGTTCTCCGTTTTTCGAAAAATCGATAGTCAAAAATTGGGCAGTAAGTTGGCCCGCCCACTTTGACTGATCGAACTTTTTTTTTACGAATCGTTTGGTGGTCGTTTGGTAGCGTTTGGTAAACCATTGAAATCGTTCGGTAGTTCTCCGTTTTTCGAAAAATCGATAATCATAAATTGGGCAGTGAGTTGCCCCCCCCCCCCCCCCCCCACTTTGACTAACCGAACTTTTTTTTTACGAATCGTTTGGTGGTCGTTTGGTAGCGTTTGGTAAACCATACAAATCGTTTAGTAGTTTCCTGTTGTTTCGGAAAATCAAAAAGAAAATTCCGATCCATGAGATAGGACGATGGGCAGCGGAAAAAGACTCGATAACCAACGCCATCTGTCGCAAATACGTCGTATATTATCGCGACCAATCACAGCTCTCTATTCCTGATACGCACGTATTTTGGGTTATCGTATTTAAATGATCGACTACCAAACGTTCCGAATAGAATACCAAACGCTATCGGATGTTTTTCCATCGATCGCGGCCCATTAGAACGTAATCGGACAATAAATAACGAGTGAATCTACGCTAATAAATAACTCTGTCAGTGCGGCTTCTGGCGACCAATCCCAGCGCTCCATTTCCGATTCGCTGTATTTTGCATTGGCCTATTGCTTGATCGACTACCAAACGACCTGAATGGAATACCAAACGCTATAATTTCTTTTTCTATCGATTAAGTCTCATCACAATGAATTAGCCACAAAATAATGGGCGAATTTTTGTGAGAAATTCCTTTTTCCGCTGCGGCTTCTAACGACCAATAGCGGCTTACCATGATCGACTGAACGGTGAGCTGTGATTGGTCGCCATAAGTCGCGAACAAAGAACCTATGTACGCAGGTACGCACGCACGACTACTAAACGATTTGTGGATAAAAGCTTGATTAGTCAAAGTGAGGGAGGAGGGTGCTACACTGGGGGCCAATTATTAAATCTCAAAAAATAACGGGTGAATTTGCGTTAATCAGCCGTTCTAGGACTACGGCTTTTGGCAACCAATCAGAACCGGCCACTGAGGATTCACATGTACTTTGCGTTTTCATAATTTAGCGATCGACTACCAAACGTCCTGAATATAACATTAAACGCTATTAGATATTTTTTCTATCGATTAAGTCTTTCCACAAAGAAATGAGCCACAAAATAATGGGTCAATTTTGGTTAGAAATTCCTTTTTCCGCTGCGGATTCTGACGACCAATCACAGCTCGCCGTTCACGATACACACGTATTTCTGGTTGGCGCAATCTAGTGATCGACTACCAATCGTTCTAAATTGAATACCAAACGCATCCGGGAGTTTTTGTATAAATTAAGACTCATTGAAGGGAAATCAGACAAGAGATAGCGAGTGCATCAGTGTTTTACAATTTTGCTCTGTGGTTGGACGTTCAGTGACCACGGTCTTACATACAGGTCTTGACCACGGTCTTACATACAGGTCTGGAAACTCCCGTCGTGTGGGTAGTTCGCTTATGGATGCCAGACGTGTAGTTCATCTATTGCCCACTGTGATCGCTGCAATCTAAACTCCGGCGTGACGGCGATGGGTGGGGGAAGTGAGATAGAGACAGCGCTAGCTTTTCAATCTCTGTCTCACCTTAATGTATATTACTCGTTTTTAATATTATTGTAGACTATTATAACACGCGGTAAAACGCAAATGCTTATTTTACAAAACCTCTGACTCCAACCGTCTCCCCGCAAGCGGGTGCGAAAAACATGAGCGATTTTGAGTTATTTGAACGAGATATCGAATTTGGCTCAGTGGCAAAGTTCTTGGCGTATTACCGTCGCATTTTGAGTTCAAATTCACTTGTCGTTTTTTTTTAATATATGAATACGGTCGTTAAGTATGTCAGTTGTTGAAACAGGTGTAATGAAAATAAATATGTAAGTGTATTGCTAATTTTAAATAATAAAAATAAATATGTAAGTTTATTCGTAATTTTTCTTTTTTTTAGCAGAGGTTCGAGGTTTTTTAGATGAACGTAAGTTGAAATAAGGAATAAAATGTGCACGCTTTTTTCTTCTTAGTATTATTTTATTTTATTGTCTTGCCCATGTTCAAGGTTTGTTAGAAAAGGGTAAGTACGAGAAACTGTCGACGATTCGATGATGTTGATTGCAACTTTATGACACCTGGAATTGCGTGTTCCCACTTCTCGCGCAAAACATTGTCATTAGGCACCCGGAAAAACGATACCTTTGCATTATCGGCTTTACGGCCGGTATTGCAATAAGGAACCGCGCACCGTCTTGGCATTTTTGCCAATTTTTTAAAAATCTTTTCTTTTTTTATGAGAGCACAATACGGAGGAAATCCGACACGGGGATTTTGAGGTTAAGTTTGAGAAAACGCAGTAGGCGGATAGATCGCAGAGACGAGTAGTGACGGGAATACGAACTAATCCAGTGCTTCAATAAGCGTCCTACCCCCACCACTTGATTTTGTGACGAGTGTCCAGACCTGTATGCAAGACCGTGGTCTTGACACTCTGGTGGTGGGGGTATGTCCTCGGATTGAAGCACCGGCCGTTTCGCCTAGTGACCACGAGTGTCGCTGCGATAGAGTGATGCAGGCCGTGCGAGAGAGATGGAAATCAATTATTGACTCATAGGAACCTAACCTAGCTGTACAATTGGCTGGTGTAGGCAAATTATGATATTCAATGTCAAAAATGCATGATGGACTTAAATACAATTAAAAGTAACTTTATCGTAAACCTGGAAAAAAACCAAAAGATTATAGTTATCCAAGTGGGTACAATGAATATGAATGTTTTTTATATAGGTGTCAATGTGAGCTCGTGTTGGTCGAGGGGTTCGGTGCAAGCTTCGTAATGCTGCTTTCAGGGGTTCGATCGCTGTGCGCTCCGTTTTTTTAAAACATGTTTTAGCTTTTATAAAAAAAATAGGCTTTACGCGTTGTTTTAATTGACCGGAAAATAAGTGGCAACTATTCCAGACCGAAGTGGAATCCAGACCGAAACACTTGCAGGATGTATTTCTTGAAAATGAAACAAATACTTAAGAAAGAGTGCTTCTTTTGCAATTCTTTATTTACTCTTCGAAAAATTTTAATGCATGTCCCAAGAAACATTTTCAATAATCTCTACTTTGCAGTTTCAGAAACGGTTTGCGTTGGTAAATTTTAAAAAACGCCTCTTTTTCCGACCTTTAAGCGAAGTACTCTCCAGTAGGATAAATGAAAATAATTAACTAACTTGGTTTTATGTTTTCCAGCCTGGAAAGTATTTATTGTGATGATCCCAATAATTTTTCATTTTTTTTCAAGTTCCCGGCTCCAACGCCTGTTTCGCCCATTCTCGATAAATATATTTCGGTTCGAAATGATTTTCGCACACAACGTGTCTCGGCTCTAATTTCCCAACTCCCGGTGTCACGGCCCCCCATTTTTTTAATTACGCCGAGTCTCTCGGCACCCTAAACACTGAGCGTTTCGATTTTTCACTCCGAGAGCCTGTTTTACACGTTGGCACAATACACCACTTAGTCATTTTTCAATATCACCGTTTTTACAAGTTTACGAGTATAGCACGTCGCGTGTGGTCGCGTGAATCAGTGGTTATGTTTGGGTTTTGTTTACTTTTGGAATGTATTTCCGTCTCTCTCACAGAGCCTGCATCACTCTATAGCAGCGATCCTCGTGGTCACGAGTAGAAACAGTCGGTGCTTCAATAAGAGGCCATCCCCCACCACTGAAATTTTGAGCGAGTTTCAAGACCTGTATGTAAGACCGTGTCAGTGACCAATCGCAGTCTTCTAATCAAGACGCCGGACATCCGTTCTTGGTTCGGTTATGACCACGGTCTTATAAACAGGTCTGGGCACAGAGGCTAAAATCTTGAGACACTAAGTGAGGCCAATTGAGTTCCAAATTCCGCCACGTCGCTAGCGTCGGAGCGGCCGATTTGCTTATATATACTAGTGCTGGTGTGTTTGCTAGTATATTGTGTATAACCTCGTCGTCACCTTACCATACCGTACACCGACGGCCAACAGAAGTGGAAATGTTTGTTTTATTTGAAGTGTCTTTTATTGAAGTGAACCGATAATTCAAGTGAATTGATAATTGAAGTCAAAATTTTGCAATGCCTGAAAGATCCTATATTGTGTGAAAAATGGGTGAAGGCAGTATCGCCACTCACAAATGAATCAAAAACAACGTACAAAATATGCGAGAGGCATTTTAATCAATCCGACATTGTGCGCCACTATATCCATAAAGACGGAAATGGACAAATTATCGCACAAGTGAGTTTCTATGATAAATGCTATATGTAATTATGTAGAGGATGTATTCTTATTACAACCATGAAGACAGTACGCATGCGCAAGTATATCGCTCTCTGTCCCACAATCGGCCACTCCGATACTAGCGCTCCAAGTAGTGTGGCCCGTTTCGGAACTTAAATGGCCTCACTTTTTGTCACACAACGGCCTATGCAAAGTATATGGGAGTGCCCAGACCTGTTTATAAGACCGTGGTTATGACCGTTATGACTTTGGATCTCGATCTGTCATAGCCGAGGCGTAACATTTTTTTCATTCGCGACCTCATTTAGAAATCATTATTTAATTGAAGTGTCTAAATTGTTCAATTAATGTTCACATTTAGTTAGAAAATTGACAAAATAGTTTTTCCAACGGTTCGCGCAGTATTTCTAGGTTTGATATTTGGCAATATTGGTTCTATCTCCGTCTCTTTTCACACAACCAGGCGGGGTTAACCTCCATGCTTTTTACCGTCGATCTGTCAAAACAATGTCAATTGCGGGAAATATAAAGCATCGTATTCGGGTCACGACTGGTAAAAAGCGTGGAAAATTTGTGCCGGCGAAATATGTCAGTTAGAAATGAAATATGTGTGGAAATTCGGATGAGTGAGATGAGGTTAGGACTACAGTCAGCTGTTGCCTTACTGTCACGTCTCTTTATCGTAGCAAGTGGTGATAAATCCAATACCGAAAGTTCAAATTAAACTTGATCGTACATAAAAATTAGATCAATAAGCATAATTTTTTCTGATACACTGGATTACTGGGAGTGTCAAGTATGCAAATCTGATTATTATTAAGAATCCGACGGTTTCCCACTATTCCATTGTTAAAGACATCAAGCCATCTTCGGATTTCGAAATCGCACGCGGACGAAGGAGTTGCACCAACGAGGTGATGCACCGGACCATGGCCGGGTCGGAAATGAGGCCAGTAGGTCAGGCGGGCACCGAGCGTGACAGCGAGGAGATCCCGTGAGCAAGACGCAAGTAAAATTGCCGCCGTTACCGAGTACATGCACGTGCTCCGGCGTGAGTAGGAGAATCGTGGCAAAAGTGTGTCGCGAGTGAGAATCAACCGGGCGACCGCGATCGCCGGCGTGAGATATTGACGTTTAATTAAGGGGGAGCCAAAAGTGCTGTGTGAGGAAGAAAGATAATCGCGAAACGTGTTATGCATGGGCATGGATAATTTTGGAGCGCGCGTGCGTGGATTTGCCCTTATGGCCGTTTGTCAATTGCCGTCAAGCATGTATTTGCTTTTAGTTAACTTTTACATGTGTGCGCTTTCCTGTTTAATTTCGTACAGTGTTTAATTAGAATACCTTTCTTTAGGAGCAATTAGATTAGAATACCTTTTTTATTATTTTTTATTATTATTTTAAATTAGAATACCTTTTTGCCTGTTTAATTTTGTACAGTGTTTAATTAGAATACCTTTTTTTGTGCCTCCCTCTAAGCAATAAACCAAATACTTATCTCGTACTTACCGTGTACCAGACCCGAGACCTCCTCTCCTGCAACGTAGAAAAAGAAAGAAATAAAGAAAATACTGCTGTGAAAGAACCTATAGAAATAGATAAAATTAACAATATACACTTTTGTGGTGACCAGAAATTGGGTTTTTACATGTCATCTCGGAATTCCTTCACAAAAATAATTTTTATATTTCTTTTCTCTGTAATTAGTTCGATAAACGACCCTGAAATTTTACAAAGCTCAAAAATGTGGAGCTCAAAAAACATTATGAATATCCTATGGATTGAAGACTGGCGATAAGACTCCCTTAATATAACTTTGATACATGCTCTTTCTAAATGTCTGCATAGAATCTATGCCTATTTAACATCACATGGTGCATATGTAGTTCCTTATTCTTATACTATTGTTTTATAATATTGGATAACATCCATCGCTTGCCGCAAATTGCGCGCCGAGTACGAAGACCATAATATTACATTGGCCGTAATATTATACTTATATAATTAATAAGCCGGCAAACATAAACTATTTAATGATCTTTCTTTATCGTTTAATGGTTGTTCGATGGTGAGTGGTATAATGGAATTTATTTTTTTAGAATCGTTGGTACAGTGATTTCGGTCATTGGGAGGACAGGCATAATTCAAAAACCTCGATTGAAACCTGCAAAGCGAGCACGGATATTGTTCCAGCGGCCGCTATGTTCTCCTGCTTTGAAACTCCGGCAGCGTCGTCTGTCGCACACACCACTGGCCTCACTTCCAAGACGCCGCCCACTTACAGTAGCAATTCGAGGTAACAACTGGCAGCCCTGCTACAGGAGTCTTGAGTTTCGGTGTACCGCTGACGTCTCCTCGTAAGCTTACCCTAGAGAATTTTTTAAACGCTGGACTGAATTGTCGTTCTTTATATTTTTACCGTTTTTACAATTGCAATTCTCACCATTATTATATTTGCATTTGTAACCATTTTTACGTTTCCCATTCCAATCATTTTTACCATTTCCATTTTTCCAGCTCGATACGAGAACAGGTGGTCTGTTCGGTGTAAAGCCAGCAACCAGTACAGCGCCTGTTAGCACTGTCAGTACAAACAAGGCTTTGAGAGGTCTAGACGTTTCATGGAGCAGCAAAGGCTTATCCCACAGTAGCCACCAGTGGCCAAGAAGAATCTTATTCCCAACGAGCTAGCTGAAACCATCGACGGACGCCTTGTGGACCGGGTAATTCAGATTCGCCACTCACGGGCAGTGACGGATTGACAAGGAGACGGCACGACCGTGGGGTCGGGGATTTGGCCGAATTTTCTTGTTGTGAAAGTGGACCCATAGCACCTCACATGGTTAAAGAAGTAGGACGCACTACTCGGAAAGAAAGAAAGAAACATTTTCATGAATGTTAATGGGACATGTTTTTGTACGGATGTATTGCAAACTCCTTGCGATTGTAAAAAATTCGCTTTTATATGTTGCGCAAGATGTCGCACAAATTATTGCTTTAGTTGTTTCTACGATAACTACCACTGCGGTTTTTGTATATAATTATTATATGAATAAAAATTGTATTTGTCCTAATCGCCTTTGTTATTCTCATTAAAAACCCAATGTTCCTTCTCATATACTTTACAATGAAAAATAAAAAACCCACCGTTATGAATTGTTTTATTGAATAAAAAGAAAATCATTTTAAAAATAATGTAAATGAATTTTTTAAAATAATGTAAGAATGAGAAACGTTTTGAATAATTGTTGGGATAACAGAAAAAAATAAGATCCGAAGGAGGAATCGAACGCGGGACCTCCGGCGCAAAAGACCGAGCCCTGACCGTCTGACTACACGGCGGCTCGACAAGTGCCTGACATTTTAAACTCATAAGGCGCCTAAGAAAGTTTGAATCGATTTTTCTCGGAATTTTCTGAGTAGTGCGTCCTACTACTTTAACCACGTGAGGGGCTAGGGGTCCACTTTCGCCACAAAAAAATTCGGCCAAATCCCCGACCCCACGGTCGTGCCGTCTCCTTGTCAGCCAATAGCAAATCCTATCACGAGACCCTTCGATTCAGGATATAAAACACGATTTCTGCAAACTTTATTCGATTTCAAATGAATTCAAAGATAACGGAAAACACAAACCATTACTCTCGTGAACTTTCCTAAACCACTAATTTAGGACTAAGTAACGAAACGTGAAATTTGGAAGTCATGTTGATTTTATTATGCAGACACCGTTTAAAAGGGGATTATCTAAATTCATTTAAGGGGGTACAATAGATGATGTAGGCTTTTATGACAATTCAGCAATTTTCAAGTGATATCCATGGAAATTCGTATTTAGACTTTCGGTTGATGAATTAAGAATGACGTATTTCAGTGTTTCCGGAAAATCAATCCTCACGGGGCTAAAATTGGGAGTGCAATGCTCGTTGGGAGTTGGGTTGTTTTTTTAAGTCGAACCCATTGAAGTTTCTACTCATCCTATTGGCTATAAATTACGTATTTCAGCCGTTGATACAAATTGTCTCTCGAGGGGCATTTGTTACCCTTGTAACTCTTGCAGTACGGCTGATCGGCACTGCTGACATAACTCGCGTTATCACCTCGCTTTCATTGTCGCTTTTTCTTGAAGGCAACAAGACGTTTCTCTCGTCCAACGCGATAACGACCGGGACGACCACTCAATTACAACACACCCAATCTACTCAGTAATTATGGTTGAGAAGAAACAACACCGAACAAACGAAAAAGAAGCCTCTAGAAGATATCGCAAAAGCAAAGTGTGACCAAATCGTTGACGAGCAAACGCGAATAACCGAGCCACACGTTGATCATTTTTTGTTTTTCATTTTTTTTGTTCCATAGCTCCGTAATGTTTTAAGATTAATGGTTTTAAGTTTAAGTTTCAAGATTAAGTTCTAAGATGAACTATTTTAAGATTACGTCAGTACGGCTGTACCATAGAAGTGACCTACGCTCAGAGCTTGCGTGAATCTAACGGGGAGGTAGTGAGAACGCTGACATACATGGCAACGCGTGTTAAATCCCATATCTGAACTAAGTATCGGATTGCCTGTGTACAGAGAAGAAAAATATAAAAAAACACATACTCGAGCAGCTTTAATTGGTATATTATTTTCACTTCCTAGAATTATCAGTATTGACTATATGACGAGCATCGTACATATCACGTGTTTAATTCTGCTTAAAACGCGTCATAAAAAATCTGAATAAAAAAGTCCAATCTAAGCAACGAAAGTGTTCGGTCCTTTTTTCTACCCTATCTGCGCCGCAATATTCGTTCAGTTTCGGTTGGGACATCCCGTTATCCGTGCAGTTTTGACACAGACGGTTCGGTCCATAGCCTGCAAAGAGAAAACGCATTCAAAGCACTGAACTCGAATCTAACTTTAAAAAACTCACAATCAAACCCAAAGATTTTCAAGGCTTTTGCATCGATAAACCTCTGAGACGCTATCGAAGCCTTCCATCTCTTGTGCGCTCTTCCATCCAGGCGGCCCATCGTTGGGTCATCTCTCTTCTGTGACTTCCTGTTGAGTTCCTTTGATTTGATTCTTTATTAGTAATAAGTTTGCGCACACTTCAATAATTAATTATTTCCAAATGAGGTCACGAATGAAAAAAATGTTACGCCTCGACTATGACAGATCGAGATCCAAAGTCATAACCGAACCAATAACGGATGTCCGGCGTCTTGATTAGAGGACTGCGGTTGGTCACTGAAGGTCCAACCACAGAGCAAAATTGTAAGACACTGATGCACTCGCTATCTCTTGTCTGCATTTCCCTTCAATGAGTCTTGATTTATAGAAAAACTCCCGGAAGGGTTTGGTATTCAATTTAGAACGATTGGTAGTGGATCACTAGATTGCGCCAACCAGAAATACGTGTGTATGGTAAACGGCGAGCTATGATTGGTCGCCAGAAGCCGCAGCGGAAAAAGGAATTTCTAACAAAAAATAACCCATTATTTCGTGGCTAATTTCATTGTGGAATGACTAAATCGATAGAAAAACATCTAATAGCGTTTGATATTATATTCAGGACGTTTGGTAGTCGATCGCTAAATTATGAAAACGCAAAATACACGTGAATCCTCAGTGGACGGTTCTGATTGGTTGCCAAAAGCCGTAGTCCTGGAACGGCTGATTAACGCAAATTCACCCGTAATTTTTTAAGATTTAAAAATAGGTCCACAATTTAGCACCCTCCCCCCTCACTTTGACTAATCAAGCTTTCATCCACGAATCCTTTAGTAGTCGTGCGTGCGGACATAGTTTCTTTGTCCGCCGCGGCTTGTGGCGACCCATCACAGCTCACCGTTCAGTTGAACATGGTGAGCCGCTATTGGTCGTTAGAAGCCGCAGCGGAAAAAAGAATTTCTCACAAAAATTCACCCATTATTTTGCGGCTAATTCATTGTGATGAGATTTATTCGATAGAAAAAGAAATCACAGCGTTTCGTATTCCATTCAGGTCCTTTGGTAATCGATCAATCAATAACGCCAACGCAAAATACAGTGAATCGGAAATGGAGCGCTGGGATTGGTCGCCATAAGCCGCACTGACAGAATTATATATTAGCGTAGATTCACTCGTTATTTCATGTCCGATTACGTTCTAATGGGCCGCGACCGATGGAAAAACATCCGGTAGCGTTTGGTATTCTATTCGGGACGTTTGGTAGTCGATCATTCAAATACGATAACACAAAATACGTGCGTATCAGGAATAGAGAGCTGTGATCGGTCGTGATAATATACGACGTTTTTGCGACAGACGGCGTTGGTTATCGAGTCTTTTTCCGCTGCCCATCGTCCTATCTCATGGATCGAAATTTTCTTTTTGATTTTCCGAAAGAACGGGAAACTACCAAACGATTTGAATGGTTTACCAAACGCTACCAAACGACCACCAAACGATTCGGAAAAAAAGTTCGATTAGTCAAAGTGGGGGGGCTAACTTACTGCCCAATTTTTGATTATCGATTTTTCGAAAAAACGGACGACTACCAAACGATTTCAATGGTTTACCAAACACTACCAAACGACCACCAAACGATTCGTAAAAAAAGTTCGATTAGTCAAAGTGGGGGGGCTAACTTACTGCCCAATTTTTGATGATCGACTTTTCGAAAAACGGAAGACTACCAAACGATTTCAATGGCTTACCAAACGCTACCAAACGATACGTAAAAAAAAGGTCGATTAGTCAAAGTGGGGGGGGGGCTAACTTTGACGAAGTTTTTAAAACCTGTATGTAAGACCGTGGTCAGCGTGAACACGAATGGGTAGCTCGGTGGGGGAAAAGTCTCCACCCCTCGCAAATCGTGTTTACTCGATATGCGAACGGAGCGAGGTTTTCCGTCCGATCGAGCTCGACAAATATGTGTGGCCGTACTGCGGATTGGAATATGCATTAAATGAATTTCAAAGTGAAAAACATGTGCCGAGATCATTGTTTTCTCTCGGTTGCCCGTTTATGCCGAAAATGCGGGTTAAAAAAATTTACGACGAACCGCGTTTAAAAATAAAACGCCGAAAAGACCGTGGAAGGTTCAAAAAGAAATCTTGAGCCTTTGCCGCGATCGTTTCGGCGTTTTTTTGTGTACCATAAATGTTTCTCTATCTGCAATGAGCGTCGTTGCTGAATTGGCAGCGTGACGGATTACCGAAGCTTGCGGTCCGGGTTTAAACCCCGATGAATCGACTTTTTTCTATTTTTTTTTCTTCATTTTATATTCAAAAAATTTCGGAATTACTTGCGCTTTAGCTATTCTCGCCTGTTCAGGCATTATTTATGATATTTAATTCGTATATGCTTAATAAAAAAAAACAAGACATTGCTACCGGGGATCGAACCCGCGTCGTCTGCACCCAGAGCCCGCACGCTGATATCTCAACCGCGAGGCTTTTGTGACTGCAAACATGCTTACGTATACACACTTATCCAACCTTAAACAAAATCGCTGCAGGACCAATTGCATATTGTGATTATGACCCCAAGGTATTTTTGAAGTCAAAAGAAAACGATTTTTCCAAATTCCTAGAATGGTGTTATCCCTTATAGAAAAGAAATTGATTTTTTGATCGTTGTAAATGTATATCCCTCTTAAAGACTTTAAAAGAATCTCGTACGTGTTAGCGAAAATCGGCAGAAAATTTTGAAGCAGCTCGTCCACTTCTTTGATGTTCGCTATTTCGGTGTTCGCTATTTTGGACCATCGCTCGTTTGCCTATCTGAAATCAACACTTTCGAAGTTTGTATCCTCGATATATGGCTTTTTCCTATAGATGCTATTACCAATATTAGATACTCGCTTCTTTTTATTTCGGAGATTTGAATGTTCAGAGTGCTGAAATTATTCAACCGTTGATTGATTATCGAAGTCGCACCTGTCTGCAATTGGAGGCTCTTTAAGCAGCACTTTCGCAAGTCATCTTGAATTGCCGAATTGTGTGGTCACAGGCTTTTCAAGCTGCTCTTCGATCGATCAATAGTTCCTTGAGTTGCGCTTTTGGGAACCATTTATTCTCGAAAGCGTCCCGTTTTCAAGACGAGACTCTTTGAGCTGACGGGCGGCGGGGTGGAGTTGATTGCCTTCCCGTGGTGTCCTCCAAGAACGAGTGCACTAATTTATTATGACATCAAATAAACTGTACTTGCAGTTATGCAGTTTTTGATTAGTGCACTCGGCTAAACAATCAACAAAGCATTTTTTAATAAATAGACGTTGGATAAGTTGGAAAAAAGTGACAAAATAATCGAGAAAGAGAAACTTTGAGAAAAAAAACGTTCCGTCTTTCTCGTTTCGACATTTTTTTCAACATATTTCACATCGGACACGTGTCTATGCCTAAGGCAGCTTTACGGTCACAAGAGCCTCGTGGCTAAGATATCAGCGTCCGGGCTCGGAGTCCGGACGGCGCGTTCGATCCCCGTAGCAATATTTTTTTTTGTTAAACATTTATGAATTAAATATAATAAATAGTGCCTGGACAGGCGAGAGTAGCTAAAGCGAGAGTAAGTTCGAAATTTTTTGAATATAAAATGAAGAAAAAAAATATAAAAAAAAGTTGATTCGTTAATTTTTCGTCGTTAATTTTTTTAACCCGCATGCTCGGCATAAACGGCCAACCGAGAGAAAACAATTTTCTCGATACATGTTTTTCTCTTTGCAATTCATTTAATGCATATTCCAATCCGCAGTACGGTCACACATATGTCCAGCTCGATCGGACGGAAAACCTTGCTCCGTTCGCCTGTCGAGGGAGCGAGGGGCAGAGACTTTTCCTCCACCGAGCTACCCATTCGTGTGCACACTGACTGCGATATCGACTTGACCGGTGCTCACGACTCGCGCGGCTACAAGGGAATCTGCCACCTCGACAGAGGCGATGCACACAAAATCATATTCCCGAACTCGCCGCCGCGATTTAGCGCCATTTCCGAGGCACGCCGAAAAGGGGAGCGTTGTGCATCTCCCTACCACGGTCTTATAAACAGGTCTGGGTCTTCCCATACCTCCGTGAAGTTGGCCCCCCGATATGATCATAAATAATCCTAATTAATGTTAATCGTTTGGGAATCGTTTGAGAGAGTTTGAGAGAAAAGAAAAATCGTTTGAGAGTGAATAGTTTTTCCAAAAAAACAATTTAAATTTTCGCGTGAAGTTAGCCCCCAGATTTTTTTATATGGTCATAAATAATTTTAATTAATGTTAATCGTTTGAGGATCGTTTGAGAGAGTCTGAGAGAAAAGAAAAATCGTTTGACAGTTAATAGTTTTTCCAAAAAAAAACAATTCAAATTTTCGCGTGAAGTTAGCACCCAGATTTTTTTAATTTCGTAAAAAACGACCTTTCGCAATTTTTTTTAATCGCTTGAGAATCGTTTAAGAGAGTTTGAGAGTTTAAAAAAATCATTCTAGAGTTCATATTTTATGAAATATAAGAATTTTTCCAAAAACGCAACCAACCGCAGGGCCGTGTGACGCATGGGGCGCACCCTGCTGCTCATCATTCGCAAGCAGAGAATATGAAAACTTGCCTAAAGTGTCTAAAATGCCTCGCTTCGGCTCCAAAACAATTCGATTTTTGACAGGTCGGAAGTAGGCGCTCTAACCTCGCGCAGTCGTTCGAAATAAATTACATGCAATGTGTAGTAGTGTGTGATAGAGTGGTGCTTATTTTTTCGTTGCATTTTCGTGCATTTATTTTTCTGAGAATAACAATACGAGCCCGGTGGTCGAGGACGACACGTCAGGACGCCGGCACACCACCGACGAAAAATCCCGACAACGAAGCCCGACAAAGAAAGAATTGACGAGAAAACCGTTGCGGCCGATTACAAGGAGAAGAAGATCAGGAAAAATAGCGACAGCGAGAAGCCGAAGGTGAACGGCGAGGAGAAAACACCGGAAGTCAAGGTACGTGCATGCTATCATACTCAACGGCTTTGAGGATTTCAAGGGTGTAAAGGTTCTGAGAACAACTGAGCCCAACTCGCAGAGGGTGAAGTGTTTTTATCATGGAGACTCGAGTAAAGGAGCCCGAACGCAATGCTGGCGAAATGGTTGTGCAAGTGATGAATGATCCGCGGATTGTACCCGCCTGGCGGCGCTACCACTGCTGGCTCCGTCCGCGCGGTGATTTTGAATCGTCGATCGGCAATTTGTCGTATATTTCTTTCTTATTCTTAGCGCAGTTTATAATACTGAAGAGTGATATTGATATGCTTTTGTTTAATTTTTTACTTTTTTACTTGGAGGTGATCTATACTGTAAATGTTTTATTTGTATACGGTGACCCGTACGATTAAACAACCATAATGTGAATATTGCATACTGGATTTTCAAGAAAAATATTTTTTTCGTCGCTACAAAAAGAAATAATAAAATATATAACAAGTAATAAAAAAAAAAATTTGACGCCCTGATCCATGCCACCGATCTCGACGCCACTGACCGACTGACGAACACGCCGCGACTCTTTATACAGTAAGATGGGCTTTAGCAGACGACGTTTTAACTTTGTTCTGATATTACGCGAAGACGAGACAACAAATCGAAAGTCTAATGACAGTTTACCAATCTAATGTGATTTTTTCCTATCGATTTTGTTCGGGCTATTTTTCGATTTGTCCACTCAATCTCGGGATCTCATAATTTACTGCCGAATTTTCGGGTGACTTTTAACCCAAAAAATTCGTCCACACTCGTCCATTGTCTTTCATTGAATAAAATAAAGTCGTTGGTTCATGTCGTAAACATAACACAAACGCCGTTTTGTGAATTGATTAACACTCTAGCGCAACAGGCACAGCAACGCCACCGCTTTCTCGAACGGCACGACTCGAACTACACCCTGCTTGCAATATATATATGCATATTCTAATAGTCGCTTTGACAGCTCGAGTAACCAAACACGGTTAGTCGAGCGTGGATGTGAAAAAAGAAAACAAACGGCTCTTATTAAAGTCCAAAATTTATTCAACAAAGGTTCACCTCGTTTCAAATTTAGGTGTGGATTATTTATTTTGATCCTAACAGGCGTATATTAGCCGTGGCGCTCGCGCGAAAACCGTCGGAGAAACAGCGAGGACGATACGCAAATAGATACAGAGTAAGTTAAAAATTCAATAATGTGCTCATTTCTTTCACTTGCTTATATAAAGTGAAGAAATTCGCAGACAGACGTGCATGTTGTAGTATTCTAACGAAGGATATAGATGGCGCTCATGGCGGCGAGTAGTTCGCGTAGAGAGATGGCGCGAGAGTAGAGAGACGAGAGGAGAGAGACTAGCGACCAACGTGTACGAGATTCATTGTTCTTCTATTCCAATTCTTCTTACGGAAAAAATAAAAAGGCATCATTAAGAGGCATCGGGCACGAGAGTTTTATTTCGGTCGACGTTAATGTTACATCATGCATGTGTAGCTTTTGTGCCCTGAGAGCATAACCTACCTTCTATACGTCATTATCAATTTGTGTGTTCATAACCTTCTTCCATTAACATTTTATGAACATATCTTCAAAATTTTCTGAACAGAATCTTATCATAGACGGTGAAGTTTTGTTTTTGTAGAAAATGCATTTGGCTCTGTAGAATTTATTGACGCAGAGCTTGACAATTATTTCGCGTAAAATATTATTCATCGCTGAAAAATTTATCATGAGAAATAAAAGCTTTGTGCAACACAATATATAATCCTAGATCCCCTACGGCGTCTAATAGAACATGTAAAATAGAACGCCATTACACGACCATCCCAAGTTCTTGCGAATTTTGTTCACACGAACCCGTGATCAGGTAACATACAGGTATCGAATAGGCAGCATAATTGACATTCGTGCGATGCAATCGACACCTGTATATTTGATCACGGGTTCATACGAATAAAATTGGTGCGAACCTGTGATTGTCGCGTAATCGTGGTCTATTAGGACAACACCTAATGTTTGGCTGGACCTCACAGACTCAAGCCTGACAGCGCCTTCATATGCCTCACCATCCTTTTCATACTGTGGTGATCACCATATTTGATTGTTGCGGTTGCACAATCTACGTCTACATGGAACGATGATAGTCCGCCGTCTCTAAGAAATCTTCGAGTGCCACACCTGCATCGAGGACTTTCCTCGGTTATGTCGTTCAACGCCTCGAAGTTTATCGTCCCAAGTGCGCTCAATACGTCAAATACTATGGAAAGCCAAACTTCAGATACTCCATGTCGCTCGATGCCTCGGATCGAGCAACATGCATGAAACCCTTTTCCGGTACGGAGAGCGACAACGAGACCTTTTGACATTTTTCCAGCTTGACATAACATAAAAATGATTAAAACATGAAGAATGAATTTTAGCATTTTTCATAAAATGAAAAGGCCTTAGGACTATTGTGCCATCTGGCCAAGGAAGGCCAGATTGTAAATGAGCGTGCGCTTTTTAATGTTAACATAAAAGTGTGATTGAAGCTGCATATTTTATGTGTTACGCGATTATCGACTATTATGTAAATTGAAAATAAGATGATTGTCAACGAAACCTTTTTTTTGTCAGACCGGCTTTAGTTTTACTTTACTGTAAAAGAACCTAAGATTTCTTGAATAAAAATCCTGAAAGTGAGTATAAATGTGTGATAATAATTTCTCTAATTTCCATTGTACCAAATTAAATACGGTTAATGAAACTGAATTGATTACATTTAACAAACATTTAAAACGTAGAGACCCTCAAACTTTTATTTATAGTCACATATAGGTGACGTGGTGAAAAAATAATTTAACACTTTTTAGTACATTAAATAAAAGCTTGTATAAAAGAACAGTTTTTTTATATACAAATTTTCCGTATCAATCTGACTGTGTTAAATGAAAAAAAAGAAAAACCCCGTTTCGAAAATATATGGTTCTGCATTTTAAGGTATTTCTTTCACGAACCCGAATATTTAACAAATAACTGATTTTCGTCTATTATTTTTACACGGTGTTTACATTCCTTTATTCAACCGAATTAATTTTGAACGATAAATGTCAATTGTCTAAGAGAAAAAAAATGAGTTCTCTTTGAAAATGGGCTTCATTGAAAGTATGGGCCGGCCACGGTGACCAATGGCATTGAGACATGTGCGCCATTAAGCCTTCATGCGACGTTGGCACGGTCCATCTCTCCGTTTCGTCGCCGGGAGAAAAACTGACGTCTCCATTTACATAAAAGTCATTATTTAATAAATGCCGTAGACAGATCATTTAATTTTTGGGTGACAATTTTGATAATGTACTGAATGATTTGACATTTTTTCATAACAACCTTAACATTTTTCACACTATTTCGTGTGTAAAACTGCCGATCGGCATGAGTCTAGGGATCTTCTTATGTAAAAACTGTTTCTTCAATTCAAATTAAAAATTAAATTCTTAAATTAAAAATTCAATTCAAAATCATTGAAATGAAATATTAAAATTTGAAGGGTGCATTCAGTATAAGATAACGAATCCACTATATAAATTTGAACAAATGGTAGCATTTGATCACTTGACCCGAAGCTTCTTAACAATATAAGGAAAGACGTGTATTCTTGAGCAGCCTCCAGCAGGGTAAATGTGACGCGTTATCTGAGTGCATCCGGTTTTTGTTTAGAATGAACAAATCGATTTGCATTCCACTCGCTGAACACGAAAATAAAATAACGCAATGAAGTTGGATTTTCGTAAAAATTTTATTTATTTATCTCTAGTCTTTTTTAATTAAGAGTTTTCTCCTGCTTCAACAAACATAGCGCAATTCATGAAATATGGAGACGGTATATCAAAAAGTAAAACATTAAGAGGTACAGAGTTGGGCGTAATTCTATTTATAAATACGAATACGAATTTATTCACATCGTGATTTTCATGTGAATATAAATACAAATGTATTCATACTTCACTCTTTGTATTCACATGCATGCATACAAGAACAATTGTATTCACAAATATTCTGAACATACAAATAAAGTCACAGAAAAAATTGTGAATATTCACAAAAAAAGTGAATATTTACAAAAAATCCTGTGAATTAAAGAAAATTCACATCAAAATCTGTGAATGCAAATGTATTCACAAAAAATTGCAAATACAAAAAAATGCATAAAATAAGTTGTGAATTTTTTCATATTTAAGACAAATTAAAATCAAATTCACAATGAATAGATTAAAATTCACACCATTAGTGAGTTCGTACGCATTTTGAGAGAAAACATTGCCTCGAGGCAAGTAATTTTTGCACTTTGCAACTTTTTGTGCGAAAATTCCTTCGCCTCAACACAATGTTTTCTCTCAAAATACATAAGAACTCACTTGTGGTGTAAATTTTAATATAATTGTCGTGAATTCGATTTTAATTTTCTTTAATTTGAGGAACTTCACAACTCATTTTGTGAATTTTTTCATATTTATGATGTAATATTTGAAACTCACAACTTGTTGGTTTTTTCCTTAGGTACACGCTTTTCGCGTTTGTTACCTATTCTTTCCCATCATTATGACCGTTCTTTCCTCTACTGTTTACTCCTTTTTTTGTCTCCATCTTTCTCCCTGTTCCCCCCTGTTGCGGCCGCAGCCGACTTCCCCCTCTGTATTATATTCATCATGACATTTCTGTCATGGGTATAGGGAAGCTGCGGAAAACCTATACCAATACAGCCGGTCATCGAGTTCGCCCCCAGTCGTGGAACTAGTCTTATTTCGCCGCGAAAATGCCGAAGAAAAACATTTCACGACGAAATGTACGCGACTGGGATTCGAACCCGGGACCTCCAGGTCCGCTGGTTTAGTGGCGAGCACGCTAACCACTAGACCATCGCACCAGTTTTGAAACTCACAACTTTTTTTGCGAAAATTTCTTTGCCTCGACGCAATGTTTTCTCTCAAAATACGTAAGAACTCACGTTTGGTGTAAATTTTAATCTAATCATTGTGAATTTGATTTTAATCCGTCTTAAATACGAAAAAATGCTTAACTTATTTTGTTCATTTTTTTGTATTTACAATTTTTTGTGAATACATTTGCATTCACAGATTTTGATGTGAATTTTTTTTTGATTCACAGGACTTCTTGTAAATATACACATTTTTTGTGAATATTCACAATTTTCGTCTGTGAATTTATTTGTATGTTCAGAATATTTGTGAATACAATTGTATTTGTATGCATGCATGTGAATACAAATAAGCGAAGTATGAATAAATATTTCACTAATAAGTCACCCTGCAAATACGTCAATTTAATAGTGGAGGGGAGTGAAGACTTAAAAAAATATATTTATAGCTTTCGGTAATATACAAGGTTTCAGAAACGACGTGTCCTGCTTTTTAACTATCTGTAGATAATTCTGTACATCTGTAGATAATAATCTGTAGATTAACCCTTTTAGAATCTTTGAAAAAGTAAAAAAAAAGAATGCCGAGTAATGAAAACATATTTGAATTCACTCCTTTTCGAACTGGCGCAGAACGAAAAAAAGATTTCTCCCCTTTCAAAAAGATATGAAATCCCCTTTTAAAACTTTTAAAAAGTAAAAAAAGAACGCCAAGTAACAAAATGCCCCCGGAAACATTATTGCTTGTTTGACCATATACAAAATTCTGATTTATCTTGAAATATTTTTTAATTTTATTTAACGAATCCTTTTATTATATTTTTTCAATTGAAATGTACAAAAAAAGTGAAATTACTTTTGATATAAAGCCAAGCAAGTTTACTAAAAACGTAAACAAAATTGTTAAACTTTAGAACTAATATTTTCCTAAATATTCCATTTTTATTTTAAAAATCACATTACTATTATAACAAGAAATTGCTATTACCATTATATAAAAATACAACGTATTTACCACATAAGTACACTGGAAATGCTGTGCAACGACTTGGCGTGCATGGTTAAGAAAAAAAGCTCGGCGAAGGATTTCGTCTTTCCAACTACTTAACTCTCAGGTTGGAAAAACATAGACTGCTGCAATTTGTTATGCAACTGGAAATCAAATTTTGTGATCCCGCAAAGTATGGATCAAATCAGTGATGTTCCCCTAGTCGACGCGATACATTAAACCTTTTTTTTATGCATAATTTAATACAATATATAAAAGTATATACTTTCTCCTCTATCAGACAACTTTATACATTACATGAAATATATTTTGTATATACTTTTGTGTATTGTATCCGTCTCTAAGCCACAGCATCGGCAAGTTTAACGGTCGCATTACGGTGCCGTCGTGTTGCTGGTGAAAAACGAAATATCTGCGTATCTCTCCTGATACTCATTGCGCTATATTCGATGGTTTTTCCGAGTACAGTCGAATATTTGTCAATAGTGGATATAACGTAGCTCTGACACGGTCACGTGAATTGTGTGGACCGATATATACACCGATAACACTATATATCAATGTTATCTTGTCCGAATCACACTAGCGCAAGGTGCAGGAAATCGCATTGCTAATAACATTGGTGGTTGGTGCGTTGTTAAAGGTTATATATATATTGTGTATCTTCCCGAGCTTTTTCTCTTAACCATGCACGCCAAGTCGTTGCACAGCATTTCCAGTGTACTTATGCGGTAAATACGTTGTATTTTTATATAATGGTAATAGCAATTTCTTGTCATAATAGTAATGTGATTTTTAAAATAAAAATGAAATATTTAGGAAAATATTTGTTCTAAGGTTTAACAATTTTGTTTACGTTTTTAGTAAACTTGCTTGGCTATTTTATCAAAAGTAATTTCACTTTTTTTTGTACATTTCAATTGAAAAAATGTAGTAAAAGGATCCGTTAAATAAAATTAAAAAATATTTCAAGATAAATCAGAATTTTCTATATGGTCAAACAAGCAATAATGTTTTCGGGGGCATTTTGTTACTTGGCGTATAATTTACATCAAACCTCAAATCAACCAACAAACCAAACCGAATCTAAACCCCAGGCGGGGCAACAACTTAAATATTAGAAAACTACCTATTCTAGTGATGGAAGGGACATGCGGGATAAGCGCAATATTTACCCATGGCGAAGTGAAATATAAATCCAATTGAATATTATAGGTAATACATTACAACGAAATGGGAGCGAGGGGGATTTATAGTAAAGGATTTGCATATTTAACCTAAAAAACGTTTTTTAATCCAAGCACCATGCATTACATTTTTGCTGTATCAAAGGAATCTCTAACAGCATTAAAATTAATGGCAATTATAATTAACTTCGGCGACGATAGCATGCAATAAGAGAAATACAAACGATTTGGCAAAATGAATCAACATGTAGTTGCACATGCCGATGTCAATATTTGTCAATATTTTCGCTAATTAGGGAATTAATTGCATAAACATAATATTAAGGTTCAGTTCTTACCTTTATTGGATGGTCTTTTTCTGTTTTGATTTTATAAATACTTTTAATACCGAAATATCACTTAACGATGCGTGACAGCCTAATGTATGTAACTGACATATATATAATACTCACATATATAGTAACTGACAGTAATACGTCACTGTATTTATGTCACAAACACATATATATAATACTCACATATATAGTAACTGACAGTAATACGTCACTGTATGTATGTCACAAACACATATATATATAATACTCACATATATAGTAGCTGACAGCAGTGCAGCCAGATCGCGCGTAAAAGTTACCCCCTTTCTAGTCTCTTACGCGCCCATCACACAATCATAGTAGTGCGTGTCCGTGAGCGAGCGACGCTCGGACGTCCTCGGAAAGAGCCGAGCACGGTCGAAGTTTCCCGACCGCGCCTTCGGCAGCTACACCAACGCATGGACGCCGAGTACGTTCATGTGCGGCCAAGCCGAAACGAAGGGTTCGAGGGAAAAAGCAATCTGAGCACGACTCCCGCGTGACTTCACCCGACGGCACGCGGGAGGCTTTTAGATTATTTCAATGCTTATTTAGCTCTTGATTCTCGGCGGTATTAATGTATAAAAAAAAGTATCGCGTACTCTGATCGCTTATTTTTTTTAGTTTATGCGTTAATTTAAATATAATAATAAATCTAAATTACAACATATTTATCTTATATAAAATTGTTTACGCTTTACTCACACCCGTCCTTACGTCAAATAAATTATAATTCATAAAAGTAAGCGGAAATATATTTATATTCGAATTATTATATTAATTCTCATACTTTCATCAAGCGATAAAACATGATCCCCAAAAACAAGCTAATCATCCATCCGGCCGCGAATCCTAAGTACCGGAAAGTGTACATATTCTACAAGCGATGAGATGGTAGCGTTGGTAGCGTTCCTGACTTCGGTCCTCAGGGGTCCCTAGTGCAAATTTTTCTCCCAATTTTTCATAATTTCTCATATTTTAGTCGTATTTGAGATTTTCGGAGAAAAAATGATTTAAAACATATTCAAGTTCTGGTCTATTTCCCAAAAACACATTTTTTTTACCGAAAATTCATGATTTCTCGTTTTTTCCCGGAAATTTCTCTTTTTCCTATGACTTGAGTGAACGGCTGCGGACATATTCGGAGAAAAATTAAAGATGAAAAGAAATGAGATTTTCGTAGAAAAAAAACTTATTATTGTTATTTATTTCCGGAAATTTCCCTTTTTCCTATTACCTGAGTGAACGGCTGCAAAGATATTCGGAGAAAATTTAAAGATTAAAAAAATGAGATTTTCGTAAAAAAATGTTATTTTTTTTCCGGAACTTTTTCTTTTTCCTATTGAGTGAACGGCTATTCGGAGAAAAGTTATAGATGAAAAAAATGAGATTTTCGCAAAAAAACTTACATTTTTTTATCCCTCATAATTCTGAGAAATAATGAATTTCCGAAATGTTTGCAAACATTATTTTCCTTAAGGGGTAACACCACTGTAACGGCCCGCCACGAAGTGTTTTAGACAAATAATGCTTGGGGTAATTATTAAGCATAAGTAGTATGGGGGCCACTATGGCGACCCCCACTCCTGATCCCCACTCCAACCTCCACTCCTCGGTAACCGAGGTGGTGGGGATGGTCGTCCTTATCCCCCCCCACCCCACCCCCCTCCACGGTATCCGAGGTGGAGGGGATGCAGTGGGGATTCCCCCCACGCCCCGCGGGGTGTGGAGGGGGGAATGGCCGGAGTGGAGGGTTCGCCATAGTGGCCCCTTTTTTTTACTTTATGAAAATTCATTTTTTAGAAATAAAACTATCTTACTCACCGAGGCCGTTGCTGCTCCCGGTGACGGCGAACTCCGAGGGTACACACACACACACACACACACGCGCGCGCGCGCACACACGAGCACGAGTGTCACGGCTCGTTCTCCCACCCCTCCGGAACGAGTCGTCGAACCCGTCGTCGGGCCACCCCGCGTCGTAAAAAGCGACGGGTTCGGGCCCGTCGTTCAACGCCGCGATTAACACCGTTGCGACGTCGACCCCGTTGTACATGCGCACGCGGGGGAGGGGGGTGTCGTTTTCGGCCACAGCCACCACGACGCGGTTCTCTACGAGATCCGCGAGCAGGTCCGAGACGAAGGGGATGGCCTCAAGATGCGCGATCCCCGAAACCATGCATTGTATAACGAGGCCCGCGACAATCGCACAAAAGGGCGCGGGGGTATACAGCGAGTCCGTGTCTACGTACCCGCTGTACCCCTCATCGACAAAAAAAACTTCACTATATCCCTCGGAGTCGCACGACACTATGTTCCCGCGGAGTACGTCACAGCCACCCGCGGGGATTATCACACACGATGCGCCCGGCACAACATCGTCGAACGGGAGGCGTACTCCCGCCCGACGCTGCACATAAAACGCGTACAGGGCTTCATGCAACCACTCGTGCGTTTCGCCCGTCGCCACTGTGCGTATATATGTCAGATATCAAGAATATATCTATAATTCCGTTCATGAATTAGAGAACAATGTCTATCTCACTGACTGCCGCAGTGACACGGCTTACATGATTTATTGGTGTCTTGATACAATAAAATATTCGGTACAATGTATAATCACCGGATAGCAGTGCTAGTGAGGTGTGTTACAGAGAGCCTTTTCGAAAATTAGTCCTTTCGACCCAATGACCCGAGAAGGAATGACTTCGTGACCCGAAACGCATACGTCTCCCACTCCACTTCTTCTAGGCCTCTATGCAACACAACACACTCGTGGATCATACACCACGCACTACCACCGGGGTAGGTTCTTCTCCGAACGCCTTATCGCCTTTTCGTCACTCGATGCCCAGCACTTGACTCTCCATAAACATCGTCAAGAAATCGAAAGTGCTGTTGAAAAAGCCATTCCCATGGCGATGCGACACGGCCATACTGACTAGCATGCGTCTCGAGTGCCCAGCATCTTTCCGTCTAGTTTACTTCTGAAATAACACAGGCATCGAACAAACAAGCGTTAGTTTACGTTCGGCTTTCCTGACTTTACAAGTCTGTTATTGCCCTACAGGCTTTTACTGTCTCCATTCACGTGTGCAACCATGTGTATCGTTTCCCGTTTTTTTGCCATCAATATTGTACAGTCATACTGCAAGTTTTTTTAAAGTGTCAAAACGAATTCCTCACAAATTCGATCTCCAAGGCACCAATAGCTCTGCAGGCATGTCTTACACATCCATACAATTTCTAACTATCATCATTTTCTCATAATAGCTCTGTAGGCATGTCTTTCACATCCATACATTTTCTAACTATTATATTTTACTCATAATAGCTCTGTAGGCATGTCTTACACATCCGTACATTTTTTAACTATTATCTTCTGTTCATAATAGCTCTGTGGGCATGCCTCGCGCATCCGTACATTTTCTAACTATTATATTTTACTCATAATAGCTCTGTAGGCATGTCTTACACATCCGTACATTTTCTAACTATTATATCTTACTCATAATAGCTCTGTAGGCATGCCTTGTGAATCCGTACATTTTCTAACTATTATATTCTGTTCATAATAGCTCTGTAGGCATGCCTTGTGCATCCGTACATTTTCTAACTATTATATTGCCCACAAGTTTACATTGATTAATTCTCAAGTTACTCTTAAGCTTTGGGTTCGAGGGTTCTGGGTGATCAAGTCCAGCGAACATCGAGGGCCAAAGTCGCACTCTTAAATTGAAACAATGGAAACCAACAGTCTCATGCTCCCTGCGGATTTCCACATATAAATGCGCCTCAATTAGAACCAGAAGACAGAGTTATCACGCTGTCGTGTTTCACGCGTTCGATTTCTATCGAGTTTACTTTTGTACCAAAGAAAATCTCAGCGGGACTTGTCCCCAACGTTTTATGAACTGTTGAATTTATTGCTAGCTGAACTCTTCCTAATTCGTTCTGCCATTGCTTTCCTTGAGCTTTGCTTATGGATAACATATTCCTCATCGTGGACATAATTCTTTCAACCTGACCATTAGCTCTCGGTGTTCCCGAAGCTAGTAAATGAACCAAAATATTATTTTCGTTGCAGAATTCTTGAAATCGCGCATTTGTAAACCCTGCACCTTGGTCACAAATAATTCGTTTCGGTGCCCCAAAAGTAAACGAATGTTTTTCAATCTGGTTGATTGCTGTTTCAGCGTCTAAACGATTTATCTAATTCAACGTTACAAATTTCGTGAATACGTCTATGATCACGAAAACGTATTCTTTTTTATCAGAGGGACATGATAATTTTCCCGAGATGTCTATGTGAATCGTACACCACGCAATGCTGTCCTTTTCGATTGGATGCAGCTGTGCTTGCGTCGGTCTCGATACTGATTTACAAGTTTGACACATAATACAATTTGCTACAAATTTCTTTACTTGCTTTGACATATGAGGGAACCAATAAAGTTCGTATAATTTGTCCAAAGTCTTTTCCCAGCCTAAATGCAAATATTTTCGTATACGTGATGGATAAGTGACCATACCATCATCCTCGGCACTACAGGTAGTATGATTTGTTTACCTTTTCTTTCTATTGTTCGCATTAAGATTTTGTCTTTTATCGAGTAAGTCTTTGTGGTTTCTGATCCGTCCAATACTTCGCGGTATAATGTTTTTATTCCGTCGTCTTTTTGCTGAGCTACAATTAACCAGTCATCTGCCAATTCTGTTATTTTGTTCATGTCTTTTTTAACTACTTTCAATACTTTGTCTTCAAGAACGGGGTTGCGCGATAGAAAGTCCGCGTGTTTCATTCTTTCACCCGCACGATATTCAATTTCAAAGTCAAAAGATTGTAGGAATGCCCACCATCGATACACTCGTGGCGCTAAATCTTTCTTAAGGCTTGCAGCTTTTAGTAAGTTACAGTCCGTGACCACCAAAAATTTCCGGCCAACCAAATATTGTCGAAAGTGTTTTATCGCGTTTACGACTGCAAGGGTCTCGAGTTCGTATGAGTGGTAACGAGTTTCAGCGTCTACGGTGCGTTTGCTGTAGTATGCGATTGGATGTTTGTTTTTTTCGATGCGTTGAAGGAGCAACAGCGCCGTATCCAATGGCGCTAGCGTCAGTATGTAATTCGATCGGTAGGCTAGGGTCAAATATACGGAGACACGGTTCTGACGTTAAACACTCGACGAGCTTAGTCCTAGCTTCATTGTGTTCGTTTGTCCATTTTATTGTCTTTGCATTCCCTGCCGTCAGTCTATACAGAGGAGCTGCTGTTTGTGAAAATTTTGGTACAAATCTACGAAAATAAGATGCTAACCCTAACAACTGCCTTACCTGGGTCTGCGTTCGAGGGATGGGCGATTGCACCAGGGCTTCAATCTTTCGAAGGTTTGGCCTCAGCTCTCCTTTCGATACAGTGTATCCCAGATAATCAATTTGTGTTTTCAAAAATTTACACTTATTTAAGTTAAACGAAAATCCGTTAGCCGCGAGTCTTTCCATTACAACTTTCAGTCGACCTAAGGCCTCTTGTTCAGTTTTTCCAGGTATGAGCACATCATCCAAATAAACTATCGCGTAAGAATATCTCGACGAACTATACCGTAAGTCTCCCAACGCGTTATTAATTGCCCTCTGATACACGGAAGGAGCATTCGTCAGCCCAAATGGCATCGTTAAATATTCATAATGTCCGTCAGGTGTAATAAACGCGAGTTTCTCTATCGAATTTTCCTCGTCAGGTATTTGATGGAACCCGGCTATCATGTCTAACGACGAAAAATATTGTGCTCCACTCAAGCGATCTAATTGATCTTGAATCAACGGCAACGGATAACGATCTGCTACCGTGTTAGAATTTAATTCTCGAAAGTCCATACACAATCTATCTAAACCATCTTTTTTTTACCAAAATGATTGGACTGGAGAACGGACTTTTACTTTCCCGAACGATTCCGGCCTCGAGCATTTTGTCAACCAAACCTCTTACAGTTTCTCGCTCTCCAGTACCTAGCTTGTAAGGGCCTCTCTGCACGAGTTTGTTTACGTCTTTCAATCTTATCCCAAGCCTGCCCGAAGTTACTCGAATCTTAGGAGCCTCCGCACTCATATGTTGAGAATACAGTTTCAACAACTTGATGAGTGGTTTTCTCATTTCGACTGAGTCGCAATCGACAGCATTGACGTCGATCTCCAAGCTGCACGAGCCAACAAATCTATTTAATTTTGAAAATTTAATCGTAATTCCGTCCAACTTGACTGAGACTTTTGCTAACAATTCTTTACCCAAAAGTAAATCTGTAGACAAATTTTCATTCGGTACCACATATAAGTCAATCTCAACATTTATGCCATCAAGATCGACCCACACAGAGATTAGCTTACAGCAATCAACGTATCCATTTCCGATACCTCTCAGCCGCGTAGAGACGCCTCGTCTCCTACCGGGCAATCTTTCTTCCAATGTCTCTCCCCCAAGAGAGCAATCCGAACCAGAATCAATGGTAAATGTCAACATCTTACCTTCTGCCAGCTTAAAGGTACCTTCAGTAGAGGTTGAGCTGCAAAGCTTTACGATTTTCTCGTCCTTCTTTGGACAATTCGGGGAGATATGACCCTCCTCCTTGCAGTTGTAACAAGTCACCACCTTTCTGGAATACGACCCCTTGCTGTCCCGTGGCTGACTGCTGTGTAACTTCGAGGATGATTTACAATCAGCCTTACGATGTCCCTTCTTTCCGCAATTGTAGCACTCGATTTCCGAACGGTGCGACTTTCCATCTCGCGGCGTCGAAGGTTTAGTATGTGGACCAAGGGCTCCGAAGGATGCACGCGGTCGATGGTGATCGGTCGTTCGTCCATCGAGGTACGACATTGCTTCTTGCAAATTACGAGGCGATTCGCGTACGAAGATGTTCCGCACAAATCGGTTCTGGAAAGAGTATGACAACCCGGCCAGTTGGGTAGCGGTCTCGTCCACCGATTTCCGTTCCTTGAGCCACGCTTCCTTCCCCTCTTCATAACATTTTCGAGCGTGAACTCGGCGTCGTCCGTCCAAATGGTATGAAGTTCTGAAGCGACGTTTTTATTCTTCGCATACGCGCTCATGAATTCAGCACGAATTTCGGTTCAGGTTTTCCCGGAAGGATCCATACCGGTGAACCACTGAGCTGCTTCGTCCTTGAAGGCTTTAGCCAGATGCTGGACGACTTCCCAATCGTCCGGTTTATAACGTCGAATCCATTCATCGACCATTTTTGCTCAGCCAGTTGCGTCGGTATTTTTCGGGTCAAATTTTACAAGATCCATAGGAGCTCGATCTCGTTGAGTAAGCAATGTAATCAATCGCTTATTCTCCTTCTTCAGTTTTGAAGCACGTTTCCTCCGTTTATTTGCCTTTTGCACAGACTCATCAGCATTGTACTCGGATTCCGATGACGTTGGAGAACGATCTCTCTTCCGATTCTCAGATAACACACTGCTAGTCTCACTCACACTTTTTTCACCGTCTTTCGTCATAGTCGTATTCAAACTTTTCACCGACACAATTTTCACGTGAACTCTATCGCCCGAAACTCTGGATTAAACGTTCTTTATCCCACTTCTGATGTCAGATATCAAGAATATAGAGAGCGCCAGGAATTCCGTTCATGAATTAGAGAACAATGTCTATCTCACTGACTGCCGCAGTTACACGGCTTACACGATTTATTGGTGTCTCGATACAATAAAATATTCGGTACAAAGTATAATCACCGGATAGCAGTGCTAGTGAGGTGTGTTACACAGAGCCTTTTCGAAAATTAGTCCTTTCGACCCACTGACCCGAGAAGGAATGACTTCGTGACCCGAAACGCATACCTCTCCCACTCCACTTCTTCTAGGCCTCTATGCAACACAATACACTCGTGGATCATACACCACGCACTACCACTGGGGTAGGTTCTTCTCCGAACGCCTTGTCGCCTTTTCGTCACTCGATGCCCACCACTTGACTCTCCATAAACATCGTCAAGAAATCGAAAGCGCTGTTGAAAAAGCCATTCCCATGGCGATGCGACATATATATGGCCAAGCCGTCGACGCGGGAAACGCGGCACGCGAACGGCGTCACAGGGAGCTCGAGGCACTCGGGATACATTTTTCGCGGACTGGTGAAACGCGCGCGACAGAGTCTGAAGAGCAACTGAAGCTGCCAGTCGTATTAAGGGCCTCTTTTGCAAATTTTGACAGGTCAGCGTAATTGCACGTGTGCGAGGTAGGCGATGCATCGTTCTCCGATGAGCTCACCTGACCGTGAGCGCGATCGTTCTATGATGAGCTCATCCGACGGTGAGCACAGAGCTTAGATAGCATAGATGCACGTGTACAAGCTAAGCGATGCAGTTTAGCTTCGCTCCGCGATGAGTTCATCCGCCGGTGAACTCACCGCAGGAGTTTGCGAATTATGCTAATAACTGTCAAAATCTTTTGCGCAGCAGCCCACATGGGAGAAGCCGTATTCTCGGCCTCTCCTCTTTGAGCGGATATTCGTACCTGCTATAGAGCGCGCACACCGACGGGTACGAGCATACGTGTCTCGTGGCATCGGGCCGCTTAATGAAACGAATTCAAAGTAGAATTAAAAACCAGATATAGTAATTGACATTGAAATAAAAATTCCAAACTCGAAACCATCATTGAAATGAAAATTCAAATGAATGTTCTCAAGCTATATTCTTTTTGAAAATAAAAGTTGAAATCAAGGTTCTTAAGCTCAAGCGATATACTTTTAGAAAGTCTTGAGATTTCGTCCCCGAGCGTCTATTCAGTCGATGTTTCACGAAATTGAAATAAAAAATGGAAAACGAAGAAAAAAATTGCTATCGTAATAAAATATCGTAAAAAAAATCAAAATCGACATAAAAGGAATCGAAATCAAAATCGGTGTTCTCTTCGGGTCATTCGTTCGTTTCGTTCGCTCGATCGTTCGTTCGTTGCGCTCGTTCGATCGTTCATTTCATCGTTCATTACCCTCGTTTGATCTTTCGTTTGTTACGAACGAACGAACACCTCAGTCCAACGTAGGGGTGTTGATTTTTAGGACAAAACTCTCTATGTTCGTTGAAAAAATTATATATCGGAAAACAAAATTTCTTTGCGCAATCCCTCCTGTTGACACGAAAAAGAACCTTGCGGTCGTTCGCACGTTCGTTCGTTCGTTGCGTTCGCTCGATCGTTCGTTCGTTCGTTGCGCTCGTTCGATCGTTCATTCGCGCTTGACGATTCGAATGTTAATCGCTTCACTGGAGAACCGACTCATCATACAGTCGCAGTCACTGCTTTCCTCACCATCATCGCAGAGAATAAATTATCGCGGTGCTCGAACAATGGAAAATGAAATTCTTCGCGTAATCACTGCTGTTTGATAAAACACCTTGGCGTAACCTTCACTATCGGCCGCTATCACCTCACCACGATACACTGCACACGTACCCGGTATCACAACGGTACATGAGCGCCCAGGCACAAGCTCCTCGTGAGACAGGAGAACACACCGCTTCGCGTCTATGTAAAAGTTCGCGGGGAGCGATTAAACGAACGTAGAAAGTAAGCTGCTTTTAGATATTAAAAAGCAGTGATTGGCCGAGGAATTTTCTTCTCGATTCATAAGTTTTTTTTAAGAACGAAAATCGAGCGTTTTTTCGCCCAATATCAACGCAACGAACGAGTAAAAGAACGGATCATCCGGTCGTTCGCTCGTTCTTCCGTTAAACGAACGAAAGATCGAATGCACGCAACGAACGATCGAGTGAACGCAGCGAGTGAATGAAGGAACAAGCGATCGAAAGTTCGAAGGATCCCACAATCGGAATACCGAACGAACGAGCGCATCGACCGGTCCATCGAACGAACGAACACCGCAGTCCCAAGTAGTGGTATCGATTGTCAGGGATACACATGTTCGTTGAAAAACCATGCATCGAAAAAAAATTCTTCGCGTAATCCCTGCTGTTTGATATGTAAAAGAACCTTGTGTTCGTTGGTTCATTCTATCGTTCAATGCGTTCACACGTTCGTTGGTTTGATGAGTTCGCTCGATCTTTCGTTAACCCGTTGCGTCCGTTCGATCGTTCGTTCGTTCGTTCGCTCGATTGCTCGTTTAAGGACGCAACGGGTTAACGAAAGATCGAGCGAACGCATCGAACGAACGAACGTGTGAATGCATTGAACGATCAAACGAACCAACGAACATAAGGTTCTTTTACATATCAAACAGCAGTGATTACGCGAAGAATTTTATTTTCCATTGTTCGAGCACCGCGATAATTTATTCTCTGCGATGATGGTGAGAAAAGCAGTGACTGCGACTGTATGATGAGTCGGTTCTCCAGTGAAGCGATTAACATTCGAATCGTCAAGCGCGAATGAACGATCAAACGAGCGCAACGAACGAACGAACGATCGAGCGAACGCAACGAACTAACGATCGAGCGAACGGGCGCAACGGGTTAACGAACGAAAGATTAAGCAAACGAACGAGCGAACGTATCGAACGAACGAACGTGCGAACGCATTGAATGATAAAACGAACCAACGACGGCAAGGTTCTTTTTCAAGTCAACAGGAGGGATTGCGCAAAGAAATTTTGTTTTTCGATATATGATTTTTTCAACGAACATAGAGAGTTTTGTCCTGAAAATCAACACCCCTACGTTGGACTGAGGTGTTCGTTCGTTCGTAACAAACGAAAGATCAAACGAGGGTAATGAACGATGAAACGAACGATCGAACGAGCGCAACGAACGAACGATCGAGTGAACGAAACGAACGAATCACCCGAAGAGAACACCGATTTTGATTTTGATTCCTTTTATGTCGATTTTGATTTTTTTTTACGATATTTTATTACGATAGCAATTTTTTATTTCGTTTTTCATTTTAGATTTCAATTTCGTGAAATATCGACTGAGTACACGCTCGGGGACGAAATCTCAAGACTTTTTAAAAGTATATCGCTTGAGCTTGAGAACCTTGATTTCAACTTTTAGTTTCAAAAAGAATATAGCTTGAGAACATTCATTTGAATTTTCATTTCAATGATGGTTTCGAGTTTGGAATTTTTATTTCAATGTCAATTTCTATATCTGGTTTTTAATTCTATTTTGAATTCGTTTCATCAAGCGGTCCGATGCCACGCCACGCGTATGCTCGTGCCCATCGGTGTGCGCGCTTTATAGCAGGTACGAATATCCGCACAAAGAGGAGAGGCCGAGAATACGGCTTCTCCCTTGCGGGAGTGCTACGAGGGCGCGCGCGCGCGCACGCGCGCGCGCGCGTGTGTGTGTGTGTGTGTGCCAGCAAGCGGCCCTTTGCCCGGAACACGTATGCTCGTGCCCGTCGGTGTGCGCGCTCTATAGCAGGTACGAATATCCACACAAAGAGGAGAGGCCGAGAATACGGCTTCTCCCATGCGGGCTGCTGCGCAAAAAAAAATTCACAGTAATCAGCATAATTCGCAAACTCCTGCGCTGAGTTCACCGGTGGATGAACTCATGTCGTGCGACTCCGAGGGATACAGTGAAGTTTTTTTGTGATGAGGGGTACAGCGGATACGCAGACGCGGACTCGCTGTATACCCCCGCGCCCTTTTGTGCGTTTGTCGCGGGCCTCGTTATACAGTGCACGGTTTCGGGGATCGCGCATCTCGAGACCATCCCCTTCGTCGCGGACCTGCTCGCGGACCTCGAAGAGAACCGCGTTGTCGTGGCTGTGGCCGAGAAAGGCACCCCACTCCCCTGCGTGCGCATGTACAACGGGGTCAACGTCGCGACGGTGCTAATCGCGGCGTTGAACGACGGGCCTGAATCCGTCGCTATTTACGACGCGGGGTGGCCCGACGACTCGTTCCGGAGGGGTTGGAGAACGAGCCGTGATACTCGTGCGCGCGCGCGCGCGTGTGTGTGTGTGTGTGCGCGTGTACCCTCGGAGTTCATCGTCAGCAGCAACGGCCTCGGTGAGTAAGATAGTTTTATTTCTAAAAAATGAATTTTCATAAAGTAAGAAAAAGAGGGGCCACTATGGCGAACGCTCCACTCCGGCCACCCCCCCCCCCCCGCCCCACCACACCCCGCGGAGCATGGGAGGGGGGATCCCCACTCCATCCCCTCCACCTCGGATACCGTGGAGGGGGGTGAGGTGGGGGGATAAGGACGACCATCCACACTCCATCCCCACCACCTCGGCTACCGAGAAGTGGGGGTAGGAGTGGGGGTCGCCATAGTGGCCCCCATACTACCAGCACATATTGAAGTATATTGCAAAAAAATTTATGGGAAAATATTACAACATGACGACACTGCAGCAAATTCTTCCGAGGCATGTTGAACTTACGGTGCTATGCGGCACGTAGTATAACTTGTGCCAATTTTAATCTGGACAAAATTTTAATTTTTAAATCTAGATGAGTGTAGCTAGTGAACCACGTAGGGGATTTTAGAAACATTGATTTTTGAGTAATTGCCGAGTATTTGACTAAAAATGTTAATCTAGATCTAATAAAACAAAATTCTTTTTTTATATTAAAATTGGCACAGTTATACTGCGTGCCGCAGAGTTTCGATATGCTTCGAAAGAATTGCTGCAGTGTCGCCATTTTGTAATATTTTCGGATAAAATTTTTTAGCAATATACTTAAATATATGCTCAATAAATACCGCAAGTATTATTTGTTGATCACATTTTCTTCCGCCAAAAAAAAATAAAAAAATACGCTTTAAAATAGGCTTTAAGGGGTAACACCTCTGAACCCCTTAAAGCCTTCATATAATTTCCGACATTTTCCCGTGATCGTCATTAAGATGATGAAATTGTCACGGTCCCACACGACTCTTATTCCCAAACCCAGTCTCACGCCCTCATATCAACCGTTTCCCACAGCTCTCACCTAAACCTAATCCTCCTTCCTAGAAACCCTCAGCAGAAACTTAATCTCCCTTCCCAGAAGTCCTCTCCAGCATCTCTCATTCTCTCTCTCTCTCATCTCTCCTGAGTCCCATTGTTCGCGAGCCCACGCGCTTCGCCATACTCGCGCGTGGCATCCCCTCCACCTTCCTAAGGCCCGTCCACTCAACCACGCATCCTCCTGCTGGACCGAGAGCCAGCAGTCCATCCTAAAACCTCGAACAACTACGTGCACTCCCTCGCCAAGTCGAATTAGGAATAAAAGATTCAAATCAGAATAGTCCGTGTCTGAGTCAATCGTCTCCCGCGAAATCCTCAATCATCCGCTCGACCATCACAAATTGGTGTCAGAAGTCGGATTCGCGAAACGCCCCTCTCGCGTCTCAAAAGTTTAAAAAGTGAAAAACAAAAACTCAGTGGGCCTGATCAACCCGCTCAGTTTTATAAAAAAAAAAAAAAACATCTTAGACGCTCCGCACGCAATCTACACGCTCAACGTTCAAACGAGACGCACGGACGAGACGAAAAACAAAAGGCACTCACTCACGGAAAACAAAAGGAACTCACTAACTCACTCACGGAATATAAAAACGAACTTAATCAATCACACGGACAATACAGAAGGAAGGAAGGGAATAACTGGATCCAAGGCGTTTTTATAAAATTATTCCTTCTCATCACGGCACTGTAAGTAATTTTGAAACTCATTTTTTTTCTCCATTATTCTCCAGCCCTCCTCTAAGAGTGGCAATGAAATACGTTTTTCTCCACACATTAAAGTATGCAAGCATCCGACATCGCCAGAACCCATGTGATACATGAACGTATATCGCTAGATTGTCACATCGATAAAACTCAATATGTGCGTATTGAAAGCGCAATACGCTATTCATTATTTCTTTTTCGCTTCCTACCGCTATTGCACTCGTTCATACACATAATAAGCGCACAAACACACGCGTAGCGAAACTTCGTCGTCTCAGCGTTCCCTTCGCCTTTTAATTTGCATAGGAAACAATTTGTAAAATTCGAAAAATAAAATGTTATAAACTTTAAATATTTCGAAGGAAGAAAACTTTTCATACATTATAAAATTAGAAAAAAAAAAACAAGAAAATTAAAA
The DNA here is from genome assembly GCA_963210295.1 of Ophion ellenae. Classification (NCBI taxonomy): domain Eukaryota; kingdom Metazoa; phylum Arthropoda; class Insecta; order Hymenoptera; family Ichneumonidae; genus Ophion; species Ophion ellenae. The sequence continues at coordinate 22,734,421 of OY723386.1, forward strand.
ACTTCAAACGCTCAACATCCGAAAAATAAAGTTTTGCAAACTCGAAATATTTTAAGGAGAACAAAATGTTGACATATTATAAATATGTGAAAAAAGAGAAGCACGAAAACTGAAAACATCTCAAATCTATAAAATCCGAAAAACAAAATTTATTTACACATTATAAAAATTTGGAAAAAAAAGAAAATTTAGAACTTTTCAAACTTGTGATACCCGGAAAAATGCAATTTTTTTTTCAAACTTTAAATATTTCAAGAAAAATAAAATCTTCACACATTATAAATATTTGGAAAAAAGGAAATTGAAAACCTTTCAAACTTTTAACAACTGAAAAACAACATTTTATAAATTTTAATACCTTGAAGGAAACAACATTTTTATATATTATAAATATATAAAAAAAAAAGAAAATGGAAAATGTCTCGAACCGTACAACCCGAAAAATGAAATGTTACAAACCCTAAAACAAAAACGAGAAAAGAAATTCTTCCAAGAAAACAACACTGTCTATACGTAATAAATATTTGAAAAAAGGAGGAAAAACGGAAATTGGAAAACCTTTCGAACTTTCAACAATTGAAAAACAAATTTTATAAATTTTAAATACCTCGAAGGAAACAACATTTTTATACATTATAAATATTTGAAAAGAAAAGAAAATTGGAAAGGTCTTAAACCGTACAACCCGAAAAACGAAATGCTACGAACTCTAAAATAAATATTTGAAGAAAAAGGAGAAGAAAACGGAAAGTCGAAAACTTTCCTAACTGCCAATATTCGAAAAACAACATCTTACAAACCTTCAATATTTAAAATAAAAATAATTTTTTTTTATTACGCATTATAAATATTCGAACGGAAACGGCAAGATTGAAGAATTTCCAAACTTCTAGGACCTAAAATAAATTTGTTTTCTTCTGCGCAAACATTTCAAGCTTTTCATAGTCGACGATAACAACCTTACAAAATTCAAAGAAGATAGTTTTGAAAAATAATTTAGTTAATTTTTTTTTGTTTTGCCTCACTTCTCTAAAATACATGAACAGAACAAAACAAAATTGAGCCCGCTAGGCCACCGCGGCGCCGAAACGCGCGCCAAAATTTAGGCCCTTCATTTTTTAACTTAGAACCCGAAAACGAAAACGAAGCTATTCGCGATATGGCGTACGGAGGTTTAACATTTCGTGATGTTTACCAACCAATCCCTGCTTTTGACGGCAGCAACATCCCCGTCGAAAGTTTTATAAGTGCGTGTAAAAAAAGCGGCAAAAATAATACCACCAAACGAACATGCCAGGCTTCTGGTAATGGTGCAATACAAATTAGGAGGAACAGCGCATGATTTGGCCGAAACAAAGAATTACGAAAATCTAGAAGAACTCCTCATAGACCTGAGGCACAATTTTAGCACCCCGATCGAACTTTTGGATCTCGAATTAGAACTCAAAGAAATTTCACAAAATATAACGAACCTACTGCGGAATACGCGACCCGAACACGTACAATAATGAAGCGAATTATGGATAGATTAGACGAATGTTATACACGCAACGAAGACCAACAATACCTCGTGAACAGGAAAACAGAGGTTAAGAAATCGGTAACTAGGGCTTTCATTCGCGGACTTTTCGATAAAATCGGCACTATACTGATGCAACAGGGAATCCAAAATCTCGACGAAGCGATACGCGAAGCATGCAATATCGAAAGAGAATTAAAGGCACGCCAAAAGATCAACCAGAACCGAACAAGTCACGGAAATTCAAGCGAAAAACAAACAGAAACAGCTAAAGTTCAGTTCGCGGAAACCCAAAATTCACCCCCGCGAATGTTTTGCGAATACCACCGATCGCCTGGCCACTCCACCATCAACTGCTACACATTGAGACACTTAAGGGGAGAACAAAATAGGAGATTCAGTAGTCATAGATTTGGGAACGCGTCACCAAACGGACGCGGTAACTACAGAAGCAACTCGTACGATAGATATCAAAACGGACGGAATTTCCAAAACGACTATAAAAACAGCTACGAGTACAGACAACAAAACACACGCGGCAGTTATCAAAATAATTACTCAAGAGGATAGCAAAATTCACGGAATGGTTACCGAAACTATCACCACAATAGGCAAGAAGGCTCACAAAACAACTACCAGCGAAGAGATCAATTCCCGAATTACTACAGACAAAACAGTCGATACGATACACACCCCAGTAGTTCACAGGACAGTCCAAACGATAGACAACGCAGTTACTCGCAGCCCAGATCTCGTGACAATTCGCGCGATCGAAAACCCGATAACAACGAACGAAAGTCGCGGAGAATGAGTAACGAAAACCTTCAGGAACTCGCAAAAATAGTAACGGAAATGGTGTAAAAAACTTAAATGCAACTTCGCGGGACAGCGTGACGCGAAGCAAATCGCAAGAGCGCTCGTCGTCAAGTCACTAGAAAAGAAAACGGTAACAATAAAGAAAGCCACAATATCACTAGGAATCACGAAAAGACGGAAGCCACCAACAGTCATCATAAATTCGAATGACCTTAAAGGAAAAGACACAAAATTTCTCATAGATACAGGAGCCCAAATCAACCTAATTAAATCAGAAGCAATAGGAGCACACGTCGAAGTTGACGCATACATCATTTACGAACTATCAGGAATCACGAGCGACACAATTTTCACTTCTGGCATGTGCATCATAAGGATTAAGGATCTTTCCGTTGAATTCCATATAGTGAAGAACGATATCCCAGTCACCCAAGACGCCGTTTTGGGCGACGAGTTTTTCAAAGAAACACCGGCCGACATCCTATACACCCAGTCGTGCATATCTTTCGGTGGCCATCAAATACCTTTCGAAACACACGAAAGAATTTCGATCCCGGCTAGACCAAAATCCGTAATCCACGTCAGGGTAAAGAATACGGACCTTTCAGAAGGCTACATCCCGCAAATACATGCTGGCGAAGGATTGTACATTGGTAACGCTATTGTCACAAATCATGATGGAACAGCGTATTTAACAGCGATTAACACCAATGAGTACACAATACACCTGCAAGTTCCAATATTGGAATTACAACCAATTGAGGAACTGCGAACATTCGACACAACCCAAAATGATCCAAACGACATTGTTACCGATCTACATGCGGTAATCGGGTTGGTGTCGACAAAAGAGGACAGATTCGAGCGATTAAAACCTCTCCTACACCTTGAGAATCTCGAGGAAAGTGAGACGGCACACGTGCTTAAACTGGCCTCACAGTACTCACACCTTTTCAGTCTGCCCGGTGAACAGCTAGGATGCACAACGCTTGTGAAACACGAAATTTTCACAACCGACGAGAAACCGATAAATACAAAACAATATCGCCTTCCACAAGTGCATAAACAGGAAATCCACAAACAGGTTGACGAATTATTACAGAAATGCATAATACAACCGTCACTATCACCATTCAACTCGCCTGTTTGGATTGTCCCAAAGAAAGCAGACCGTGAAGGAAAGAAACGCTGGCGCATGGTAATCGATTTCAGGAAACTGAACGAGAAAACAACACCCGATGCGTACCCATTGCCAAACATCACCGACATCCTAGACCAGCTGGGTAGGTCCCGTTACTTCTCGGTACTGGACTTAGCGTCCGGTTTCCACCAAATCGAGATGCACCCACGCGACAAAGCAAAAACAGCCTTTTCGACTCCGAACGGTCATTACGAGTTTAATCGAATGCCGTTTGGTTTGAAAAACGCACCAGCAACCTTCCAAAGGTTAATGGATGTCGTGTTGTCGGGATTACAAGGCACTGACCTGTTCGTGTATTTAGACGACATTGTCATCTATGCCATCGACCTAAAGGAACACGAACACAAATTTAGCAGGCTGGCGAAAAGATTGACGTACGCCGGTCTCACACTGCAAACCGACAAATGCCTGTTTTTACAAAAGAAAGTCGAATATTTAGGCCATGTCATCAGCGAAAACGGCTCACAACCAAGACCAGAGCTAATAAAATCAATTCAGGAGTTTCCGACACCCGAAAATAAGAAGACCATCATACAGTTTCATGCCTTGGTTAATTACTATAGACGATTCATAAAAGATTTCGCAAAAATCGCTCTACCACTAACAAGACAGTTAAAAGCCTCCCAAAAATTTGAGTGGACCGATGAGTGTCAACAGGCGTTCGACTATTTGAAGGAAAAATTAACGAGCCAACCAATCCTACGCTATCCGGATTACCAGAAAGAGTTCAAGTTGACAACGGATGCTTCAGACTACGCAATCGGCGCAGTTCTCAGTCAACAGCACAAAAATTTTGATCACCCCGTTGCCTTCTACTCGCGCACTCTCACAAAAGCGGAATTAGCGTACGACACGATGCGTGAAGAACTTTTGGCAATAGTAAAAGCGATCGAGCACTTCAGGCCCTATCTCTATGGGCACCACTTCATGTTAGTGACAGATAAACGAGCACTCACATATCTAGTGAAGAAACCGAATCCACCGCAACAACTACTAAGATGGCAAGCGGCTCTCAACGACTACGATTACGAAATTCAACACAAGCCTGGAAAACTCAACTCAGTCGCAGACGCTCTGTCAAGAAACCCAACCAACGTTCTCCCGATCAGGCCAAGGGAGTCTACATCATCCGACGAAACGCTGCATGACATCAAGAAATCGAGAATCTCTCAACAGGGTGATAAACGAAACTTGTCAACATCGGACGAATCTTCCGGAAACCCAGCACCGGACAAAGTGATCATTTTGCCAGAAGAAGAACTTCAGGAACTTAAGGATACAAACATAGAAATAAGCAACGCCGAAAACAAAGAAGAAATTGCAGGGAGTGCACGCCCAAAAATCGATAAGACAATCGACGACAACAACTACGACTCAGAAACGTCAACAGAGGAGATGGAACTCATTGGATTCGAACAAGGACGACCACAGCTTACGAAAAGGAACAATTCTCATGACAAACTAATGTATAAGAAAACGCCTCGCAAACGTGATCGCGACACGTCCGAGGACGAAGGAGTAGGGCACGAAATAACCGTGCCGACGAAAAAAGGGAAAACGACGATGATATTCAACGAGGAAATAAGCGCGAATACAGAAGAAATAAATAAAGAAGAAAGAAATGAAATAAGCGCAAACAAAGAAGAAATAAATCAAGAAGAGAGAAATGCAATAAGCGCAAACAAAGAAGAAATTAATAAAGAAGAAAGAAACGATATAAGCGCAAATACAGAAGAAATAAATAAAGATGAAAGAAATGAAATAAGCGCAAATAAAGAAGAAATAAATGAAATAAGAAGAAAATAAATAAGCGCAAATGAAGAAGTAAAAGGCCGAACAATAGCCGGACGCGGCAAAGTAGAAATAAGGAAAAGATGCAACCTCTGCGCTGCCACCTAGGATCCCCATCAACGCGGGTAGACACTTCGGCGGGCCGAAATCTACCGGCAACGATACAACTTACGACAAACAGGCAACGATAATGGACGACAAAGAATTAACAAAGAAGATCCCCGTTAAGATGGAAGAGAATCTGACTCCCAGCTCAACTACAATCAACACGGAAGACAAAGAATCAGATAGCGCACAACAATCGAACGCGCATACCGAGCCTAACCTACCATCACCATCGCCGAGATGCTCGAAAAAAAAAAAAAAAAAAAAAAAAAAATCATCTGACATCAGCAATCAACATCAACTGCTAAACACAGGCGCGGTAGACCTCGTAAAACCGCATTAGAAGAATTAGAGATACTTTAGAATTCAACACATAAAAAGAATTCGTTATCAATAAATAATAGTCACAACACAAAGCTTCTTTACCATGAACATTTATACCACAAAAAAAAAACTATTAACATTTGACGACTATATTAAAATATTGAACCGAAATTGTAACAACGTTCGACAACTGGCACTCTGAAAACAATTTTGAGTAAAATAAACAGAAAAACGATATTATGCTAGGCGAACGAAAGTACCAAAATGTCAAACTCGACAACTCGTATTGTTAAAAAAGATTTAATTTAAAGAACTAAAAAATCAATCGTGATAGTAGCTATACGAGTCCATTCGAATGTCTAGAAGTAACCGATTAGAATAATTTTCAAAATCTAGGTAGACACAAACAGAACCAAATTGGTTTATGAAGATCAAATTGAACCCGAATATGTTGTCACGCACACCTTTTTATAAAATTACGACGTTACAAGATTGCACTAAGAAACAACGACATATGTATTTTAGTGTAACGCTGCACATACGTATCATATATAGAATCATTCCTCCTTACTATTTTCCTATTCCCTTGGTAAATCATTTTCGTTTTCCTTGCTTTACATTCACCCATGTAAATTGTACCAGCATTAAACAAGTACATGCACAACATTGTATACACGACAGCTACATACAATCTATTATAACTTCCATTTCTCATTATATGCTCAGCCTATGCTTATTTTCAAACCATCAAGACAGACACTATTAACCCATGTATGAGATAAAGCTAAATAATAATTTTAAATCAAGATTGAATAGGTATCGTTCATCCATCACATTGGTCAACTGAAGAACAACCTTACCGGATCCTGGATAACACACCTATGCCCACTAACACTCAAATTAATCAGAATTCAGACTGTTTCAGATGCAACCAAAAGAAGAGAATGATAACATATATATATATACATTTCGGCAAACAACGAATCTAGGAAAAAAGGAACCTTACGCCAAAAAGTAAATCACGGCAAACTATAAAGGGAACAAATGCAAAGACTATCGTCAACGAAGGAGCAAAAATTTGGGTTCTTCTTCTCTTTTTTTTTACATATATATATATACATATGTATATGGAATTACCAACCACACACACACCCGTCCTTTCGTAACCAAAACAGCTCCTACTAACTCATCTAAACTAATCTTATAGCCAGTTTCAGATCCACGGCCATAACTCAACATACCAAATTAAAACATTACTTTAGCAGGAACAAAATCATTACACGGCAAAAAATTACCACACGGAACAAAAATTACTACAGGGAACAAAAACTACTATACGGAACAAAAATTACTGCACGGAACAAAAACTACTACACGGAACAAAATTATCACACGGAACACATCTCATCCCGACTAAGCATATTCGAACAGTTCCGTCCGACTAAACTGCGGCCCGAATTGCGCTTACAGCGCAATTGAACCACACCCCTAACAAACGCACATATTTTGGGACACCCACGTTACACTACATAAGTACACACATACACACCACACGCACACATTTTTACATAAATACACGCATACACACCCACACACATTTTTATTTTATTATATAGAATCAATGAAAAAAAAAAGCTTTGTAACCCACGATGCGGAGCATCGTTCTTGTAAGAGGGGGAGTGTCACGGTCCCACACGACTCTTATTCCCAAACCCAGTCTCACGCCCTCATATCAACCGTTTCCCACAGCTCTCACCTAAACCTAATCCTCCTTCCTAGAAACCCTCAGCAGAAACTTAATCTCCCTTCCCAGAAGTCCTCTCCAGCATCTCTCATTCTCTCTCTCTCTCATCTCTCCTGAGTCCCATTGTTCGCGAGCCCACGCGCTTCGCCATACTCGCGCGTGGCATCCCCTCCACCTTCCTAAGGCCCGTCCACTCAACCACGCATCCTCCTGCTGGACCGAGAGCCAGCAGTCCATCCTAAAACCTCGAACAACTACGTGCACTCCCTCGCCAAGTCGAATTAGGAATAAAAGATTCAAATCAGAATAGTCCGTGTCTGAGTCAATCGTCTCCCGCGAAATCCTCAATCATCCGCTCGACCATCACAAAATATTCGGAAAAATTCGGAGAAATTCGGAATTTTTGCGGAATGTTTGCGTAAAAATAATTGTCCGCAAAACTCCGAATTCTCCATATTTGTTCCAATTCATACAAAAATTCGGAAAAAATTGCCGGAAAAAAACGGAATTTTTCAGAAAAAAATTTGCACTAGGGGCGCGGAATCGTTCTCAGCGCTCAGTGCTTTTTTTAAAATAATTAATATTACTATTAATTCTTATTCGATTCGTTATTTTTATTAGTTATCTTTTAGTATCGAAAAATGTATCGCGCACTCTGACCGCTTATTTTATTAGTTTGTACGTTAATTCTAATATAATAATAAATCTAAATTACAACTTAATTGATTGCGCTTTATTCACACCCGTCCCTATGCCAAATAAATTGTAATTCATAAAAGTAAGCGGAAATATATTTATATTCGTATTATTATATTCATTCTCATATACATTCATCAAGCGATAAAGCATTATGATAATGCTTTATCGCTTGATGAAAGTATATGAAAATGAATATAATAAGACGACTATAAATACATTTCCGCTTACTTTTATGAATTACAATTTATTTGGCATAGGGACGGGTGTGAATAAAGCGCACACAATTTTTGAGAAGATAAGTTGTAATTTAGATTTATTATTATATTAGAATTAACGTACAAACTAATAAAATAAGCGGTCAGAGTGTGCGATACATTTTTCGACACTAAAAGATAACTAATTAAAATAATAATGATAACTAATAAAAATAACTAATCAAATAAGAATTAATAGTAATAATAATTTTTAAAAAAGGACTGAGCGCGGGGAACGATCGCGCCCCTAGTGCAAATTTTTTCCCGAAAAACTTCGATTTTTTCCGAATTTTTCTATGAATTGGAACAAATATGAAGAATTCTGAGTTTTGCGGACAATTATTTTTACGCAAATATCCGAGTTTCGCCGAATTTCTCCGAATTTTTTCAAATTTTTCCAAATTTTTCCGAATATTTCATCATTTTAATTACGATCACGGGAAAATCTCGGAAATTATATGAAGACTTTATGGGGTAACACCACTGTAACGGCCTTACAGGAAGTGTATTTTTTGATATTTTTTTGGCGGAAAAAAATGTGATAAACAAATCATACTTGCGGTATTTATTGAGCATATATTTAAGTATATTGCTAGAAATTTTTATCCGAAAATATTACAAAATGACGACACTGCAGCAATTCGTCCGAAGCATGTCGAACCTCTGCGGCACGCAGATAACTGCCAATTTCAATCTGAAAAAAAGAATTTTGTTTTATTAAGTCTACATGAGTGTAGCTACTGAACCACGTAAGAGATTTTGGATAAGTTAGTTTTAACAATATTTGCTAACAAATAAATGTCTTAAAAAACAAATTGAACATATTTAGTCAAATACTCGGCAATTACTCAAAAATCAATATTTCTAAAATCCCCTACATGGTTCACTAGCTACACTCATCTAGGCTTAATTGAAAAAATTATTTTGTCCAGATTAAAATTGGCACAAGTTATACTGCGCGACGCAGAGCACCTTAAGTTCAACATGTCTCGGAAGAATTTGCTGCAGTGTCGCAATTTTGTAATATTTTCCCATAACATTTTTTTGCAATATACTTCAATATCTGCTTAATAATTACCCCACGTATGATTTTTTCAAAACGCTTCGTGGCAGGCCGTTACAGTGGAGTTACCCCTTAAGGAAAATAATGTTTGCAAACATTTCGGAAATTCATTATTTCTCAGAATTATGAGGAATAAAAATGTAATAAGTTTTTTTAATCAAAATCTCATTTTTTTTTGTTATTGGTTTTTTCCTTAGGTACACGCTTTTCGCGTTTGTTACCTATTCTTTCCCCTCATTGTGCCCGTTTCTTTCCTCTACTGTTTTGTACTCATTTTTTCTCCATTTTTCTCCCTGTTCCCCCCTCTTAGGGGGCGTCCATTAATTACGTGAGGCGTTTAGGGGGGGGGGGGGGTCGAGCGAAATCTCACCCAATCTCACGTGGGGGAGAGGGGGGCTTCGGCAAATCTCACGTAATTTTAGTAATTTTAGTAATTTTAGTAATCACATAATTTTTATCACGTAGGGAGAGTCTCCCTACTACTTTACATGGTGGAGTAAATGGTACTACAACCGCAGTTACTTCTACTACAATTTATTTTCCGTGAACGTATGCATTTTGAAAAATCTCACGTGAGATTAGGGGAGGGGGGAGGGGGTCGAGCAAAATCTCACGACATCTCACCAGGGGGAGAGGGGGGGTCGAAAAATCGCCAAAATCACCTCACGTAATTAATGGATGCCCCCTTACGGCCGCAGCCGACTTCCCCCTCTGTATTATATTCATCATGACATTTCTGTCATGGGTATAGGGAAACTGCGGAAAACCTACACCAATACAGCCGGTCACCGAGTTCGCTCCCCAGTCGTGGAACTAGTCTTATTTCGCCGCGAAATCCGAAGAAAAACATTTCACAACGAAATGTACGCGACTGGGATTCGAACGCTAACCACTAGACCATCGCACCGATTAATAGGAAGTAGTGGTAATAGGCCGGTTCTAACTCCGGGATCTCAGGGGGGAGCGGGCCGGGGTTCCAGCGCGGGGAAGCCTAGCATGCATGGCGGAGGGGGAGTCGAGCGCGTGACGTTACGAGGGGGGATGTCAGGGATCTCTATGGAGGGGGCAACCATGTGGTCCGAAGAGCGGGTGGCGGGAAGCCGCTGTGGCCGAGTGTTTTGTGGGGGCGGGGATCATGGTGAGTGAGCGTTGAAAACCCATAAATCTTCTAATTTATTATAGACATACTATATTATGGACATACAAATATTATCATCGGTGCAAGCGGAGTGTTTTTATTGCTACACTAATTTGAGATCGATCACTTCAATTTGGTTCGACATTTTTCTTAACCGATTTTCCCTTTTCCGACTATTCCACAATGACACCTCGGAGGTTGAAGACTGGAATAGCGAAAACTGCTGTTCCGATCCTTCTTCAGATTTCGATTTTTGGATCCTCATAGGCTTATAGTAGGGTGGGGGATGACCAACAGGATGTGTCCCTACACATGTATTTCTACGAGATGTATTTCTACAAGTCCCAACAGTTTTCAACATTAGTTGGGACTTGTAGAAAAAAAACCTTGCAAGATGGTGCATCCTGGCCAGGGATAAACGAAAAGTTTTTTTTCTTCTGAATTATCCCTGTGGGGTAGGCATTTGCTGTCCAGAAAAGTGTGCACTCGTGGAGGTGAAAGCTGGCCAGGGTCGCCAATCATTGACTTTCGCGATCTCCACAGAACAGCGTCTAGGTCTTGGAGACTGAACTGGCGTATTATAAAGAGCATCTTAGAGTTTTCAATATATATTGCCACGTATTCCAGTATGTATGAAGTCCAGCCTGTCACGAATCATAGGGCTCTTCGCAGAGCAACATCAAACCTATTCAAGTGACACTTGAGGCTATACAGTTCTTACCAAATCAGCCATATTCTTAAGGCATTTTTTTTGTCTTCGTTTTTCTCGAAGCCAGCCTCCGAGCATAGGGAACATTTTGAAAAAATAACATTCCGCTCAAGTAATGTCTTGGCCATCCAAAACACATATACGAAAACGAGGTATTTATTACAAAACGATCAACTTCAAGGATCTATGGGCGAAGCATTGTTTCTTTTTAGGCTTCGACCGCTGATCCCACTGCATGCACCATTTGAGCATAGATGCACTCGCGGTCTGGAATACTAACAAAATACTTTTTTTTTGCTGCCGTTGAACCCCGACCGGCTCGTTCTGTGTATGTATTTATTTTTCATGGTTTCCACGATGAAAAATTTCAACGTGATTCTATTACATTTTCCGAGCTAGAAGGGAACGACAAAAATATTTTCTGTTGGGAGACCATTTTTAATCATCGACAGCGCTCAAAAGTGGCCATACTTTGAATGAAGCAGTGAATTAACATATCTCTCTGGGAAGACTATTCAACTCGTTAATATGGAGAACAACAATGAACCATCAGAAGAAATCTTGCACAACCAAGCCACGCTCTTAAGTTCGATTGACGACTTTGCTGTATGGGAGCAAGAGATCGTCGAGTTCATCGAAGTACTGAAAACGGAAAGCCGAATTAAGCGCCAAAGATTATCAACTAAACATCAATAGTCATTGATAGGCCAAATACCGCATCTGGAAGGATTGAAGTATTTCATGTACAGGCATTCTATATGCATGGGTGCAGGACACAGCGGTGATGGGTTAATGTGGCGAGAACTCGACTTGAACGCGTGATGGTCTATACTTTAACCCCTGCTCGATGAATTTCAACAACGTGGAAGTGGTTGAGCTTTACGAAAAATACGTAATCTTACAATAAATGTAAATAAGTATAAATAAATACGCGTTAAATGTTATATCTCATTGCCACGGGAAATAATGATTATGAGGGCTGCGATTAATGTGCAATCAAGAGATAATACACGTTTCGCATGGGTCACAGTCACAGCTGTATATCCAGCTGAACGAAACAGTGACCACGGATCTTCTTACATGCATTATTCAACGGTATTGAATCTATCGAATATTGGTTCCCAGTAACTATAGGTGAAATTAAAATATAAAAAATTGTGCATCAAAACAATTTATCCATCAATGTGTATACCACCGAAGAAGACATTGCTCCGATACACGTGGCTCAACATAAGAAGACGAAAAGCATATCAATTTGCTGTACATACAAGATACCGATGATAACAATGTATGACATATCACATAGATAACGAACCTGTCAAGCCTCGTGAGCGCAGAACAGAGGCAACCATTAAAACATATATATATGCCATCGGTGTACGAAGTTAACACAATTAATATATCGTCATATGTGGTAGACGAATTAAACAACAATTCGTTATTTCGCAGGTGTCGGCATTACTTTAGATCAACGGATAAACTGCAATCACATAAGATCGATTATGGAGCAATAAAGCACTGCGCCCTCCGACTATCAAATGATACCAATAAGTTGCTCCAAATCATCAACTCCAATCGGAAAGCAACACATCTATTCACTGTAAATGCCTATTTGGAGTGATTTTTTTTAACTAATTATAGAGAGGAGATGAGAGTGTGCGAAGACTGATGCGAAGAACGTAGCAGAGGATATGTATCAATATCATAAAGTATATACTATTGATTACCACATGTGTTTTTCATATGATGAATGGCTATCATAGTATCGATCACATCACAGTGCCGATTTCATATCATAGTTTGTGACAGAACTGGAAAAACTAGTGCTGTCCATAAAATACATCTTCTACGAAAATTAATGCTCGTCATGAGTTAATTCTAATACCTTCACGCTATGGCAATAATTGTGCATTCAGTCATCATCAACCACTAGAGGTAGAAGTTGAATTACTCAAGATACAATGGCGTATGCCCCACATAATATTAGATGAGATCAATAAATTATCATTACTTCGAACATTGGAAAGTGGGTGATACTTGAATATGAGTTTTCGCTCTTGGGATCTATACGACTGTCCATCGCTTTAAAGCACAAAGAAACATTCATTGACCGTAAAAGCTGCCTCCCAACTAGGGAAACCAAAATATGTAATTGGTGCGGTGCAGACTGGTAAAAAAGATAATGTATGGTAAAGGACATTATATTATTCACCGACTGCAAACTCACAAGTGCTAAACTTTATCTCAATTCAGCATTCTTTTCTCAAGATGACTCGAATTGGGACTTCAAAAAAGTTTCGATATTTTGTTCAATATGTACTCTCGATTTTGTAAATACCATTATGACTGCAAGAGTGATCGTTCTTTACTAACCATCGCCAAGTCTTAATGTAACGACCCTCTCACGGTTGATGATTGATCGCATCAGAACGAGCCTGTACAAAATGCTACCGTAGATGTGCGAATAGAGTTCGAATGCAAAGAAGATTCACCACCGAATACAACTGCATATTGTTTGAATCTTACATGTTCGCGTTGTTGAATATTGTCCATTGACCGACATTATCCGTAAAATTGCATAGATCAGCAAAATCTGCGAGATACGAAGCATCATGGTTGATTCGCAATCATCATGGTCTAAAGTGGGCATATGGAAACGTTCCATATAGCATGGCTGGAGGTTCAATAACAGCTGGAGTTGAAGGTTCAACGGACGACGACATGTGTCCTATCGTATATGTTAAGAGTCATGAAAAACGAGAATGGCTAGCTGATATAATAAATATGAAAAATGAGCTATTTATTGAGTCGTTGAATATAGACTTTGACGATATGGATGTCCCAAGTAAATTAAATAGAAGTTTTAGTCTACGATGTAAAAAGCATAGAAGCAGTTGTGCCTTACAAAATGTATTAAAATGTTTAATTGGTGGCTGAATCATAAAGATTCATGTAGGTAAAAGAAACGCAACATTATGTACTTTTTATTCTCCACACCCCGTACTTAGTTATGTCAGCATCACCTGATGTCGGATTGTGCAACTGAATACAACATTACTTTCGAATGTGAAACTCATTTTTTTGTATGGAATTTGATTGAAATTAAATTAATATAATCGCCCAATTATAATCGAAGACATTCATCAGTATACGTTCGTTAGATGTTCGTGAGCCGTTTGTTGGAAGTTTGCGAGGCATTCGAAGATCTTCGATAGTCGTTCGTGAAACGTTCCAGCAGAGACTTCCGAAGACATTCATAAGACGTACGAAGCCATTTAAGAGACTTCGAAAACATTCATAAGGCGTTTGAAGACACGCATGAGGGGTTCAAAGAGTTTCAAGAGACTTTCTACGACGTTCATGAGACGTTTGAAGATGTTCGTGAGACATTCAAGAGACTTTCGAAAACGTTCATAAGACGTTTGAAGGACATACATGAGAGGTGCAAAGACCTTCGGAGACTTTCGAAGACGTTCAAGAGATCTGTGACGATATTTATAATACGTTTAAAGAGATCGATGAGGGGTTCGAAAACGTTTAAGAGACTTTAAAATATATTCACAAGGGGTTTGAAGACGTTCAAGAAACTTTCGAATACCTTCAAGAGACTTTCGACGACATTCATAATACGTTTGAAGACATTCATGAGGGGTTCGAAGACGCTTAAGAGAGGCTTTCAAAGACATTCACGAGGGGTTTGTCCAAAGACATTCATAATACGTTTGAAGATATTCAAGA
This sequence comes from Ophion ellenae, assembly GCA_963210295.1. Taxonomy (NCBI): domain Eukaryota; kingdom Metazoa; phylum Arthropoda; class Insecta; order Hymenoptera; family Ichneumonidae; genus Ophion; species Ophion ellenae. The sequence continues at coordinate 22,749,522 of OY723386.1, forward strand.
GACGTTCGAAAACATTCCTAAGACGTTTGAATACACGCATGAGGGGTTCAAAGAGTTTCAAGAGACTTTCTACGACGATCATGAGACGTTTGAAGATGTTCGTGAGACATTCAAGAGATCTTTGACAATATTCATAATACGTTTGAAGCCATCGAACAGGTGTTGGTAGACGTGCATGAGGCCTTCAAAGAGTTTCAAGAGACTTTCTACGACGATCATGAGACGTTTGAAGATGTTCGTGAGACATTCAAGAGACTTTCGAAAACGTTCATAAGAAGTTTGAAGACATTCATGAGAGGTGCGAAGACCTTCAGAGACTTTCGAATGTCTTCGATTATAATTGAAGGCTGATGAATGTCTTCGATTATAATTGGGCGATTATATTAATTTATTTTCAATCAAATTCCATACAACAAAATGAGTTTCACATTCGAAAGTAATGTTGTATTCAGTTGCACAATCCGATATCAGGTGATGTTGACATAAATAAGTACGGGGTGTGGAGAATAAAAATTACATAATGTTGCGTTTCTTTTACTTGCATGAATCTTTATGATTCAGCCACCAATTGAACATTTTAATACATTTTGTAAGGCACAACTGTTTTTATGCTTTTCATATCGTAGACTAAAACTTCCATTTAATTTACTTGAGACATCCATATCGTCAAAGTCTATATTCAACGACTCAATAAATAGCTCATTTTTCATATTTATTATATCAGCTAGCCATTCTCGTTTTTCATGACCCTTAACATATACGATAGGACACATGTCGTCGTCCGTTGAACCTTCAACTCCAGCTGTTATTGAACCTTCAGCCATGCTATATGGAACGTTTCCATATGCCCACTTTAGACCATGATGATTGCGAATCAACCATGATGCTTCGTATCTCGCAGATTTTGCTGATCTATGCAATTTTACGGATAATGTCGGTCAATGGACAATATTCAACAACGCGAACATGTAAGATTCAAACAATATGCAGTTGTATTCGGTGGTGAATCTTCTTTGCATTCGAACTCTATTCACACATCTACGGTAGCATTTTGTACAGACTCGTTCTGATGCGATCAATCATCAACCGTGAGAGGGTCGTTACATTAAGACTTGGCGATGGTTAGTAAAGAATGATCACTGTTGCAGTCATAATGGTATTTACAAAATCGAGAGTACATATTAAACAAAATATCGAAACTTTTTTGAAGTCCCAATCCGAGTCATCTTGAGAAAAGAATGCTGAATTGAGTTTAGCACTTGTGAGTTTGCACAAGTTTAGCACTTGTGAGTTTGCAGTCGGTGAATAATATAATGTCCTTTGCCATACATTATCTTTTTTACCAGTCTGCACCGCACCAATTACATATTTTGGTTTCCCTAGTTGGGAGGCAGCTTTTACGGTCAATGAATGTTTCTTTGTGCTTTGAAGCGATGGACAGTCGTATAGATCCCAAGAGCGAAAACTCATATTCAAGTATCACCCACTTTCCAATGTTCGAAGTAATGATAATTTATTGATCTCATCTAATATTATGTGGGGCATACGCCATTGTATCTTGAGTAATTCAACTTCTACCTCTAGTGGTTGATGATGACTGAATGCACAATTATTGCCATAGCGTGAAGGTATTAGAATTAACTCATGACGAGCATTAATTTTCGTAGAAGATGTATTTTATGGACAGCACTAGTTTTTCCAGTTCTGTCACAAACTATGATATGAAATCGGCACTGTGATGTGATCGATACTATGATAGCCATTCATCATATGAAAAACACATGTGGTAATCAATAGTATATACTTTATTATATTGATACATATCCTCTGCTACGTTCTTCGCATCAGTCTTCGCACACTCTCATCTCCTCTCTATAATTAGTTAAAAAAAATCACTCCAAATAGGCATTTACAGTGAATAGATGTGTTGCTTTCCGATTGGAGTTGATGATTTGGAGCAACTTATTGGTATCATTTGATAGTCGGAGGGCGCAGTGCTTTATTGCTCCATAATCGATCTTATGTGATTGCAGTTTATCCGTTGATCTAAAGTAATGCCGACACCTGCGAAATAACGGATTGTTGTTTAATTCGTCTACCACATATGACGATATATTAATTGTGTTAACTTCGTACACCGATGGCATATATATATGTTTTAATGGTTGCCTCTGTTCTGCGCTCACGAGGCTTGACAGGTTCGTTATCTATGTGATATGTCATACATTGTTATCATCGGTATCATGTATGTACAGCAAATTGATATGCTTTTCGTCTTCTTATGTTGAGCCACGTGTATCGGAGCAATGTCTTCTTCGGTGGTATACACATTGATGGATAAATTGTTTTGATGCACAATTTTTTATATTTTAATTTCACCTATAGTTACTGGGAACCAATATTCGATAGATTCAATACCGTTCAATAATGCATGTAAGAAGATCCGTGGTCACTGTTTCGTTCAGCTGGATATACAGCTGTGACTGTGACCCATGCGAAACGTGTATTATCTCTTGATTGCACATTAATCGCAGCCCTCATAATCATTATTTCCCGTGGCAATGAGATATAACATTTAACGCGTATTTATTTATACTTATTTACATTTATTGTAAGATTACGTATTTTTCGTAAAGCTCAACCACTTCCACGTTGTTGAAATTCATCGAGCAGGGGTTAAAGTATAGACCATCACGCGTTCAAGTCGAGTTCTCGCCACATTAACCCATCACCGCTGTGTCCTGCACCCATGCATATAGAATGCCTGTACATGAAATACTTCAATCCTTCCAGATGCGGTATTTGGCCTATCAATGACTATTGATGTTTAGTTGATAATCTTTGGCGCTTAATTCGGCTGTCCGTTTTCAGTACTTCGATAAACTCGACGATCTCATGCTCCCATACAGCAAAGTCGTCAATCGAACTTAAGAGCGTGGCTTGGTTGTGCAAGATTTCTTCTGATGGTTCATTGTTGTTCTCCATATTAACGAGTTGAATAGTCTTCCCAGAGAGATATGTTAATTCACTGCTTCATTCAAAGTATGGCCACTTTTGAGCGCTGTCGATGATTAAAAATGGTCTCCCAACAGAAAATATTTTTGTCGTTCCCTTCTAGCTCGGAAAATGTAATAGAATCACGTTGAAATTTTTCATCGTGGAAACCATGAAAAATAAATACATACACAGAACGAGCCGGTCGGGGTTCAACGGCAGCAAAAAAAAAGTATTTTGTTAGTATTCCAGACCGCGAGTGCATCTATGCTCAAATGGTGCATGCAGTGGGATCAGCGGTCGAAGCCTAAAAAAAAACAATGCTTCGCCCATAGATCCTTGAAGTTGATCGTTTTGTAATAAATACCTCGTTTTCGTATTTGTGTTTTGGATGGCCAAGACATTACTTGAGCGGAATGTTATTTTTTAAAAATGTTCCCTATGCTCGGAGGCTGGCTTCGAGAAAAACGAAGACAAAAAAAATGCCTTAAGAATATGGCTGATTTGGTAAGAACTGTATAGCCTCAAGTGTCACTTGAATAGATTTGATGTTGCTCTGCGAAGAGCCGTATGATTCGTGACAGGCTGGACTTCATACATACTGGAGTACGTGGCAATATATATTGAAAACTCTAAGATGCTCTTTATAATACGCCAGTTCAGTCTCCACGACTTAGACGCTGTTCTGTAGAGATCGCGAAAGTCAATGATTGGCGAGCCTGGCCAGCTTTCACCTCCACGAGTGCACACTTTTCTGGACAGCAAATGCCTACCCCACAGGGATAGTTGAGAAAAAAAAATCCCTGTTCGTTTATCCTTGGCCAGGATGCACCATCTTGCAAGGTTTTTTTTCTACAAGTCCCAACTAATGTTGAAAACTGTTGGGACTTGTAGAAATACATCTTGTAGAAATACACATCCTGTTGGTCATCCCCCACCCTACTATAAGCCTATGAGGATCCAAAAATCGAAATCAGAAGAAGGATCAGAACAGCAGTTTTCGCTATTCCAGTCTCCAACCGCCGAGGTGTCATTGTGGAATAGTCGGAAAAGGGAAAATCAGTTAAGAAAAATGTCGAACCAAATTGAAGTGATCGATCTCGTCGATGATGAGATGGAGGTTGTTGTGAATATCGTCGATGACGACGAAGTGGAAGTTGGGGTAGACGAAGACGTTATTGATATCGCCGATGATGACGATGATGAGTGGACGGACATTGAAGTGCTTGCACATGATGACATGGAACTGGCCGAGATGGACAGTGATACGGAATTATTTGATAGTGGATTGGGTGATGCCTCAGATGAGGGAGTCCATTATGTGCGTGAAATCATAGTGGACCAGCAGCAAATAAATCGGTTGAACCGAGGCGTCATGGGCTTCGTGGACTACGAATATCTCACCGAAAATGATCGGGCGAAATTTTGCGTGTTGTGCTACTTTGATATGCGGGGCGCGGTTGATCAACTAATTCAAAGATGTGGCCACTTCAGCGAACGGTTTAACAACATCCAGAGGATATTTTGTACCAACTGCGGCAGGCCGACCCACCACGTTTCAATGCGCGACACGTGCCCCACCTGCCTGAACTTATACTGGGTCGATGGTTCGTATTATCTTTAGTATGATTCAAAATATGATTATGTTTGATAGGTTAATAAGATGCATGATTTGTTATGTTCCAGCATAACGTATCCGCTGCGGATATTCAAGATAAAATAATTTGAAACAATTAAAAACAGGCAAACACACACACACACACGCACACACCAAACATTATATGTATAATATATACTATGCAAGGTCATTGTTCAATTTAATTATTAATAAACTATTGTTTTATTGTCATTTAATTCGAAGCATTCTTTTTACCCCCGTCCCCCTTCCTTCCTTCCACACAAACACACACACACACACACACGCGCGCGCGCGCACACACACACAAAACACTCATCGACGCCGGTTTCCCCCTCCCGCCAATCACTTCACGCACCATATGGCCCCTCTCCACAGAGGCGCCTCTGTGACGTCACACGCGCCCGACAACCCCACCCCCGTCCGCCGTACCGCCGCACTTGACTTCCCCGCGCTGCAGCGCCCGCCCCGCTCACCCCTGACATAAATTTGTCTGTTGTTTTGTTTCAGAATAATGCCGTCGGTGCGCACGTTTTCGAAAACCCACTCACACTCGACCACACGCACACATACACACACACACAGATTAGTGTAGAAATAAAAACACTCCGCTTGCATCGATGATACTATTTGTATGTCTATAATAAAGTATGTCTATAATAAATTAGAAGATTTATGGGTTTTCAACGCTCACTCACCATGATCCCCGCCCCCACAAAACACTCGGTGACAGCGGCTTCCCGCCACCCGCTCTTCGGACCACATGGTTACCCCCTCCATAGAGACCCCTGACATCCCCCCTCGTAACGTCACGCGCGCGACTTCGCCTCCGCCATGCATGCTAGGCTTCCCCGCGCTGGACCCCCGCCCTGCTCCCCCCTGAGATCCCGGAGTTAGAACCGGCCTATTACCACTACTATAGGAAAAAGAAAAAGTTCCGGAAAAAAATAACAATTTTTTACGAAAATCTCATTTTTTTAATCTTTAAATTTCCTCCGAATATCTTCGCAGCCGTTCACTCAGGTAATAGGAAAAAGGGAAATTTCCGGAAATAAATATCAATAATAAGTTTATTCTACGACAATCTCATTTCTTTTCATTTTTAATTTTTTTTCGGATATGTCCGCAGCCGTTCACTCAGGTCATAGGAAAAAGAGAAATTTCCGGGAAGAAAATGTGAAATCATGAATTTTCAGTAAAAAAAAATGTGTTTTTGGGAAATAGAGCAGAACTTGAATATGTTTTTAATCATTTTTTCTCCGAAAATCTCAAATACGACTAAAATACGACTAAAATATGAAAAAATAGGAGAAACATTTGCACTAGGGGCCCCTGCGGACCGAAGTCAGGAACGCTACCAACGGGACCATCTCATCGCATGTAGAATATGTGCACTTTCTGGTACTTACGATTCGCGGCCGGATGGATGATTGGCTTGTTTTTGGGGATAATGATTTATCGCTTGATGAAGATATGAGAATTAATATAATAATACGAATATAATATATTTCCGCTTACTTTTATGAATTATGATTTATTTGACATAAGGTCGGGTGTGAGTAAAGCGTAAACAATTTTATATAAGATGAATAAGTTGTAATTTAGATTTATTATTATATTTAAAATAACGTATAAACTAAAAAAATAAGCGATCAGAGTGCGCGATACATTTTTTTTATACATTAATACCGCAGAGAATCAAGAGCTAAATAAGCATTGAAATCATCTAAAAGCCTCCCGCGTGCCGTCGGGTGACGTCAGGCGCGAGTCGTGCTCAGATTGCTTTCTCCCTCGAAGCCTTCGTTTCGGCTTAGCCGCACATGAACGTGCTCAGCGTCCATAAGTCGGTGTAGGTGCCGAAGGCGCGGTCGGGAAACTTCGACCGTGCTCGGCTTATTCCGAAGACGTCCGAGCGTCGCTCACTCAGGGACACGCGCTACTATGATTGTGCGATGGGCGCGTAAGAGACTAGAGAAGGGGTAACTTTTACGCGCGATCTGGCTGCATTGACTGACATTTATTGTGAAGGCAGAACCATCGCAATGGTCCAGCCTGTGCTCCATCACCTCTAGGGTACACGCTACGGGCTTCTATCTATCTTTGAAGACAGAGAACCACGTCCAAGGGTCGGGCGATGGAAAAATCCTTTGACTTTCGCTGGATCGACTAGCGAAGAGAGCAGTTTGGCCACGCGGCGTCAACCTCGACAGCTCCACCAGGGCCTAGGCCCCGGCGGAGGCACCGTTGTCGACCCCACGTGCTCACGGGGAACCTCGGGAAGGCCTGCTCCCGTGTCCCGCCCGGACACAGCCCAGAAGACAAGGATCAGGATGGGTAAGGGTTCTTGGATTGTGAGCCTAGTGTGGGAGTGCTGCGGGGGCACAGTTTGGAGTGCTGTGGGCCCGCAGGTTGTTTTGCGTGTTGTTCTGTGTGTGCTTGTGTATTTGTTTATGTTTGTTAGTGTATTCGACGACTACCTACTTCCCTATCTTTCTAGAGATCGTGTTCCCACGGCCGAGGCGGATCGGATGATTCGCGAGGTTTACGAGTCCACCCGCCGTTCACCGAGGCTTCCGACAAAGGTCTCGGCTAGGCCGCAGGACACCCGGTGTCCTACCTACCCCCACGGGTCCTGACAAGACCCGTGTGCTCTTCCCTGTTCGGGATGATGTGTCCATCCCACTAGTCTAGCTATACCCCTTGCCCCTCGACTTTCCCCCCCCTGTGTCCACCCCCCCGACCTTGTACTCGGTCTCCTATTCAGCCTCTACCGCCCCCTTCAGCCAAAGGGTCTCCCGACAGAAGTCGGCGAAGACGGAGAAGGCTTCCGCAGTGGCCACCAATTGGCGTGCCGCCGCTGGCCATATCCTCTCGCCGATGAAGTCCCGCAGAGCGACTCTCTGCGGTTCGAAGTTTGGGCACTCGAGAAGAAAGTGCCGGGCCGTGTCCAGCCCTCCACACTCGCAGTCCTCCTCCTCGACAAGCCCGAGTGACGCGAGACGCGCCCCGAAGTTGCCGTGGCCGGAGAGAACCTGCGTGGTGTAGTGGTTCGGCCGGACCCAACCCGCCGCCAATCTCTCCCGGATGTTCCCGAAGAAGGCAAATGTGGTGCGGCCTTTGCTGGAAGACTGCCAGGCGGCCTGCCACATGTTTATTGCCTCGTCCTTGACCCTGTCTACCGCGTTATTCGCCCCCGCTGGAATTTCCTCCCCGTTTATCTCGGCGCCAAGTCCCTTTCTAAGCCGATATCTAGCACCCGCCTGCTTCAGCAGTATATCTACTGGAGCAGCCCCTGCAATGACGCACACAGAATCGTACGACACGGTTCTGTATGCCCCAGTGACCGCGATCAACGCTAGTCTCTGGGCGCTTCTAAGGACTCGAATGTCTGCCTCTCTACAGAGGTCAGACCATCCCGCGGCGGCGTATGTCACCGTCGGGACAAAAACCCCCCGGTATATGGCCCTAACTACATCGAATCTAAGTCCCCACCCAGCCCTCGCGATTTTCCCCAGACGCTCGAAGAGGGATGCACTCTTCTTCCTAAGGTAGGAGCAATGGGAGCCGATTCCCATCTCCTTATCAAAGTGGACGCCGAGATACCTAACCCTGTCCTTAAAGGCTATCTTAGCTACAGCATCCCCTATCCGGATTGTTGGGTATCTATTGGCCATGTCGGGCCTCCTAGCAACGCGACGCGCGCGGTCGGGGCGGTCACCTCCTCTCCTTCCAACTGGCGCTCTGCGCCGCCATTCACTCTTAAGGAGTATGGCTTCTGTCTTCTTTTGGGACAATTGCAGCTTGGCGCTCTGACACCAGGCTACAATTCTATCTACTATCGATTGTGCCCTAACCTCTATTTCCCGCCGCGAGTTGCCTTCCACCATAACCATGAGGTCATCGGCGTAGGCAACAAACTTGTTCGGGGCGATTTCCTCGAGGATTCTGAGGAGCCCGTCGAACATGAGGTTCCAGCAGGTTGGGCCGAGTACGGAGCCCTGCGGGCACCCCCTCGTGGCCTGCTTGGAGACCTCGCTGTTTCCCCACGAGATTCCCACTCTCCTATCGCTAAAGTAGTTGCGGATTACGTTGAAGACGTTCCGCGGGCATTCCCTAGTTTTAAGGCTATCGAGAACCAGGGGCCACCACACGGTGTCGAAGGCGCCCGAGATATCGAAGAGAAGCGCGACGGCGTACGTGTCTACAGACTCGGCCACCATCCTGCGCATCTCCACGATTGCGTCCTCCGTCGACTTGCCCGGAACGAAGCCGAACTGTCGCTCGGAGGTCTGACCCGGACCCATCGACGACCGCACAATGCGCCCCTTGAGGACTTTTTCGAAGAACTTACCTACCACGGAGAGGAGGCATATGGGCCTATACGATTTTGGGTCCTTCTCGTCCTTGTCCTCGCCCTTCAGAAGGACTCGGAGGGATCCCTTCTTCCAGGCAGAGGGAAAGACGCCCAAACTGAGACACGCGTTGAAAAGACGCACCAGCACACCGGGAATGACCGCGAAGGCCCTCTTCAGCACGACGACCTCAATGAGGTCGGGTCCCGGGGCCTTCCCGCTCTTGAGGGTTTTAAGGTGGGAAGCGAGTTCCGCTTGAGTGAAGAGCGGGTCGTCGGGAGTATCGGGTGCAGCGAAGGCGCCCTCCCTGACTTCCCGCTGTTGAGGGGTGTCATCCTCTTCCCGATCTTCGGGGACATGCGCCTCAAGGAGGAAGCTGGCGGTTTCTTCAATGTCCATTGTGGCGCCATCGCCTCGCCGGAGGGTGCTGAGCACCCTCTCAACTTGAAGCTTGTCCGACTGGAGCTTATATACGAAGCCCCAGGGCTTCTCGTTGCCGTGCGACGAGACGAAGCTCCTCCAGCTTTCGAGCTTGACCCTCTTCACCTCCCGGGTATATTCCCGCAAAGAAGAGCGGTACTGTTCCCGGAGTACGAGGCGTTGAGCGTCATCACGTTCCCTCCGAAAGGCCCTATGTTGCCGGTATACCCCTTTCTTGAGGTTAGTCAGGTTGGCAGTCCACCACGGGTTGGACTTCCTGAAGAATTTCTTCCTTGGCATCGCCCCCTCGCAAGCCTCCGTGAGGACACTCGTAAGGGCGCCAGCCATCTCCTCGACTTCTACGGGGGACGTCAGCGGAAGCGCCTCCAGCCTTTGCGCCGACCGATCGGCGAGGATCTGGTCGAACCGCTCCCAGTCAGCTCTCCTTACGTTGAACCGACTGACAGCGGGGCGTCCGTCATTTCCCTCGGCTTTTGGCACCCTCAGGCCGACGTCCAGAGCGTTATGATCGCTCGTTGTCCATTCCTGCCGCACTGTCCACTCGCCGACGAAGCGGCTCATGGCAGGCGACCCCAAGGTTACGTCGATGTATGACGAACCTGTGACCGCCCAGAAGGTGGGCGGCTGGTTGACATCGTTGTGGACGGTGTATCCATACTGACGGATAAGCCGCTCCAGTTGGGCACCGCGCCTGTCCGTGTCCTGAGGTCCCCAGAGGGAGGACCGGGCATTGGCGTCTAGTCCGACGAGTACTCTCTGCCCCCTCAGCGAACGAAACACCACTTCGAGGTGCCTGAGGTGCACCTCAATCTCGTCGCTCCACTGGAAGTAGTGGGATACGACGTAGAAAGAGAAGCCGGGTGCCTGCACCATCGCACAAACGCAGTGCGTGGTGCTCAGCTGCGAGAGGAAGATCATCTGGAAGGAGGGGTTGCACACCGCCACCGCCGCCCAGGGACGTTCTGAGCGGACAGCGGCGACCCTCATTCCAGTCCCTAGTCCATAGAAGGTGTGGCTCGTGCCTTGGCGCCGGACGTATGGTTCCTGCAAGAGCAGGACGTCCAGGCGCTTTCCGGCAACGAGCGAACGCACCTCAGCCGAAACGACAGCCGAACGCCTGGCGTTCAGCTGCAACACCCTGATTTTGTCGAAGGCCCGGCCGCCCGGTGCGGCCACATTTACCGCGGTTTCTACAGGAGGGCGGGTTGGGAGGGCTTCGACGGTTACGCGGCTAGCTACCTGAACGCGCGCAGCCACGGTTGGCTGGTTTACTTGCCTAGCTTGGTCCCCCTCGTGTCTAACGAGAACTACTCTAACGGCACGAAGGCCGAACTCCTCGATCCGGGCCCGGTCAGTTACATGTCCGGCACCCCGGGGGCGGCGCCGGCCGCAACCGGCGCCAGTCGCTATCCTCCCTCCGCGAGTGGTTTGGGCCGCGGGCAGCCCAGTGTCCTTTGGCACCTTTGCGAATTTTCTGGACTCGGACATGTTCATGAAAATTGGGACTTTTATCGAGAGTCCCCAACTCGATCGCCTACAACTACCCCTCCCCCCCAGCCCTCAGTGGGGGCCCCAACCGGTGAGGCCGGGCAGGGTTCCCCACCCCAAAAATCCCACCCAGAAATCCCACCCCCCACCCAGTGACCACCGCCCCCCCCCCAACCCCCCCGCACCGGTAGTCCCCCCCCCGGGAAGCCGGCTTGCTGCGCTTGGCCTCGGCGGGTGCAGCACCTGGCGTCCGGCAGGTCCGCGCCCTGGTGCTACCAGGCCCCACCGGACAGTACACAGGCATTTTACACACGCTGCTACGGGGCAGCCTACTCGGGGGAGCTAGGCCCGAGCCGGGCCCCGGTACTATCGTGCGGCCCCCGGGCGTGCCGTGCCCTCCATCCGAAAGGGCCTCCCGGGTTTTCCGCTGTACCGTTTTCCGCATTCGCCAGAGACACAGGGGGGGGGAACGGCGCGGCAGAGCCGGGGGCGGCGCGAGGGCCCCCGGGCCGTGCGGACTCAGTCCAACCACTCACCGCGGGGCCATGCCGGCACGGCCCCACGGGTCACAACGGCACACAAACCCCAAGCCCCGTCCCTAACAACCTGAAAAGAGGAGGGAAGGTAGCAAAATTTAGTACGTTGGGGGCACCTGGTTCCGTGCCATCACCGCGACCGAGGTCACGGCGAGACCGGGCCCAGGATACCCCACCTGAAAAGAAAGGAAGAAAAGAAGGAAGGAGGACAGAGAGAGAGAGAGAGAGAGAGAGAGAAGAAACGAAGAAGAGAGGAAGGGGGAAGAGAGAGAGCAACAAACAACAACGACAACAACAACAACAGCCAACAACCCAGCAAACATAACAGACAACCACAACAGCCCGAGAAGGGGGGGGAGTGACCAGAGCACCGGGGCACCCAAAAACAGCAACAACAAGGGACCCAACACCAACAACAGGCCCAACAACAACAACCCAAAACAAACTCAACAGCCTGGAAGGAGAAGGGAGCTCAGGGCACCAGGGGCACCCGAAGCATCAACAACAACAAACATAAACACAAACATAAACACAACCACAACCATAAACACAAACATGAACATAACCATAAACATAATGCAAACTTAACACAAACATAACTTAACAACCTGGAAGAGAAGAGAAGGGACCGTACCAAGGGCACCTGGATAACAACAACAAGAACAACAACAACAACAACAACAACAACAGCCTGGGAGGGGAAGGAAACCAGAGCGCCGAGGGCGCCTGGAGCAACAGCAGGAGCAACAACATAACAACAACAGCAACAGATGCACCAAACAAACTTAACATCAGCAATAAACTTAACAACCTGAAAAGGGAAGAGACCAGGGTACCGGAGGTACCTGGAGTACGAAAACAACAACAGAGCAACAGCAACAACAACCGAGTAACAATAACAAGAACAACAACCAAGTAACAACAACAACCGCAACAGCAACAACAACCGAGTAACAATAACAGTAACAAGAGCAACAGCCGAGTAACAACAACAACCGCAACAGCAACAACAACCAACAGCAACAGGGGAACAAGAAACAACGATAACAACAACAGTAACAACAGTAATAACAGCAACAACGGTGTTAACAGCAACAGACAACTTAACAGATAAACTTAACGTTCAACGTGACAACCAAACATAACAACCTGGAAGAAAGAACCAAACGTAACAACCTGGAAGAAAGAACAAAAGCCTTAAGGGCAGCAACAACGGGCAAGGGAGGGCATGGGGAGCCCAGGGGAGGACCCTGGGAGGTACTAGGAGAGGTCTGGGGGGGGTCTGGGCGTCCCTGGGGAGATTTGAGAGTTCCTGGGGGGCTTTGGGGGTCCCTGGGGGGGTCTAGGAGGTCCCTGGGGGGTCTGGGAGGTCCCTGGGGGTCCCTGGGGAGATTTCAAGGATCCCTGGGGATCCCTGGGGATCCCCGGGGATCCCTGGGGGTGATCTGGGGGTCACTGGGGGTCGTTGGGGAGTCCCTGGGGGAGAATGGGGGTCCCTGGGGGGGCGTGGGGGGTCCCTGGGAGGGGCCTGGGCCAAGGGATGGGGTTGCGGGACGGGGAAGGAGGTTGGGGGTGGGTGTAGGGGTCCATAGCTCCGTTCCCCGGGGGGGGAACGAGCAACAACCTGAAAATAATAAATGTTAGTCCGTAGCTCCGTTCCCCAGGGGGGGAACGAGCAACAACCTGAAAATAAAATATATTAGTAGTCCAGTGCTCCGTTCCCCAGGGGGGGAACGAGCAACAACCTGAAAATAAAAATATATTAGTAACAACCTGAAATAAAATAAAAACAACCTAGAAAGGAAGAAAGAAAGAAAATATTATTAAGGGAAGGGGGTGGGGCTAGGATACGGGAGGGGGTTGGGGTGGTAGGGAGCCGAAGCTCCGCTCCCCAGGGGTCCGGGCGGGGCCATCCCGCGCATACACATGGGGGGACAGGCGCCAGACACGGGGGACGGGGGCCAGCAGTACCTGTCTGAGCCGTTCGCGTCATTTGCACCCCCCAGGCAATAAGTGCCTGCACAAAGGGGTGCATCCGATTTGGCATTCCACAGCATGTATCAGATGCACACCCCATCACCCAGCCCAACACCCGCCGCCGAGGCGAGCGGGAGGGGCCCTACACGACGCCGAACCCCCTTAAGGGGAGCAATGGAAACCCCCATACACCTCGCCCCGGATTAACTCCGGAGCGGGAGCGACGGGGGCCCCGGATAGCCTGCGCAATTAGCCGCCGCTGCCGAAGCAGCGCCGTTGACGGGCTCCACCACGAGGAGGTTTGCGCTAGGCACTTGTTCTCAAAAGGGGAAAGTCAAAGTTTCCCCCTTAAGAACTTGGAGCCCTGCATTGACTGACAGTAATACGTCACTGTATGTATGTCACAAACACTGCTAAGCCGGTCCTCACGCACCTATCCTATTCGGTACCACGCGCTGGCATCGCCTGCGGATATTTTTCGAACTACAAGATCTTTCATCACTTTCGCGATCCACTTTTCGACGATTCCGCCATATGTGTTCGGGCTCCTTTACTCTAGTCTCCATGGTTTTTATGATGGCTCGATAACCGTAGCTCATAAAATTATTTTGCCAAACGATGTCAAACTACAAAGTTGAAGCTTCAAATTGTTTTTTTTTTCATCTTGATACGACTAACTTTAACATTGATACAGCCTTTAAAAAAACACTTTTAAAAGTGAAGACATTTTCTGTTTCTTTCATTTTTAGGGGTTCGGTATAATAGGTGATATAATTTTTACAATTTTCGCTTAATCGAAAAAAGCGCTTGTCCTTGACTGTTAAAGCAATCTAAGAAGCTTCAGTTAAAATTTCAGATCGAATGGACGAAAATTGTTCAAGCTTCTGCTACGTCCCGATATAAAAAACATAGATTTTGTGATACTCATAGCCTGGATAGCCAGAATCTGGCAAATACTGGCAGATTCGACAATGAGGGGTGATACGTAAATAGGCTGAATAGGATTTTTTTGAAATTTTCATTTTTGACGGAGTTGCGACCGTTTTAAGGAGGTACACCAGCTTCATACAATGTTGCCATGCTAAACCATGGTAAAATTTCAAAATGGTGATAGATCAATAAAATTTGGTGAATATATTCTTTAGTATTATATATGTCAATACAATTTTTTTCAGATTTTTTCATTGCGCCGTTATCGAGTAATTGAACATTGAAGTTCACGTGTATAAGCATAGCGTTTTTATAGATATAGGTATATATTCCGGGTATAAGAATAAACGCTTGTGAATTATTTGTAAGAAAACGGCACAACCAAAAAATCTGAAGAAATTTGTATCTACATGAATAATACTAAAGAATATATTCACCAAATTTTATTGATCTATCACCATTTTGCTGAAGCTAGTGTACCTCCTTAATTTAACATTCGTTTTTCGTCCGCAATTTCCGACAATTTTGTATTGCATACACATTGCATAAAAAGCAATGGTTCAATCAAATGAAAAACCCCTACCCGGCAACCGAGAAAAACTATCGAAGAATATTGTATCCAAATTTGGACAAAATCGGACAAGCTGTTTTCGAGATACATCTGGCACCAACTTTAAAAACTATGTTTCCCGTTAGTCGCGTTTGAATCGCTTCCAGTCAACGAATTTATTTTTAAAAATTCTTAAACATACCTCAATGTACATATTTTCCGATTAAAAACCCGGATTCATTAGAAACATTAGTTTTTGAGATAAAAATTCCCGAAGTTTACCGGTTTTTCTTGCCGTTTACTCAGGTACCTCCCCTTAAGGAAAAAAGGTTTTCAGCAGGGCCTAATTATTTTTTCAACATTTCGAGAATGCAGACTGAAATAAATATAGGTATGTTTTCTTGGATGCATGAATACCGAAAGTCGTTAAATTTAACGGTGACCAACAGTCGCGCACCGATCCAACTTTCTTCGCCTGTGTTATCGAAATAGCAAGACGCATATTAATGTCAGCTGCGCGAATTTGTCCAAGCTTGAGAATCTGACAGGCATTATTTATTTTCAACACGCGATTATTTTTCGAAATCCCGATTCTTGGTTCCATTTTCGTACGCACTGACGTATGTGGCGGGCATACGAGTCCTGTATCTGAAATTTCGCTGCATGATAGTGGATTACGGATACGAGACTATATATCGAACCTATGGAGAAATTGGACAGGCGTTGAAAGAAAATCGTCACGCGCATTAACGATCTTTATTTCGAGCAATTTTTTCGGCTTGGCTTTCTATATCGAATTTCACGAGTGGTTGAACGAAAGAGAATTTTTTATTGCTCCGTATGCAATCAAATGTATTCGGCCATTCACCAACGACAGTGAGAACGCTGGCCAATACTTGGATCCGTCAATGCTATCGAATCACACGATATATTAATTTGAACTTTTTTTTTAACACAGCCCCGTAACAAGGAACAGGAAGCCCAAGGTGCTCGAGTGGATCGCGAATGTTCTCGGTGAAAAATTGCCGCCCGGTAATTACGAGGAATTCTCAAGGACGGTGTGGTTCTTTGCCAGCTGATAAACAAACTTGCTCCAGGATCCATCAAGAAGATCCAGACGAAGGGTACCAACTTCCAGCTGATGGAAAATGTGCAGAGGTATGGTGTATACGGAATGCATATCAACTTGCGCAGTTTTAGCTTTTTTTATATATGAAAGAATGAAGGTTAGGATGAAGAATATAATAAGAATTTTATATTTTATTAAATTTATTATTTATTCGGATTATTTTATTAACAATAATAATCGAGTTTTATTTGCACAACTTGTTTTACAAGTTTTTTTACAAAAGGGATTATTTCATTATTTATTACAAATAATATGATAGAGAATCAAATAAGCTTTGTGTTATTAGGTTGGCAATAATGTCTTTGCGTTTTATCACCAAAAATAAAATAAAAAAAGCAGTCTTGAAACTAACGATTAATTTTTTTCTATGTATCCACCGATAAAATAAAAATAATTATTTTATTTTTGGTGATAAAATGCAAAAACTTTCTTGCCAACCTATATTGTAATCTCTATATATTTAATCTAATATTTTTATCTCATAATATTTTCTTCTTCTGATTGTTATCTAGTAGTCTTGTTTTATTCCTTGTATACCCTTTTTAAGGGTGTTTATATGAATGCTTTTTATTATCAATCAGATCGAGTTTTATTTGCACAACTTTTAACCGTTTTTTTTACATAACAATGACCTTTCGCTTACATACTACTGCACTTATTTACTACGCCACGGATTCTTGCACTTCGTACGATCTGACCTTTCTCTGTTTTTTCATTTATTCCTCAATTCCATCTCTTTCTCCTCCCTCTTCCTCTTTGTTTATCTTTCTGCAGACTTCCTCTATTTCCCTAAAATACTTACATATCCCTTTTTGTATTTCGCCGCCCAGAATGCATTTTATTATATTATTTATAATAAATATGCCTTCTAATTTACACCAATTATTTTACATGGGTTTTCTTGTATTAATCCTAGTTGCTAGTTTCTTAAATTGTCTGATGTGATCGCATAGTTCCTTTGCCAGTTGCATTTTCAGTTACATTGGTATTTGCCGGTCAATTTATAACCCCCTGCTAGTTTCCAATCACTGCTCCAGTTTATGTACTTATTCTTGGTTTAGTTTTCCCTTAACTTTTTACATATTCTTTTTTTCGCGTCTTTCCCGACATTACCACATCTTATCCTCGCCCACGTTTCTTTTAATTCTCCGCTAATCATCTTGTCCTCCCAATATTTTTCCACGTGTGTAACTGTTTTCCTATGTTTATATCCCTTGCAGTATGTTGACCCATCGATTTTGCTCCAATCGTTTTGAGTTTCTTGTTCAATTTTAATTTTTATGCCTCTTTCTTTTTTTCTTTCCACCTCCCGTACATTTCCATTTCATAGGGCTTGTCAAATTGCCCTCTTCCCTATGCTTTCCATTACTTCTTTTTTTATTTTTCCCATTTTTATGGGTCACGACTAATAATTGCTTTTACTTCGTTCCGTAAGCATTTTTTTGGCCCCCATCTTTATGATTTCGAGTAGATACCTTGCCACTTTCCATACTTCAACTTTCATTGCCCTTAGTATTATATATGTATTATATATATTCTTACCACTTATTTTTGTACTGTCAATAATATGATAAATAATAAAATATGTTTAAAAAAATTATCTGCAGAAAATGTCTTCTTTTTTTTTCTACGAGTTATATAATCAAATTGAGCCGCGTGATTTTTTTTTCACAGTATATACATATACGTATGTATGTGTAGCCCAAACATCACTCACAGTGATCTTTTCAAATAACTGCTAGAAAAAGAGAACATTTTTTGCAGATTATTTTATTCGTTAGCGTATTCCACACGAAATGTGTGGAATATGTGCACGTTGATAATTTAAATAAAGTATATTAATGGAAATTCGTCAAGAGCAGACAGGAAAAAGCGAAGTGTGCAAATACTTTCGTCACCCGCTTTTTTGGATATTTATATTTGTGGAGACGTTAAATGTCAAAAAAAGTACATTAAAAAGATCGAATGATCTCCGAAATGCTACAAGAATATTCCTCGAATTTGCAGATTTCAAGCGGCGATAAAGAATTACGGAGTGCCACAGGAGGACATTTTCCAAACGGCGGATCTCCCCAGGTAGGGAATCAAAAGGCTGACGATGGAAACAAACTTGTGGGAGCCTTGTTTCACCGAGCCTGAGTGAGACAGACCGGGGCCAGGTTTCATTGCATCGTTTGGAGCAGCCTGGAACCAAGACTGGCTGCTTAGCCTAAACTCAGGGTTATTTCAAGCTTTATTCAGCCAGTGAATTTTAAGGCTAAAAAATCAAGGCTGGATGCAGGCTTGTTCCAGGTTGTGATAAAATAAAATAAATTTTAAATAATATTTTTTCTGTACTTTTATGAACAAAAAAATTAGCAATAAATTTGTCGGGTGCGAAGGCACGAAAAACGAAAGCGAAGGAGGCAGCTCAGAACATTTAAACATATTCTCTTATCGATATTTATGAGGTACACAAAAAAGTTTTTTTCTCGTCACATACACATTTCGTATATACTCACTCTCTGAGGTTTACGTACACTCTGTGTATTACGTGTCCCATAAACAATAAATAAAATAAAGTATTGTGTTTAAAATATATTTTATATATATTTTATAACAAATAATATAATGAATTATAAATATATATAACAAATAAAATGAATTCTTTACAAATTTATTAAATTTACCCCAATGTAGAATATAGAAAACTAAAAACAGGCCACATATAGCCTCAAGAAGAGTTTGGGATGAGCCTGGTCATAAATGCTCGTGAAGGCTTCATTAAGGCTCGTTTTGAACCTTGTTGTTTCGTCGTTTCAGGCTTAGTACAGGCTTTTCTACCAGCCTTTGGTCAAGCCCGTGTGCAACAGCCTGAAACCGCGTTATCATTCAGGGGTTCAGCTAGGCCTGAAATCAGGCTGGTGCTCAGCCTGAATTAAAAAATGTGAGCCTTGTTTCAGAGCTAGGCGAGCCCTTTTTTTATCGTCAATTCCTACCTGGGTCTTTGAGAGGCGCAATATTCCTCAGGTTACTCTTTGCCTGTACGCCCCCGGAAGAATCGTGAGTATTTCTCTTTTTCATTGCAACGTTTTTCCGAAAAAAAATAATAATAATACGCAGTCTGTCAATTCTATAAACATAAAAAAACCCTTGTCGGTGTCACGTTGATTTGATTAAAGTGCAAAAGTGACCATTCTATCTCATGTACCGTCGATAACAGTGTTTTTCGAAATTACAGCGTTTTTCATACCATTTTTTCTGGTTTTTAGCTTTTTTAGAAATTACAGCGTTTCTCAGACCATTTTTTTTTAACTTTTTCGAAATTACAGCGTTTTTAGACCATTTTTTGTATTTTTTTCTAAATTACAGCGTTTTTCATACCATTTTTTATAGTTGTTATCTTTTTTGGGAATTACAGCGTTTTTCGGACCTTTTTTTGTAGCTTTTAGCTTTTTTTTTTAATTACCGCGTTTTTCAGACGCCTTTTTTATTTTTCGTGTTCGCAGCTGAAGGCTAGTCGCTCATTTTACTTTCGCAATATAATTGTTCGTTGCAGACGCAAAAACATCCCGAGTACAATGGACCGATACTGGAACCCAAAATGGCAGACAAGAACGAGAGAACGTTCACGGAGGACCAGCTGAGAGCGAGCGAGGGTCAACTAAATCTGCAAATGGGCTACAACAAGGGCGCCAGTCAATCCGGACACGGTGGCTCTGGAAACACACGACACATATGAACATAGACATACATATATTTATAAATTTGTATATGTTTATGTACATATGAATGCTACACATGTATATACGTCGGAAAAGAAACCCTCAATTTTCGTTCGATCATTCAAAAATTTATTTATTTACCATATTTTACGTTTCCTACAAAAACAACAAATGTACTCAAAAGAACAACACGCATACACACATATTTTTTTTAAGCTCGCCAGGGAAGTATCGAACTTGATTATTGTCAAATTGCGAGAATAAAAAAATTCCTGTAGTCTTATGTGTTCTTGAGTCTCTTAGCGGAGAATTCCTTGCTGAAAAATTGCAAGATCAATAAAATAAATTTGAAAAAATCAATGTACCGTTACTGCGAAGTTCACACAGAAGAGACGTCACCCCGAAAAAATGTATGCAGAACGAGGGAAACGTTATTTTTTTTTCTATTGATTGCGGTCGGTAAATATGAAGGAAAAAAACCAATTTGAAAAATATGAACCTCGCTGTGGATGTAATGCCGATAATGTACGGAGGACCATATAAAATGTGAGAGAAGTGCAGAGGCCAGTGGAGGCTTGCTATATATATGTTCATTGAGGAGTTCATGATCGATGGTTACCAATTGATCTCAGATAATGGTTATCAAGTATCTCAGTTTTTTACACTATTTTCTTGGAATGCAGGGTGGACAGCTTCGAAGGTTTTGAGGTAATAAAATCTGCTTTGATGTTTTCTACTTTATCAAACATTTTTTGGGTGCGATCATGATGATATGCTGAGCTGTCACTTTTGATGAGGCTTGATAATCATTTGGATATATGGTATTTTTTTAATAATACTTTTGATATATTGCATGTTTTCCGATAATTTCGATATACAGTAGAACCTCGATTATCCGAACTAATTGGGACGAGACTAGTTCGGATAACCAAAAGTACGGATATTCGAAACGTGGGTTTTTTGGGACGAGATCATAAACAACACCTTTTCACATAAAACCAGTACATACATATATATAAAATTTGACATACATATTAACGTTGAAATATATATATGTGTGTGTGTGTGTGTGTGTGTGTGTGTGTGTGTGTTTTAAGCACCTGAAAAAATCGAATGCCTTTTTTATATTTATTTTTATAAAATCGTCCATTTTTAATTGACGAACGGCTGTAACGCGTTTTTGAGCGGCTACACTGTAAAAACAAATGCGTTGTTTCAAGACGTTTCACGTGTGTAATCGTGTCGCCGTTTTCAACACGGCAACTCATGTGTTGATGTCGAACGACACATTTTACGCGTGTTCTGTCAATACGCTCAAGCGTGTTTTAGCAAGTTCAAAGCGTGTTGTTTCGATACACTTTAGGCGTGTAAACGCTTGTCGCCAATTTCAACATGTTTAAAATGTGTTGATGGCTAAATCAACACACTTTTTGATGTGTACTTGTGGACGCTTGGGCATAATGTACAAGACGTCACGTAGGCATACGTTTAAAAATAAATAAAAAAGGTTTCTCGGTTACTGGTGGTTTATTCCAATGGTTTACTACCATACTTGATGAGTTCCAGTCGCCCTGAAATCAATTCCTGCGAATAAATTTGATTGTCCATACCCGGTTTCGAACCTACCTAACCTAGCTACTTCTATACCTAATACGTACGCTAACCATTGTGCTATCGGCTATACTTGCGGTTTTTCATCAAGAAACGGAATACATGGTTACATTGAACGAGAAGAGTAATGAAGACATTTCACATTTTATGTGTATGTGTCTACACCCAACACACATAAAATGTGAAATGTGAACAGAAATTTCCTTCACTCTGAACAGGCAATTTTCTTTGCACTGGACAGAAAAATCTGTCCGCAAAGAATAAAGAATTTTCTTTGCACCGAACAAGAAATTTCTCTCACTTTGAAAATACAATTTTCTTTGCCCTCGACAAAAAAATTTGTCCGCACAGAAAAACAAATTCCTTTGCCCCATACAAGCACTATTCTTCACTCCGAACAGAAAACTTTCTTAGCACTGGACAGAAAACTTGGTCCGCACAGAATAAAAAATTAGCTTTGCCCCGAACAAGAAATTTCTCTCACTCCGTACTGGCAATTTTCTGTGCCCTCGACAGAAAAATTTGTCCGAACAGAAAAAGAAATTCCTTTGCCCCGTACAAGCACTTTTCTTCACTCTGAACAGAAAACTTTCTTCGCACTGGACAGAAAACTTAGTCCGCACAGAATAAAGAATTTGCTTTGCCCTGTACAAGCAATTTCCTTCACTCCGAACAAACAATTTTCTTCGTACTGGACAGAAAAATTGGTCCGCACAGAATAAAGAATTTTCTGTGCCTCGAACAACAAATTTCTCTCACTCCGAACTGACAATTTTCTTTGCCCGCAACAGAAAAATTTGTCCGCACAGAAAGAAACATTCCTTTGCCCTGTACAAGCAATTTCCTCCATTCCGGACAGAAAACTTTCCTCGCACTGGATAGAAAAATTGGTCCGCACAGAATAAAAAATTTCGTTTGCCCCGTATAGGCAATTTCCTTCACTCCGGACAGAAAACCTTCTTTGCACTAGATAGAAAAATTGGTCTGCACAAAATAAAGAATTTCCTTTGCCCCGAACAAGAAATTTACTTCACTCCGGACAGAAAAGTTGGTCCGCACAGAATACAAAATTTCCTTTGCCCGGAACAACGAATTTCCTCCACTCCGCACAGAAAATTTCTTCCCACTGAACAGAAAACTTGGTACGCATAGAATTCAATTTGCACCCTAGAAGCATCTTTCTTCACTCTGGACAGAAACTTTTCTTAACAACGAACAAAATATTGATCCGAACAAAATAAAAAAAATTCTTCGCAGTGACACTTTACCAAAAAATTATTTTATATATACGTCAATAAACTGAGTGTTGCAATTACCATGGTTTCACAGAGCACATCATTTTCTTCATTCATGTAGGTGTGCACGACGAGCAAAAACTTATGTGTTTCGCTTTTAAAATAACACAATTCGCAATAGAAAAGTTCTTTCGCAAGTTCGTACATAACGTAGCGAGGTTATAAAGCCGCCATATTGTCATATCAACTCACTGGACGCGTGTTGTTTGTGGTACACGCGTGCAAGTGAGTTGTTTCACGACGCTTTGTGTCGTTCGAGTCGCGTGTACCTACACTAAGTGTGTTGTTTGAAAGAAAATGGCTTGATTCGACACGCTTCATGTGTGTTACATTAAGCGTGTTCTAGAGCAACATATTTAAAACGTGTTGTTACCAAGAATGGTATAGAGCGTATTGTTTCAACACGGTAAAATAAGTAAAACACGTTGTTTCAACGCGTTAATCAGGTCCTACACACGCTGTAGGCGTGTTGTGTGTTGCTTCAACACACCGACAACACGCTTATTTTTTACAGTGTACACTGTAAAAAATAAGCGTGTTGTCGGTGTGTTGAAGCAACACACAACACGCCTACAACGTGTGTAGGACCTGGTTAACGCGTTGAAACAACGTGTTTTACTTATTTTACCGTGTTGAAATAATACGCTCTATACCATTCTTGGTAACAACACGTTTTAAATATGTTGCTGTAGAATACGCTTAATGTAACACATATGAAGCGTGTCGAATCAAGCCATTTTCTTTCAAGCAACACACTTAGTGTAGGTACACGCGACTCAAACGACACAAAGCGTCGTGAAACAACTCACTTGCACGCGTGTACCACAAACAACACGCGTTCAATGAGTTGATATGACAATATGGCGGCTTTATAACCTCGCTACGTTATGCACGGACTTGCGAAATAGTTTTCCAATTGCGAATTGTATTATTTTAAAAGCGAAACACATAAGTTTTTGCTCGTCGTGCACACCTACATGAATGAAGAAATAATGTGCTCGGTGAAACCATTGCTCAGGTGCAACACTCAGTTTATTGACGTAGATATAAAATAATTTTTTGGTAGAGTGTCGCTGCCAAAAAATTTTTTTATTTTGTGCGGATCAATATTTTGTTTGCTGTTAAGAAAAGTTTCTGTCCAGAGTGATGAAAGATGCTTCTTAGCGGCAAATTTAATTCTATGCGTACCAAGTTTTCTGTGCAGTGAGAAGAAAATTTTCTGTGCGGAGTGGAGGAAATTCGTTGTTCCGGGCAAAGGAAATTTTTGATTCTGTGCGGACCAACTTTTCTGTCCGGAGGAGTAAATTTCTTGTTCGGGGTAAAGGAAATTTTTTATTTTGTGCAGACCAATTTTTCTGTCCAGGGCAAAGAAAATTGTCTGTCCAGTGTAAAAGAAATTCCTTGTTCTCAGCAAATGAACTTTTTAATTCTTTGCTGACCAACTATTCTGTCCGGCGTGGAGTAAATTTCTTGTTCGGGGCAAAGAAAACTCTTTATTTTGTGTGTCCCAATTTTTCTGTCTAGGGCAAGGAAAATTGTCTATCCGGAGAGAAAGAAATTCCTTGTTCGGGGCAAACGAAATTTTTTATTCTGTGCGGGCCAATTTTTCTATCTAGTGCAAAGAAAGTTTTCTGTCCGGAGTAGAGGAAATTGCTTGTACGAGGCAAACAAAATTTTTGTTTTCTGACCAGACCAATTTTTTCTGTCGAGGGCAAAGAAAATTGTCTGTTCAAAGTGAGAGAATTTTCTTGTTCGGGGCAAAGAAAATTGTCAGTTGGAGTGAGAGAAATTTCTTTTTCGAGGCACAGAAAATTCTTTATTCTGTGCGGACCAATTTTTCTGTCCAGTGGGAAGAAAATGGTCTGTTCGGAGTGAAGAAAATTGCTTGTACGAGGCAAAGTAAATTCTTTATTCTGCGTGGACCAAGTTTTCTGTCCAGTGCGAAGAAAGTTTTCTGTTCGGAGTGAAGAGCTTGTACGAGGCAAAGGAATTTTTTTTTCTGTGCGGACAAATTTTTCTGTCAAGGGCAAAAAAAATTCCCTGTATGGAGTGAGAGAAATTTCTTGTCCGGGGCAAAGCAAATTCTTTATTCTGTGCGGACCAAGTTTTCTGTCCAGTGCTAAGAAAGTTTTCTGTTCGGAGTGAAGAAAAGTGCTTGTACAGGGCAAAGGAATTTTTGTTTTCTGTGCGGACAAATTTTTCTGTCGAGGGCAAAGAAAATTGTCTGTTCAAAGAGAGAAATTTATTGTTTGGGGCAAAGAAAATTCTTTATTCTTTGCGGACGAATTTTTCTGTCCAGTGCAAAGAAAATGTTCTGTTCGGAGTGAAGGAAATTTCTGATCACATTTCACATTTTATGTGCGTTGGGTGTAGACACACATACACATATATATATACATAAAATGTGAAATGTCTTCATTACTCTTCTCGTTCAATGTACTATGTATTCCGTTTCTTGATGAAAAACCGCAAGTATAGCCGATAGCACAATGGTTAGCGTACATATATTAGGTATAGAAGTAACTAGGTTAGGTAGGTTCGAAACCGGGTATGGACAATAAAATTTATTTGCAGGAATTGATTTCGGGACGACTGGAACTCATCAAGTATGGTAGTAAACCATCGGAATAAAACACCAGTAACGGAGAAACCTTTTTTTTTATTTATTTTTAAACGTATGCCTACGTCACGTCTTGTACGTTATTCCCAAGCGTCCACAAGTACACATCAAAAGTGTGTTGATTTAGCCATCAACACATTTTAAACATGTTGAAATTGGCGACAAGCGTTTACACGCCTAAAGTGTATCGAAACAACACGCTTTGAACTTGCTAAAACACGCTTGAAGCGTATTGACAGAACACGCGTAAAATGTGTCGTTACGACATCAACACATGAGTTGCCGTGTTGAAAACGGCGACAGGATTACACACGTGAAACGTCTTGAAAGAACGCGTTTGTTTTTACAGTGTAAGTCTCGCAGCCGTTTGAGAAGGAGAAGTTGCGTTAGGTTGCTCATTGTTGCTCACGGCGGTGGCAGCGAGCAACAATGTATCTTTCGCGTCAACGTTCGGATAATTGAGCGTTCGGATAAACTAAGTCATCGTTCGGATAATTGAGGGTTCGGATGATAGAGGTTCAGATAATCGAGATTCTACTGTATTGCATATTTTCGATGATACTTTCGATTTTTTTCTTTTTTTTGCGAATACTGTTAATATATTACATTTTTTGATAACACTTTTGATATATTGCATTTATTTATAATACTTTTGATATGTTGCATTTTTTGCTAATACTTTTGTTGTATTGCATTGAAGGTCGTCGATTGGCAGGCGGTTGTATTAGAACCGGCTGTTCGGCTGTATTCCGAAAACCTCTTAAGAGGATTCACATCAGAACCCTTTCCTGCACACCAGTCTTGTTTGTATCAAACTTAGATCTCTAATTTCTCGAAGTGCCCAATATAGTTGGCTCTTTTGGTGTTCGCATTTCCAGACGCACTTCGATTTTCTGGTTGATAAGACCCTTTGTGTTTACCAAAGGGTATGTTCCAGATTTTCAATCTCTGCTTACGTTTGTCTTCAATTCCGTACGCTCGTGGATACGCCTTGACCATTCTTTCATTTTCTTCATATTTTACATTTGGTGTCTTCGAACCTTTTTTCAACACTACCACATTTTATCCCGCCCACATATTCCATATATCGCTCCCGCCCCCCGAGGAGCGAGACTCCCACGATCTTCATAGCTAGAAAATTCGATTCCTGGAGATACCTGCCGAAGATAAATCCTCGCAAAGAGAAAAAAATGCTAAACGTATTTTTTTTTGCAATACATATAAAATTTACCACTCTTTCACAGCGTGAGACCCGGTCAATTTCGTTCGCTCGCGAATTTGGTCGGCCGCAGACAACCGGCCGAAGATAAGCCATGGCAGAGAAAGAAATGGCGACCGCAATTGTTTATACAAAGAGCATTGTAACATTTTTGAAGGTTCCAAGGATTTTTTTAAAGTGATTCCAACAAAACGTTTTTTCGAAAATTTTATAACGGTGATCTCTAAACAATTCGCGACAGTAAAATTTTACCGCTCTCCTCTGTAGAGCGAGGCTCCTCCGATCGTCATTGCTAGAGAATTCGATCCTTGGAAAATCCTGCCGAAGATAAATTGCGGCAGAGAAAAAAAATACTAAACGTGTTTGTTTGCAATAATGATAAAATTTTACTACTCTTTCGCAAAGTGAGACTCGGTCGATCTCGTTCGCTCGCGAATTTGGTCGGCCGCAGGCAACATGCCGAAGATAAGCCATGGCACGCAATTGTTTAAACAAAGAGCATTGTAAAATTTTACAACTCTTTTGTAGAGTGAGTCTCTAGCGATCTCGGTCGTGACTCGAGATTTTGGCAGAGATCGAATTTGTCGACGATTAGCGACATCGAGATGCCAACAAGTCCTCGAGCTTATATGTTTAAATGAATTAAAAAAGCATGGGAAAATCCCGGTACCCTTCCACAAGACGAGTCTTGGTGGTGCCGTCGTCGAAAAAAAAAGATTTGATGGCATTTGCATATACAATGTAAAATGCAACAAAGTTTCACGCTTTCCTGCCGAGCGAGCGCATGCTTCCAATACAAACGTACCATGGTCGCTACGCATAGTTGTGTGTGTCGTGTGATACACACATAGAGATAAGGTGTTTTTGTACGACCGAACCAGTGCAGCCAGATCGCGCGCAAAAGTTACCCCCTCTTTAGTCTCTTGCGCGCCCATCACACAATCATAGTAGCGCGTGTCCGTGAGCGAGCGACGCTCGGACGTCTTCGGAAGGAGCCGAGCGCCATCGAAGGTACCCGACCGCGCCTTCGGCAGCTACACCATTGCATGGACGCTGAGCACGTTCATGTGCGGCCAAGCCGAAACGAAGGCTCCGAGGAAAAAAGCAATCTGAGCACGACTCACGCGTGACGTCACCCGACAGCACGAGCGAGGCTTTTAGATGATTTCAATGCTTATTTAGCTCTTGATTCTCTGCGTTATTAATGTATACAAAAAAATGTATCGCACATTCTGATCGCTTATTTTTTTAGTTTATATGTTAATTTAAATATAATAATAAATCTAAATTACAACTTATTTATCTTCTAAAATATTGTTTACGCTTTACTCACACCCGTCCTTATGCCAAATAAATTATAATTCATAAAAGTAAGCGGAAATATATTTATATCCGTATTATAATATTAATTCTGATAGCTCTCATATGAAAACACACAAAAAAAACTTCAAAACCTTAGATTTCAACGAACCAAGAACATACATCTTCACATTTTTAATCATGACGAATTTTTAAGAACAATATCATCACAAACACATCTGAACCAAAACAATATACATCACCTAAATTATCAAAACATAAATCCAACAACACAAAATCACAACATCTTATACTCAACTCTTACTAATAGACAACAGGACACAAATAATAATCTTTCCACTGATCCTCTGAATAATATAAATTCGACAATCACATTAAATAAAACGAAAGAATGGTTTATAAATCTCTCCAACATTGATATTCCGCTACACATTTCCACATTCTTGTCTCTAGGTGAAATGTTTTGTTTTCCTTTCCTCAAACTCTCAAACATAAAAACTCATATCCACAAATCAATCTCCGAACTTGAGTCCAAATTAGATTTTTTACTCGACAAACCTAGACAAATCGAAATTAGAACCAGATTCACTAAAATCTTAAACAAAATAAATATTCCAACATCATTTTCCAACACTTATCAAATTACAAAACACACGACCTCTTTCTTAAAAAACAACCCTCAACTTTTAGTTACACGAGCTGACAAAGGAAATTCAACAGTCATTCTTAACAAATCAGATTACATTACAAAAACTCATAATTTACTCGCAGATTCCTCAACTTACAAATTAACAAATAGAAATCCCATCAACACTCTACAAAAAGGTATTAACAATATTCTCTCCAGATGGAAAACTCTAAAAATCATTGATGAAACAGAATACAAATACTTAAAAGCTGAAAATTTCAACCTATCTCGTCTCTATTGTCTCCCAAAAATTCATAAAAATAATTATCCACTTCGTCCAATAGTATCATCAATCCAACACATAAACTAGCTGCATTTATCCAATCTAAACTTTCTAAATTGATCAATACGACTAATTCACACGTCAAAGATAGTTTCCACCTAAAACATTCACTTTCTAACATCTCAATTCCACTCAGCTACAAATTGGTCTCGTTTGATGTTGTTTCTCTCTATACCAAAATCCCATTACAACTTGTTATTCAAAGCCTTCAAAAAAGATCAAATCTATTTTTAAAAACATTTCCTTTAAACGAAATAATTAAAGCCATAGGACACATCATGTTCTCAACTTTCTTTACATTTCAAAATAAAATTTACCAACGAATCTCAGGGTTACCAATGGGCTCACCTCTGGCTCCAATACTATGTAACATCGTCATGATTGATCTTGAAACAAATTGTCTGGAAAAATAAAAATTTTCGTTACCACTATATAAAATATATGTTGATGATATTATTATTGCTCTACCAACAGACAAAATTGAATCCACCAAAAAGATTTTTAACTCATATAACTCAAAATTACAATTTACATCAGAAAATGAAGTAGATAAAAAAATCCCGTTTCTTGATATACTTTTAATCCATAAACAAAATTCAATTATCACAAATTGGTATAGGAAACCAACCTGGTCAGGCAGATTCATAAATTTCTTTTCACACCACCCACTTTCCCAAAAAAGCCATAATTTACATGCTAGTTGACAGAGCAATAAAATTATCTCATCCTTCATTTCACAAAGAAAACCTCAAAGTTATTGGTAACACGATGACACAAAATTGCTATCCGATCTCTTTCACAGAAAAAATAATAAAACATCGGCTTTCCACAGTCAACAATCAAAAAAAGAATAACAACAATTTTGATTCTTCCAGACTAATAAATGTTCCTTACACAAAAAAACATCCATCATCAACCAATTCGTCTTTTCCAACAATACAACATAACATTAGTCATAAACAATAAACAAAACATTTCATCGATTACTGGCTCCACCAAAGACTAAATAAACAACGACAAAAAATCCAACATAGTTTACAAAATCGATTGTCAGGATTGCAATGCCACGTACATCGGCCAAACCAAAAGATACCTTGAAACCAGAATAAGAGAACATAAAAATAGCCTAAAACATACTACCACAATACACACAGCCTTAGCACAACATGCAATAGAACAAAACCATGACTTTCAATTCGACAATGTAAAAATTTTAAACAATGAAAATTGGCCAAAAAAAATGCTAGAAATTATCCAAATTAAGGCACACTCCAACGCCATACATTTTAGAACTGACATACAAAAACTAAGCGTGATCTATAACTCTATTATATAACTATTAAAATATTTTACAATACTTTACTTGACATAAATTTTTTTATATTATTGACACTATAATTTAATTTTAAATACTCTTAACACGACGCACCAATTTTATTTCTCTTGACACGTCACTGCCTAAAGGATCTTGCTCCCCCGATTCGCAAAATAAAGACTCTAATAAGCTTCACGAAATTAAGACACCACTCAGTTTCTCTCGAACTCTCCGTGATCACACAACTCAATATTTAACTGAGAAATGTAAATTTCGAGTTTTTGTTTATTTTGGAAAAAAAATTTAAAAATCTTAAACTCAATAGGTAATCATCACAGTCATTTGATACTTTATTAAAATTTCTTTTAAACCAATCACGTACATTAAATTTTCACAAATAAAACACAAAACTTTCTTATAATTATTAATCCCTTACAGATGATAAAAATCGCGAAAAAACGATAAATTCTTCCATCTATTGAGTATACTCCAGCAAAACAGTATTTACTTCCATAAATACTGTCTTTTGAAATAACCTTCCAAATATAAGCAAAAGGTAGAAACATCAACGACATCGAGGTTAGTCGTTTCTCATATTTCATTTCTTTATAACTCCATAGTATAATAAACCACACTCTCACACATCACTCATTTCAAACACCGATGAATAAGAAGAATTCGCGCAATACATGAACTTATGCATATCAAATCAATATAGTTATAACCAAAACAGAATTAACATAACAGTTATACAAAACGACACAACAATTTTATAACACAATCATAACATAAATCATTCGTGTATTTAATTCCTTCAGACTTGATTTGTAAAATTTGTGTATCAAAATTTATAGAGAAAAATATAATTTCTGAAGAGGACCCGAACCAAAGGGTCAAATGGTAAAAAAGCATCATTTATTTCCATCGCTGACCTTGGAAAACCTCTATTGACCGGACTGAAGTCGAATCTTCAACTAGCAACTTGTCATCAACACGGCCGCACACATCTTTGACTCATTAATTCTCATACTTCCATCAAGCGATAAAGCATTATCCCCAAAAACAAGCCAATCATCCATCGGGCCGCGAATTGTCAGTACCAGAAAGTGCTCATATTCTACAAGCGATGAGATGGTCTCGTTGGAAGCGTTCCTGGCTTCGGTCCGCAGGGGCGCGAGATCGTCCCCCGCGCCCAGTGCTTTTTTTTAAATTATTATTACTATTAATTCTTATTTGATTATTTTTATTAGTTATCATTATCATTTTAATAAGTTATCTCATAGTGTCGAAAAATTTATTGCGCACTCCGACCGCTTATTTTATTAGATTGTACGTTAATTTAACTGTAATAATAAATCTAAATTACAACTTATTTATCTTCTAAAAAATTGTTTACGCTTTACTCACACCCGTCTCTATGCCGAATAAATTGTAATTCATAAAAGTAAGCGGAAATATATTTATATTCGTATTATTATGTTCATTCTCAAACTTTCATCAAGCGATAAAGCATTATCCCCAAAAACAAGTCAATCATCTATCCGGCCGCGGATCGTAAGTGCCAGAAAATGGCATTTTTGTATGTTTTTACATTTAAAGGTAATTTTCATTGTAATGGGGTGAATTGTTTATTTGTGAACACTCACCATTGACAGAACAAAAAAAATTTAATCGTAAAACATCATGAGCATTTTTCCTATTTTCAGAATAATGTTTTTTCAATGAGCGTGTTTCACGAATAAACAATTCGCCCCATACAAAAATAAATTAATAATTAAATTATGTTTTTTGTGTAAGGAACATTTATTAATCTGGAAGAATCAAAATTGTTGTTATTCTTTTTTTGATTGTTGATTGTGGAAAGCCGATGTTTTATTATTTTTTCTGTGAAAGAGATCGGATAGCAATTTTGTGTCATCGTGTTACTGATAAGTTTGAAGTTTTCTTTGTGAAATGAAGGATGAGATAATTTTATTGCTTTGTCAACTAGCATGTAAATTATGGATTTTTTGGGAAAGTTGGTGGTGTGAAAAGAAATTTATGAATCTGCCTGACCAGGTTGGTTTCCTATACCAATTTGTGATAATTGAATTTTGTTTATGGATTAAAAGTATATCAAGAAACGGGATTTTTTTATCTACTTCATTTTCTGATGTAAATTGTAATTTTGAGTTATATGAGTTAAAAATCTTTTTGGTGGATTCAATTTTGTCTGTTGGTAGAGCAATAATAATATCATCAACATATCTTTTCTATAGTGGTAACGAAAATTTTTATTTTTCCAGACAATTTGTTTCAAGATCAATCATGACGATGTTAAATAGTATTAGAGCCAGAGGTGAGCCCATTGGTAACCCTGAGATTTGTTGGTAAATTTTATTTTGAAATGTAAAGAAAGTTGAGAACATGATGTGTTGTATGGCTTTAATTATTTCGTTTAAAAGAAATGTTTTTGAAAATAGATTTGATCTTTTTTGAAGGCTTTGAATACCAAGTTGTAATGGGATGTTGGTATAGAGAGAAGCAACATCAAACGAGACCAATTTGTAGCTGAGTGGAATTGAGATGTTAGAAAGTGAATGTTTTAGGTGGAAACTATCTTTGACGTGTGAAATAGTCGTATTGATTAATTTAGAAAGTTTAGATTGTATAAATTCAGCTAGTTTATGTGTTGGATTGATGATACTATTGAACGAAGTGGATAATTACTTTTATGAATTTTTGGCAGACAATAGAGACGAGATAGGTTGAAATTTTCAGCTTTTAAGTATTTGTATTCTGTTTCATCAATGATTTTTAGGGTTTTCCATCTGGAGAGAATATTGTTAATGCCTTTTTGTAGAGTGTTGATGGGATTTCTATTTGTTAATTTGTAAGTTGAGGAATCTGCGAGTAAATTATGAGTTTTTGTAATGTAATCTGATTTGTTAAGAATGACTGTTGAATTTCCTTTGTCAGCTCGTGTAACTAAAAGTTGAGGGTTGTTTTTTAAGAATGAGGTCGTGTGTTTTGTAATTTGATAAGTGTTGGAAAATGATGTTGGAATATTTATTTTGTTTAAGATTTTAGTGAATCTGGTTCTAATTTCGATTTGTCTAGGTTTGTCGAGTAAAAAATCTAATTTGGACTCAAGTTCGGAGATTGATTTGTGGATATGAGTTTTTATGCTTGAGAGTTTGAGGTAAGGAAAACAAAACTTTTCACCTAGAGACAAGAATGTGGAAATGTGTAGCGGAATATCAATGTTGGAGAGATTTATAAACCATTCTTTCGTTTTATTTAAGGCCATGTGCCACACGCCTCCGACCGCTTCGAAATTTTGAAATAGGAATTCTCCCAAACGGAACAATCAATTGGAATGAAATTTGTTGTGTGCATGCAGGACGCTTGCTCCGAGAGCATGATTCGTGAAATTTTCCAAAATTTCGAAAAAAAATTTGCAGTTTGTGGTTACCATGCGAAAAACTGTGAATTATTGACCATTGCATCGCATTGTCGTTAATTTGGCGCGAATCATGCTCTCGACAGTGAAAAAGCACACATTTTGAGCTTTGTTTCACCTGTTTTCATGAACAAATGGCGGAGAAAAAGCATTTTGAAATTTTTACATAAATGTAGCAAATATGTACCAACAAAGCTCAAAATATCAGGTACCGGAGCGAGCGTTCAGTTCATCCGTTTTCTCACTGGCGGCGCGCAGCTCACTTCGACAGTTTTGACCGACCGCGCTCGCCTCCTTCCGGAACAATTTATTTTTTGACAGGTCGAAAGCCGGAGCCTTAACCTCGCACATTCGTTCGAATTATATTTCATACGATGTGTGTCATAGAGTGTGGTATAGAATGTGAATAGTGGAAATAGTGATAGAGTGCAGTTTGTTTTCGTCGCGCTTTGATGAGTTTTTTTTTGCTGTGAACAACGCCTCAGGACGCAGGCACACCACCGACGAGAAATCCCGACAACGAAATAATCAACGAGAAAACCGCCGCGGCCGATTACGCGAAGAAGATCGAGGAACATCAATCGAGGAAAACACCGGAAGTCAAGGTACGTACGTGCTATAACCTTATAACCTCAATTTACGTACTTTGTAATTTGCCACGATCTTCCCTCGCATTGCTTTCCCGCTCGCTGATGTGTCAAATAGCCAACGGCTCGGATGCAAGAAACCCAAGTTTATTTGCTCTTCGCAGAAATACCTCGGTATTTATTCGTGAAAAAATCGCAGATCGCATATTTTTCATTTCCTGAGCAGTGTGCGACTAAAATGAGGCACGAAATTCAAGACCCTTTGCCTACGAACGCTAAACTATAACGTCTCAAACATGGATGATTTGTGGACCTGTGGCGATTCCTCGATAGCTTCACCCTGAGCACCATACTAATGTATGGTGCTCAGGGTGACCTGGGCTATCATGTAGGAACCAGAACTAATGTAGCGTCGGATTTACCATCTAGATGGACCATTGGATTTATCCACGACAGCAAGTACGTACTGCCGAGGATGAGAAACTGCATCAATCGTCGCGGCGACAATATACAGTCCCGGTGTCACGAGGATATCACCGCTGTCTCCAATCTCTCCGAGAGCACCAGCAAGGCTGACCGCAAGGAACAATATCTTGCCATGGATCGCACCACCAATCTGTGCAAGGCCTTTCGCTTACGTATGTATGTTTCAAAACAAAGGGCGAGGACGCTAGAGCCTTCTTGCATCTTCAACAGAATTGAATGGTCAACGGTTGAACGTGTTAAGGTAGAACAAGCATGCGCTCTTGATTTTTATAGATTTTGTTCAAATTTTAACCTGACATTGTTCGTATGATTATGCATGTTTCAGTGAAATATCAGAACAGTCGACTATTTAGATTCGAAGATAATGGGTTTTAAAATTGCAACTTTTAACACTGCAGCGTCTGCTTTCCGTAACAAATATTTGTCCTCTATAAAAAGACACAAGGATAGCAATATGAAATATTAATGTTTATAACGCAAACATTTCTTTTTACGTTAAAAGTTTCTAACTTTAGGAACACGATAATTGTCTTTTTTCTCGACATATTGACCAATACTGTTCTACGGTGTTGCATAATGTCTTCTTATTATAGGGACAAATATTTTTTACCGAGAGTTATTCTGTCGTTACTGAACGTCTTAAGCAAAACTGAATAGTAAAGACAATCTAAACTTTTTTCACTCGTTCCCTAACTAGTTTGCTATCTAATCATAATTTTTCCTCAAAATGAATAACCCAAAAGAATGGTACGCTGAATTATGTGACGTGATTTTCGGCCAATGCAGACCCTGCAGTATTAAAAGTTGCTATTGAAAAATCCATTATCTCCCAATCTAAGTAGTCAACTGTTCTGAAATTTCACTCAAACTTGCATGATGATATGAACAATGTCTGGTTAAAATTTGAACAAAATCGATAGAAATCAAGAGCGCACGCTCGTTTTATCATAAGGGCTTACACCACTGTAAACGTCAAAACTTGAGTGATATTTCTCGATTTTTTTTTGTAGGACAAATAAGAGACTATTAATATTCAAGGATGTTATTAGTCTTATCTTCGAGTGACCAAAATGAAATGTATATTAAAAAATTATGCCAAAAGGTGAGGCTGGAGCTATTCTGGAGAGGCATGTTGAATTTGAGACGCTCTGCGGCACGCAGTATAGCTGACTCAAATTCGATTTTAGTATAATATAAATAAATTTCTATTAATTTACACGAGTATAGCTAGAGAAATACGTAGAGGATTGTGAAAATATTAATTTTTGTGTAATTGGGGAGCATTAAACCAAAATCTTAATTTTCGACAGAAAAAAAAGGACAATCATTTAGTAATAACTAATGTTATAACTAACTCATAGAAAATCCCGTACGTATTCCTCTTTGGAATGTTATTTTAAACATGTACTCAAAATTTGGAGTGAAAATAATGAAAATTTTTTAAGTTATGCTGCGTGCCATTTTGAAAAATTGTGTTTTGAGAAAAACCAGCGTAACACAGAGTTTCTTCTTCGTTCCTTGGTGGACTATGGACACAATATTTCCGATGAAATTTTTCGAGGAGAATAAGCCACTGTCCGGGCTGAATCTCCGTCGTCTGATGACATCAGCACCTTACCCATACCTTCGTGAGGCGAGCGGTGGACCAAGTGTATATGGATCATGGTCGAGGTATTTGTTTAAATTTATTAAAACGGACGGTAAGATGTCACCACCTTTCCACAGGGCAAGTCTTTAGCAACTCGGAAAGCCTAAACTTGAATTGTTGTAAAAAATTATTGAAATCTTTCAATTTTGGGTAAGTCAGCATTTTATTTCAAATTCGTTCAGGTCAAAATGACGCAGTGTGTCAAGGAAGGAGAACACCACCGTCACTGCCCATTTTCGACCGTTTTTTGAAGATTTTTTTTAAAGAAACCAATAAAATACATGGTCAAAAGAACTTTTAGGTTTTATCAGGTATATATTGAAGTATGTAAAAAGAGTTTATTTGTCAAAAGAATAGAAAATCGCGGTACACGAGTTGCTATAGCACTACTGGTTTTCAGTCAACTCTCTCCATACTGTTGAAGTTTACATCGTTTGAACGCAACGAAAGCTTTTGCCTACATTTTATTTTTTATATTTTTATTGTTATAGAAAAACTTTTGTTTTAAGATTTATATTGTAGATCGCTAAATAAACATCTTAAAAAATGGTTAGAAGATTTTTGTGAACAAAGTTTGCCAAAATAAATTAAAGGAATTCACGAATATTAATTTTCGTTGCGTTCCAACGACATAAACTTCAACCTCATACTCTCTCTGCGGAACGCAGTACAACTATCGTTAATTTAATCCTGGAACTAAGAGCGAAATATTTTCGTTGATTATGTTAGTTTTAGAAGTCAAATACGGGGAAAAATTTAAAAATAATTTTTAAACGATCGTAACGAGGATAAAAAGTTTGTGTTTTCGACCATAATTTTGATATACTACTCCGAAAAATTAAAGGAACGGAAAATTTCTTCTTTTTTTGGAGTGTTTTTTCGAAGCACTGTATCTATGTGAAAAATGGTCGCATCGAGATAAAAAAAAGCCTTCGAAGCTTCAAGTTTCTAGTTTCGCGATTTTTTGGCAACTTTTTTTTGTGAGCTGCGGTTTTCGCGCTATCATAAGAATAGCGGAAGAAAATAATTGCCAAATTTATTATTCTTTTTTTCAAGGGTTCACGGGCTAGTTAATTTTTTTTCCACGTAACTAAATGTATAGGTCAGTTAGCTTGTTGATTGAGCTTTAATTTGGTTTTTTGTCTCTCTACTTCAATTTTTTGCTGAGATATCCGACTTTAAATGAAACAAGATCCTTTTGTCTTTGATAATCGATATCTCAGCAACCAATGATTGCAACGGGAATTAAAGGGCAGCTTTGAAAACTTGAATAAATTTCCTACCAGCCCCTTTCGTTGATCTTTCAGAAAAACATTTTTTCACTCTCAACATTAATTTGAAAAAAGGACAAAAAGTGACTTTTTATAGTTTGTCAGTAAATCTACTACTACTTTACAAATATTGATGGAAACACTAATGTTGCTGCGTTTTTTTTT
Source organism: Ophion ellenae (assembly GCA_963210295.1). NCBI lineage: Eukaryota > Metazoa > Arthropoda > Insecta > Hymenoptera > Ichneumonidae > Ophion > Ophion ellenae. The sequence goes on from OY723386.1 coordinate 22,787,209, forward strand.
CAAGCGTAATGTAGCCCCAATAGCCCTGTTAATTTTCAAATAGATTCATCGAACTGTTTTTCCGGACTGATTAATCAATATTTTACAGAACAATGAAAGGCACAAGTGTATTGTTTCTAAACATCGTGTAATCATCATCAAAATGGAAAGACCAATTTTCTTCGACTTTTTTCACAAATTTGCACTAGTCTCTTGTTAAATTTAAGAAAAAGAAATTCATAAAATTTCAATTTTTTAAAAATATTTCTTTAATTTTGTAAAACATTTCAGGAAACAATACTGACTCATTTTTTACCCGATTTGGCCTTTGCGCACTATATTTTCACTCATGTTTAACTTCATTAATTAAAAGTTGATAACCCCAAACTGTATTCTATAGTCGATCTGAGAACATTTATGCGATTAACTCTTGATATTTTCTACGAAGCTTATTAGGGTTGCAGAAAACAGTTTTTTTTTCAAACTAGGCATGAACAAAAATTGAAAAACGTTACAGTTTACAAAAACTTTAGATTAATTTATTTACCGAAACGTAGAAAAACATTACCAAAAAAATATTAGTTAAAAACATGTTAATTGGTTTTTTCTTTTAAAAAAAGATTAGTTTTGGAAGAAATTTTTTTTTGTAACCCTAATAACCTTCGCAGAAAATATCGAGAATTAATTTCATACAAGTTCTCAGATCGACTAGTGAATACAGCTTGGGGGTTTCAACTTTTAATGAATGCAATTAAAGATGAGTGAAATTATGGTGCGCAAAGGTCGAATCGTGTAAAAATGAGTCAGTCTTGTTTCCTGAAATGTTTGACAAATTTGAAGAAAAAAAAATTGAAATTTTTCGAATTTTTTTTTCTTGACATTAATAAGCAACTACGTCAAAGTTGTGAAAAAAGTCGAAGAAAATTGTTTTTTTTTCATTCTGATAATGATTATACGATGTTTAAGAACAATACACTTCTTCCTGTGTTTTGTAAAACTTTGATGAATCGAACCGAAAAAATGGTTCGATGGATCAAATTGAAAATGTACGGGGCTATTGGGGGTACATTAAGCAGAAAAACAACCGGGCAACATTAGTCTTTCCATCAATACTTAAAGGATTGTACATTTACTATAATATATAAAGTAGTAGTACAGTTACTGAAAAACCATAAAAAGTCAGTTTTTGGTGCTTTTTCAAATTAATATTAATGGTGAAAAAATGTTTTTTTCTAAAAATCAACGGAAGGGTCGTGTTGGAAATTTATTTAAGTTTTCAAAGCTGCCCGTGCAATCATTGGTTGCTGAGATAACGGTGATCGAAGACAAAAGGATCTTCTTACATTCAAAGTCGGATATCTCAGCAAGAAATTGTCGTGGAGAGACAAAAAAAACCAAATAGAAGCTGAATAAACAAGCTAACTGACCTATACATGTATTTAACTGAAATAACATTCTCCAGCGCGTGGACCCTTGAAAAAAAACCCAAAAAATTTGGAAATAAATTTTCTCTCGTTATTTTTTATTATTGCGCGATTACAGTAGCTCACAAATTTGTTTTGACGACAGATCTCGAAACTAGAAACTTGAAGCTTCATAATGCTTTTTTTCATCTCGATGCGACCATTTCTCACATTGATACAGCGCTTCAAAAAACACTTTGAAAAATTGAAGAAATTGGATTGGTCGAGGGGACGAAAACTGTTCAAGTTCTGCTGCATCCCGACTTCGAAAACGTGGTTTGGAGAAAAAACGTGTGTGAAGTTAACGGTTAGGCGATAGACCTGAAGAAGTTTTGTTTCCGTAATCTAATGCCACCTTTTGGTCGAAAATAAAACTATTTTTAGTCGGTGAATTTATCCCCATAGATTACAAGCTTACAAGAGTTGAGAATTGCGACTACCGGCATGGCATCGCCGAAGACGCTTTTCAGCGCCGGACACTCTCCTATAAAAATAGCTCGAAAACCACTTTAAAACTGTTTTTTTCGGCTATAAACGAATATTCATCATATTTTTGGAGGTTATAAGGATTTTTTAAGGGTTTCCAAAAAAAAGATTTTTCGAAAATTTTTCACCGGTGTCGTCCTTTAAACATATTGCGATCGTAAAATTTCACCGCTCTTCTGTAGGGCGAGACTCCTGCGATCGTCATTGCTAGAAAATTCCATCCTTGGAGGAACCTGCCGAAGATAAATCCCGGCAGAGAGAAAAAGTTCTAAACGTATTTATTTTAACAATAATTATAATATTTTACCACTCTTTCGCAAAGTGAGACTCGGTCGATCTCGTTCGCTTGCGAATTTGGTCGGCCGCAGCCAACCTGCCGAAGATAAGCCATGGCAGAGAAAAAAATTCCGATCGCAATTGTTGAAACAAAGAGCATTGTAAAATTTTTTAAGTTTCCAAGGATTTTTGAAAAGTGCTTCCAACAAAACGATTTTTCGAAAATTTTCCACCGATGACCTCTAAACAATTTGCGATTGCAAAATTTTACCGCTCTTCTGTAGAGCGAGACTTCTCCGATCGTCATTGCTAGAAAATTCGATCTTTGGAGAAACCTGCCGAAGATGAATTCCGGCAGAGAGAAAAAATGCTAAATGATTTTTTTTTGCATGATTAGAAATAATTTAGTAATAATAAAATTTTACCACTCTTTCGCAGAGTGAGACCCGGTTGATCTCGTTCGCTCGCGAATTTGGTCGGCCGCAGCCAACCTGCCGAAGATGAGCCATGGCAGAGAAAAAAATGGCGAACGCAATTGTTTAAACAAAGAGCATTGTAATTTTTTTTGTTTCCAAGGATTTTTGTAAAGTGCTTCCAACGAAACGATTTTTCGAAAATTTTACACCGATGACCTCTAAACAATTTGCGATTGCAAAATTTTACCGCTCTTCTGTAGAGCGAGACTTCTCCGATCGTCATTGCTAGAAAATTCGATCTTTGGAGAAACCTGCCGAAGATGAATTCCGGCAGAGAGAAAAAATGCTAAATGATTTTTTTTTGCATGATTAGAAATAATTTAGTAATAATAAAATTTTACCACTCTTTCGCAGAGTGAGACCCGGTTGATCTCGTTCGCTCGCGAATTTGGTCGGCCGCAGCCAACCTGCCGAAGATGAGCCATGGCAGAGAAAAAAATGGCGAACGCAATTGTTTAAACAAAGAGCATTGTAATTTTTTTTGTTTCCAAGGATTTTTGTAAAATGCTTCCAACGAAACGATTTTTCGAAAATTTTACACCGATGACCTCTAAACAATTTGCGATCGTAAAATTTTACCGCTCTTCTGTAGAGCGAGACTTCTCCGATCGTCATTGCTAGAAAATTCGATCTTTGGAGAAACCTGCCGAAGATGAATTCCGGCAGAGAGAAAAAATGCTAAACGATTTTTTTTGCATAATTAGAAATAATTTATTAATAATAAAATTTGACCACTCTTTCGCCGAGTGAGACCCGGTTGATCTCGTTCGCTCGCGAATTTGGTCGGCCGCAGGCAACCTGCCGAAGATAAGCCATGGCAGAGAAAAAAATGCCGATCGCAATTGTTGAGACAGAGAGCATTGTAAAATTTTTTAAGTTTCCAAGGATTTTTGAAAAGTGCTTCCAACAAAACGATTTTTCGAAAATTTTACACCGATGACCTCTAAACAATTTGCGATTGTAAAATTTTACCGCTCTTCTGTAGAGCGAGACTTCTCCGATCGTCATTGCTAGAAAATTCGATCTTTGGAGAAACCTGCCGAAGATGAATTCCGGCAGAGAGAAAAATGCTAAACGATTTTTTTTGCATAATTAGAAATAATTTAGTAATAATAAAATGTTACCACTCTTTCGCAGAGTGAGACCCGGTCGATCTCGTTCGCTCGCGAATTTGGTCGGCCGCAGACAACCTGCCGAAGATACGCCATGGCAGAGAAAAAAATGCCGATCGTAATTGTTTAAACAAAGAGCATTGTAAAATTTTACAACTCTTTTGTAGAGTGAGTCTCGAGCGATCTCGGTCGTGACTCGAGATATTAGCAGAGATCGAATTCGTCGACGATGAGCGACATCGAGATGCCAAATAGTCTTTGAGCTTATTTGTTTAAATTAATTAAAAAAGAATGGGAAAATGCTAGCACCCTTCCACCATACGAGTCTCTAGCAAACCCCGTTTGCTAGAAAGTTCAACCATAAAGAAATTTCCACCGATGACCGTCGTCGACAAAAAAATCGATTCGAGGGCATTTGTTTAAACAATGCGCGATCGCAAAATTTCACCGCTCTTCCGTAGAGCGAGGCTAGCGATCTTGATTGTTCGAGAAGCTGACCAGCAAAAATGCTGCCAAATATGAACCCTGGCAGAGATAAAAATGCTGAACGCATTTGTTTAAATAATGAGCATTGCAAAATTTTACCACTTTTTTGTAGAGTGAGTCTCGAGCAATTTCGGTCGCTCAAAATTTTGGCAGGGATCGATATCGTTAACGATAAGCGGCATCGATGTTACAAATTGTGCTCGAGCTTATTTGTTTAAATGATATGAATAAGTATGGGAAAATGCCTGAGTCTTTTGGTTGTGGCCGTCGTCGAAAAAAAATCGATTCGATGGCTGCATATACAAAGTAAAATGCAACAAAGTTTCACGGCTCTCCTGCCGAGCGAGCGCATGCTTCCAATACAAGCATACCATGGTCGCTACGCATAGTTGTATGAATTGTGTGATACACACATAGGCGTAAGGTGCTTGCGTACGACCGAACGGCATGCGAGAATGTATTCGTTCTTTCTCCACGCGGTTGCCGCGGCGTAGCAAACACACACACACACGCGCGCGCTCAGCGATCGCCGTCTATTTGGCTTCGACTCTTCGCCTCAGTGCGAAGCATCGAGACCGAATTCGCGATCGCTGCGCTGTCCGTCGGTAGCGACTCGTAGCTAAAAACTACGAGATCTGCGCTACCGACGTAACGAGAGGCCGCGTCGAAATTTTCTGGCGTGTGGCACATGGCCTTAATGTGATTGTCGAATTTATATTATTCAGAGGATCAGTGGAAAGATTATTATTTGTGTCCTGTTGTCTATTAGTAAGAGTTGAGTATAAGATATTGTGATTTTGTGTTGTTGGATTTATGTTTTGATAATTTAGGTGATGTATATTGCTTTAGTTCAGATATGTTTGTGATGATATTGTTCTTAAAAATTCGTCATGATTGAAAATGTGAAGATGTATGTTCTTGGTTCGTTGAAATCTAAGGTTTTGAAGGTTTTTTGTGTTTTTCATATGAGAGTTTTCATATGAGAGCTATGAGAATTGATATAATAATACGAATATAAATATAGTTCCGCTTACTTTTATGAATTATAATTTATTTGGCATAAGGACGGGTGTGAGTAAAGCGTATATAATATCAGGGTGTCTAATTTTGACCAGAACTGAAATTGCATGACATTTAAAGATTTTTAAGGCAAAGAATGGGAATTTTTTCATGACTCTTAGTATGACTTTCTAGCATAGAAGTATACTTAATGATTCTACAGTGCAACCGATTTTCTAAATTTTTATATTTTTATTTTGCTCTTTCAACCAGATGTGTGTTGTATGCCAATAAAAAGTATACGGAATAAACGAAAAGTCACTAAACTGTACAATTCCATATGTAGTAAAAAATGTGAGACAAACATAATTTCAAGATTGCTGTAAAGAAATATATTTTGCGAGCATCTAGAAAAATATTACATACATTTAGGAATTTTGAGTAATATCATCTAGTCGCTTTACGCGAATAACAAAGAAAAACTAATATATGTTGAGATAACGCATCATCTTCTTTTACTTTCTTCTATTTTATTTTCTATCGATGGGATATTCGTGTCTCTATCGACAAGTACCACAAAGTTAGTTCATATTGAATATAGACTCAACAATAATTTAGTAGGGTATAATAATTCAGGTAGACTGGTAATTTTCATGACATTTCATGACTTTTTCAGGGTCGAGTGTAATTTCATGACATTTAAGATTTTTCATGACTTTTCAGGTCGGTAGACACCCTGAATATTTTAGAAGATAAATAAGTTGTAATGTAGATTTAGTATTATATTTAAATTAACGTATAAACTAAAAAAATAAGCGATCAGAGTGTGCGATACATTTTTTTGTATACATTAATAACGCAGAGAATCAAGAGCTAAATAAGCATTGAAATCATCTAAAAGCCTCGCTCGTGCCATCGGGTGACGTCACGCGCGAGTCGTGCTCAGATTGCTTTTTTCCTCGGAGCCTTCGTTTCGGCTTGGCCGCACATGAAAGTGCTCAGCGTCCATGTATTGGTGCAGCTGCCGAAGGCGCGGTCGGGAAACTTCGATGGCGCTCGGCTCTTTCCGAAGACGTCCGAGCGTCGCTCGCTCACGGACACGCGCTACTATGATTGTGTGATGGGCGCGCAAGAGACTAGAGAGGGGGTAACTTTTGCGCGCGATCTGGCTGCACTGGACCGAACGGCGTGAGAGAATGTATTCGTTCTTTTTGCACGCGGCCGGCGTAGCAAACACACACACACGCGCGTGTGTTCGCTCAGCGATCGCAGTCTTTTCGGCTTCGACTCTTCGTCCCAGTGCGAAGCATCGAGACCGAATTCGCGAGTGCTTCGCTGTCCGTCGGTAGCGACTCGTAGCTAAAAACTGCGAGATCTGCGCTACCGACGTAACAAGAGGCCGCGTCGAAATTTTTTAGCGTGTGGCATATCGCCTTAAGAAACAGTGCTTCTTTTGCTATTCTTTATTTCCTCTTCGAAAAATTTTAATGCATGTCCCAAAAAACATTTTCAATGATCTCTACTTTGCAGTTTCCGAAACGGTTTGCATTGGTAAATTAAAAAAAAAACACCTCTTTTCCGACCTCTAAGAGAAGGACTCCCGAGTAGGATAAATGAAAATAATTCACTAACCTTGTTTTATGTTTTCCAGCCTGGAAAGTATTTATTGTAATGATCCCAATAATTTTTCATTTTTCAGGTTCCCGGCTCCAACGCCAACTCCAATCCCATTCTTAATGAATATATTTCGGTTCGAAATGATTTTTGCACACAACGTGTCTCGACTCTAATTTCCCAACTCCCGGTATCGCAGCCTCCCATTTTTTTTAATTGCGCCAAGTCTCTCGGCACCCGAAACACTGAGCGTTTCGATTTTTCACTCCGAGAGCCTGTCTTACACGTTGGCACAATACACCACTTAGTCATTTTTCAATATCACCGTTTTTACAAGTTTACAAGTAGAGCACGTCGCGTGTAGTCGCGTGAATCAGCGGTTATGTTTGGGTTTTATTTAGTTTTGAAATCTATTTCCGTCTCTCTTACACAGCTTGCATCACTCTATAGCAGCGATCCTCGTGGTCACGAGTTGAAACAGTCGGTGCTTCAATAAGAGGCCATCCCCGACCACTGAAATTTTGAGCGAGTTTCAAGACCTGTATGTAAGACCGTGGGGTAGGCCCTATGCTGCCTCGCTACGCTGCGACCCGAGCGTGTACAGTCACGATGAAAATCTACTGGGTTCGGGCGGCGCGCGTCTGCTAGGTCTGTCTGCCAGCTTCAGCGTCATGAAATTGACCATCGACCCAGCGCTGGCTGAGTACCGATCTTGCATGGCCGACGCTCGGCAAGAATGCTTGGCCCAGGCCTGGCTGACACTCGTTAACCAAGTGTTGGCTACGATGCCTGGACCGCGACTAAGCCCATCTCGCAATTGACCATCGACTCAGCGCTGACTGAGTACCGAGCTTGCTTGGCCGACGCTCGGCAAAAATGCTCGGCTCAGGCCTGGAAATGTGACGCCTGGCTGACACTCGGCAGCCAAGTGTTGGCTACGATACCTGGACCGCGGCTGGGCCCATGTCGAAATTGACCATCGACCCAGCGCTGGCTGAGTACCGATCTTGCTTGGCCGACGCTCGGCAAAAATGCTTGGCCCAGGCCTGGAAATGTGACGCCTGGCTGACACTCGGCAGCGAAGTGTCGGCTTCGATGCCTGGACCGCGACTGGGCCCACGTCGAAATTGACCATCGACCCAGCGCTGGCTGAGCACCGAGCTTGCTTGGCCGACGCTTGGCAAAAATGCTTGGCCCAGGCCTGGCTGACACTCGGCCGCCAAGTGTTGGTTACGATGCCTGGACCGCGACTGGGCCCATGTCAAAATTGAACATCGACCCAGCGCTGGTTGAGCATCGAGCTTGCTTGGCAAACACTCAGCAAAAATGCTTGGCCCAGGCATAGAAATGCGACGCCTGGCTGACACTCGGCAGGTCAGCATTGGCTAGGATGCCTGGACCATAACTGGGCCTATGTATGTAAAAATGCTTACATTAGGCATGCCACGAAAGTGTCTTCGATTATATTAGGGTTCGGCGGAGCACTGGGATGGAGCTAGCATGCTATTTGAGACACGATATATAACCTTCCGGCATTACCGAATAACAGCCCATACATGATCGAATGGTGGCATTCGAAATGGAAGTATCTATGTAAAATTGTTCCGTCGAAATTCTATCCAGCTTAGGCTATACATTGGGCCAATCTTAGTACGTCACATCACTGTAATATAGGTTTATTATGAGTCTACCCAGATCCGGGGCAGCATTAATCCTCGAAGATTGTAGCGGCGATTTTATTTCTAGGAAACTTGCTTGGCCTTTTTTACAAAAAGTAATTTCAATTATCTTGTTCGTTTAAATGGAAAAATAATAATATAAAAAACCATGGTTTAAAATAAAACAAAAAATATATCAAAGTGAAGAAGAATTTTGTATATAGTGAAGAAGCCAATAATGTTCCGACGGGTCTTTTTTTATTACTCGGCGTTTTTCTTGTTTGTTAAAGTTTCTAGGGTTTCACTTTACTCTGAGTGCGGCCGTACAGTTGCGGAAAGGAACGCATGGTTCTCAAGGATCAGTACAATATTGAATTAACTCATATTTGTATTTTCTTATTCTAATAGGAATGGAATCCGTAGCTGTTCATACAACGCCAACCAACTTTATTATAACTATAAACATTCATTAATCAGTCTTTGTTGTCATATTTACAGTCTTTTTTTATTATAAATGTGTAGTAACGAGTATGGCATAAAGGAAACTACAAAATATGGTGCGACAAAAAATTAGTTTTTCTTTAATAACCCATATCAAATTATTGAGTCCCGCTTATTCGACCCAAAACTCTACATTTTCGGAACAAAATAATTATGTGATGCTGATACAAAATGGCTAATATTTTAAGGTTATGGTCGTGCCAGATTTCCAACCTTACGATATGAAGTTTTACATCTGACAATTTCAACCATAACCTCCTGGTGGTGCCATCTTTTGTCAAACGGCGGAGACTTATTTGTTCTCCCAATATATAATGGCGACACCAATTTTATGTGACAACAGTAAGATGATTTTTCAAAGTAAAAATAAAATAATACGCAAAATATCATCCCTAAGGCTTAACAATTTTGTTTACAAAATTTTTAGTAAACTTGCTTGGCTATTTTATAAAAAGTTTTTTCACTTTTTTGTACATTGAAATTCAAAATATATAATAAAACCATGGTTTAAATAAAAAAAAAAATTCTAATATAAATCAGAATTTTTAACATGGTAAAACGAGCGATGTTTTCGAAAGATTTTTTTTTGCTTGGCGTTCTTTTTTCACTTTTTCAAATAATCTTCAACATGAGTTAGCAATAGATGACGCGTTTCAATTTCGGAAGTTCATCCGAATGACCGCAGGTAGATCAGAAAAAATAATAGGATTATTGGGTTCGAATAAAAACCACTCGATTCTTTGGCAATCATTGTCTTGTCCTCTTTTTGAATTTTATTGACGAATAGGAGATTCAAGCTCGCAGCAGTGAGCGGACGAACCTCGCGAAGAGAAAAGAGGGGCGGAGGGGGGGGGGGGGGGCTCGTTCAAAGAGACGCAACGAACAATCGTCACTGTGTACGTCGATCACTGTAGAATTTTTTTTTAATTGATTTTTTTACTTGACTCAAGAGATGCTTTGAACCATCTCGAATAAGGGGAAAAAACATTGGTACCTGTAAAACAACGTTCGCAGGCCTGTGTGGGTCTGCGGTGGCAGTGGCTGACCCGTGTGCGAGACATCGATCGTTTTCCTCGAAACTCAATTTTTTAAAACGGCGCTCAGCATAACTCCAACAATTTTCATTCTTTCCACTCCAAATTTTGAGTACATCTCTAAAATAACATTGCGAAGAGAAATAGGTACGGGATTTTCCATGAGTTAATTGTAACATTAGTTATTAACAAATGATTGTCCTTTTTTCCGTCGAAAATTAAGTTTTTGGTTAAACGCTTGCCAATTACACAAAAATTAATATTTTCACAATCCTCTATGTATTTCTCTAGCTATACTCATGTAAATTAATAGAAATTTGAAAAAAAATTCTAAAATCAAACTTGCATCAGCCATACTGCATGCCGTAGAGCGTCTTAAACTCAACATGCCTCGCCAGAATGGCCCCAGCATCACCATTTGGTATAATTTTTTTTATACAAATTTCTTTTTGTTCACTTGAAGATATAACTTATATCATCCTTGAATATTTGTATTCTCTTGTTTGTCCTTCTAACAAAAAAAATCGCGAAATATCACTTAATTTTTGACGTTTACAGTGGTGTAAGCCCTTAAGGGAAAACGAGCGCGTGCTCTTAATTTCTATCGATTTGGTTCAAATTTTAACCACACATTGTTCATATCATTATACATATTTAAGTGAAGTTTCACAACAGTTGACTTTTCATATTGGGAGATAATGGGTTTTTAAATAGCAACTTTTAACACTGCAGGGTCTGCATTGACTGAAAGTTAAGTCACATAATTCGTCGTACCATTCTATTGTGCTTATTAAGTTTGGAAAAAAATTATGTTTAGATAGAAAACTAGTCAGGGAACGAGTGAAAAAGGTTTCGATTGTCTTTACTATTCAGTTTTGCTAAAAACGTTCAGTAACAACAGAATAACCCTCGGTAAAAAATATTTATCTCCTATAATAAGAATACATTATGCAACACCGCGGAACAGTATTGTTCAATATTTCGAGAACGAAAATAATTATCGTGTTCCTAAAGTTGAAAACTTTTATCGTAAAAAAAATATTTGTGTTATAAACATTAATAATTTTACATTGTTTATGATATTGCCATGTGTCTTCTTAATGGGGAAAAATATTTTTACGGACAATTACTCTGTCTAAATTTCAATGCAGACCCTACAGTGTTAAAAGTTGCAATTTTAAAACCCATTATCTCTGAATCTAAATAGTCTACTGTTCTGAAATTTCATTGAAACATACATAATAATACAAACAATGTCTGGTTAAAATTTGAACAAAATCTATAGAAATCAAGTGCACGTGCTCGTTCTACCTCAACGCATTTCAACCGTTGACCATTTAATTCTGTTGGGCCAGAGGTTTGGACCAGTCGACGCTGAGTATGAGATGATGGTAGCCGTAACCATTGAGACGCAAGAAGGCCCTAGCATACTCGGCTTCCTTTTTGAATTGTACATACGCAAAGGAAAGACCTTGCCCAGATTGGTGGTGCGATCCTTGGCGAGATATTATTTCTGAATGAAGCCAAAGGGTTCGACGAGTTCCTTAAGGTCGGTCTCGCTGGTGCTCTCGGAGAGATTGAAGACAGCAGTGATATCCTCGTGACACTGGGACTGTGTACTGTAGCCTCGATGATTGACGCCGTCTCTTATACTCGGTAGTACGTACTTACTGACCTGGATAAATCCGATGGTCCATCTAAATGGTAAATCCGACGGTACATTGGTTTTGGTTCTTACATGACAGCCCAGGTATCGTACCCACTACGTATGTGCGTATGGTATCGGTATCAGTATTAGTATGGTGAGGATATAGTACCGGTATGTTTTACGATGTTGAAGTTTGCATCGTTGGAGTACAAGGGAAATTCTTTTCCATTTCTTTATTTCCTTATCTTTATTATCATCCAAAACCTTTTTTCACATATTTAGTCTGAAGATCTCCAATTAGGATCGTGAAAATACATTGAGTGGTGTTGAAGAGCTATTCGTCCCCAAAAAAAAATGGGCTGCGAAACTTTCGTTGCGTTCCAACGATGCAAGCTTCAATATAATTATGTTTTACTATCGTACATTTGCGTGTAGCGGTATACTACCGTACAGGTACACCGTAGGGTACAATCGCTGTACCCTCTACCAATAATACGCTCGGTCATCAGGGTGAAGGTGGTGTTGAACTTTCGTGCCTCATTTTCGTCGCCCTAGCAGATTGGGTGCCTATCAATTTACTATAAGAATGCCCAAGGCACTTTGGTAGGCATATTAGTTCAAAAAGTGCCGGTAAATGCCGATGAATGACGAACGTTAAATTTTATGAGCGCACAGAGAATGCCTTTCGAGTGCCTGTTAAAATGTCTATGGAAATACTGATGCGAATGCCGTTCAGAATGTCTATGGAAATACTGGTGCGAGTGGCCGTTGAGTCTCGGTGACAATGTTTTGCACTTACATTTCTAACCAAAATACATTTCGGTAAGATTTTCAAGTACTTCGTGTGGAGAAACAAGTCTGGAAAAAACCAATCATATTCAAGATTATCATGATATCAATTTGTTTGATTTTTTTCAAACAATTTTATTTCGTGACGAAGGCCTTAAGTTGTAACTGGAACTCAATTTTGGTTGGGATGGAACGAGCATACATCTTGGATACTACAACGAGTATATTACCATATGAAGTGCTCCTTCTTAGTTGGCTGGTTATTTATTCGTACTTTCGGCTTTGGGTATACCGCAGCTGTCAGAAGAAATTGCGATGCCGGTGAATAACGAAAAATGCGGGTGAATGCCTAAAAAAATGTAATGCCGGTGAGTGCCTAATAAAGCCGGTGAATGACCAAAAAAATGCCGGTACTTCGGATACAAAATTCTGGTTTGGTCACTCTTCAGCACTTACCGTCACTATTTGAACCGGAATGCCTGCCAAAGTAACTACAAATGCCTACAATAGGCACGGCATTCAGCCAGTCACTTCAATAGGCATATCAAACGGCTTTCTTTGGCATTTATCAGGGCACCCAATCTGCTAGGGCGCACACTGCTCAGGGAATCGAGAATTGTGAGGGGTAATGACAATGGCTACGGATCATCGGAAAATATTCTATCTGCGATTTTTTTACAAATACATACCGAGGTATTCCTGCGAAAAGCAAATAATCTTGGGTTTTTTACATCAAAACCGTTGACTCTTTGACACATCAGCGAACGGGAAAGCAATGCTAGGGAAGATCATGGAAAATGACACAGTACGTAAATTGAGGTTTGGGACAGGCCATATTTTTTATTCTTACGTCAATATAAATTCCAGCGCTACGATCGTGCTATCAAAATTCGAGGATACACGATAATATCCATATGATCGCGTGTACGGCAAAATTCCATCGATGTCGAAGAATTCCTGAACTTCGCGTGCCGCCGTCGTCGCGTCGAAGCGACACTTTGCATCGTCGTCGGTAAGAACAAAACAGAAACACTTTTCGAGTCTCGCTTTCACCGTGAGCAAACTTACTCGTTAATTTTCGTCAATGTTGCTCTTCGGAGATGCCAAGAAACTTCAAGTGTAGATGAACGATGTAAATTAATCTGACGCGACAAACCGCCGAGGTTCCGATCAACGCAACTGCCCGGCGGTACGAGATAGGGGGGCGTTGCGTATAAAAAGTCTTGGCGTATTCGTAAGTCGGTCAGTGGCGTCGAGATCGGTGGCATCGATCAGTGGCGTCGAATTTTTATATTTTTTATTACTTGGCGCCCTGACGCTGCCGCGTCTCTTGATAATTAAATATATTTCGAGTTTAGTTTAATTTTGTAGATAGTGAAACAGCCAAATGTTTTCAACTGTTGAACTGTTAAAACGCCGAAAAAAAAAATTTCGACCTTTCTGACCGACTGTTCGAGAATCTCAACGATCGCGAAATTTCGAAAAGCCGAAGCGTCGGTTCGGTCTTAGTGGCGAAGATTCCTTAGTAATGGAAGCCAAGCTTCGATATTGTAGACTTTCCCAAACGTTGGCACATCGATGGCACAGAACAGACCCAACTATTGTTTGAAGGTTCTGAGAACCAACATTACTGATGCTGCACCATTTAATAGTCCAACGCAGTCCGGGCATAATTCGACTGTAGATTCAGCTTCGGCTATATCATTACAGTAAACATGCGCCAACCGTTGGCCTAGGTTCGGCCGTACGTTAGGACGATTGTCGACACCCAACCTCCTTTCCGTTACTGAGAAACACAATTTTATCGTCGGCGTTATTCTAGCCCATGGTCCAATTAACATTTCTAATTGACAGAAAAAAGGTTGGGTGTCGACGATCGTCCTCACGTTCGGCCGAGCCTTGGCCAATGATTGGCGCATGTTTTCTGTAATGATATAGCCGAAGCTGAATCTATAGTCGAATTATGCCTGGGCTGCGTTGGCCCGTTAACTGGTGCAGCACCAGTAATGTTGGTTCTTAGAACCTTCAAACAACAGTTGTGTCTGTTCTGTGCCATCGATGTGCCAACGTTTGGGAAAGTCTATAACATCGAAGCTTGGCTTCCATTACTAGGCCAAATCTCAGCCGCCCATGTAGAAAATCCAATACTCGGCCCAGAGTGGATTATCGGCTGAGACTTGGCCCAGTAGTGGAAGTTTCGATTTACTAGACCTGCCCAAACGTTGGCACGTCGATGGCACAGGACAGACCCAACTGTTCTTTGAAGGTTCTAAGAACCAACATTACTGATGCTGCACCATTTAACGGGCCAACGCAGCCCGGGCATAATTCGATTATAGATTCAGCTTTGGTTATATCATTACAGAAAACATGCGCCAACCATTGGCCTAGGCTCGGCCGAGCGTTAGGACGATTGTCGATACCCAACCTTTTTTCCGTCAATGAGAAACACAACTTTATCGTCGGCGTTATTCCGGCCCATGGTCTAATTGACATTCTTGATTGACGGAAAAAAGGTTGGGTGTCGACGATCGTCCTCACGTTCGGCCGAGCCTAAGCCAACGATTGCCGCATGTTTTCTGTACGTGTGGTGGTAGTTGAAGTCACCAGCGAGAAGGATGTTCCCATTGGGAGGGAGGGAATCGAAGAGGTTTTATTGGTATACTACTGGTAGAGAGACACAATGGTGAGCAGTCCAAGAGAGGTCGAGATAAAGATCGCTAGGGTATCTAGTTGGTCCGTGATATTGAGAGTATGATTGATTTGTTTAAATGGAATGTCTTTTTTAAGGGCGATGGCCAGGCCACCGCCTCTTTGGTTAGATCTGTTTTTGGTGAAAAGGTGGGAACCCTTAAGTTTAGGGATAGAAGAGTCGGTGAGCCAAGTTTCACATAGAATAATGATGTCATACGAATGGGCGATGTTCAGTAAAAGACCAATTTTATTAAGAAGATTACGGCAGTTCGATTGCAAGATTTTTAGCTTGCAATTGGGAGTCATGTTGAGATTGCGGAGAAAGGGAAGCGAGAGAGCTATAGAGTGTTGCGAAGAAGGGAGATACCGTATCCATTAAGCCAAGAGAAATCAGCGTCGCAATGAGCTGTTGCGTGCTAATGTTGACAAGGGTAGAGATTAAGTCGCTGTTTTGCGCCGTCTGGGAGGGCTCGATTGATGCGGATTTGAAGAAGGGCGGGATGGCCCGGGAGTTGGATCAGGGTAGGGAGGGTGTTTGGCGCTTTGTTGAAGGGCGAATCCGTTTTGAGAGAAGGGGTCAAGGCGTCCGTTTGGAGCCATGAAAAGGTTGTTGTGGGCTGTCCGTGTGGCAAGCGTCGATTGATGAGCGACGTTCAGATTCTTGAGTGCTTTTCGCTGAAGGATCACGCGAAGCGAAGCAATGTTTGCATTAGATGTCAGTGCGAGGGATACGGGGGATGGGGGGTGTTGCAGCGTTTGAGGTGGGCGTAAAGCGACCTCACCGTACGAAATCAGTGGTTGCTTGATATGGGTCGGCGAGGGTGGGGCGAGAGAGTGTGTCGGGGGGAGAAACGGGAAGTGCGCGGATGAACGCATAACCGATTCTTGAGACGCGGTGGATCGGCCTCCAAGAAGCTGTCTGGCCTCGAACAAAGGGATGCCTCTCTCTGCCGCCGTTATTTTTAATTTTTTTTTTATGGAGAAAGGCAAGACATTGCCTGCTGATAGGAAGATGATGTCCTTTACAGGTGCAGGAAGGCAGACCGTCCCTATTCGGGCACTCTTCACCCCCCTCGTGCTTTCTGTAGCCGCAGCGAATGCATTTGGGGCGGCTCTTGCATTGTTGAGAGATGTGGTTGAACTGGAAGCATAAGAAGCAATTCTTCACTGGAGAATGCCAAGGATCCACCGCGTGACGCGCCTGGAAGAGTGAGACGTGATCATGGCGAGAGCGGCCCTCGAATTTCAGGTAGAAGGATAGGGTAGGGAGAAGCTTGGATTCGTTGTTGATGGTGACCTTGCAGTTTTGCCTACGGGCATCTATGACTGAGACGGAATAGTCGGTGTTTTCGAGGAGCTCCTCCCTCGAGATGTCCAGGGGGACACCCCGGATGAGACCTTCGCAGTTTATGAAGGAGTCTCGCATCCGCAAACCAGGTTTGCGGATTCGAGTATGGAGTGCGAGAGGATGCTGTTAGCCGCCTGAGCGTTTGAAAATATGACTGAGCATTGTTGTCTGTCGGAATTGAAGACGTCCAATATTTGTTGTTTGGAGAGCACGCTGAGGAGGATTCTGCCTACCTTAGTTGCGTTCAGTCGAGGTGATTTAGGATTGATTGACTTATCTTGGATCAGGACAACAAAAGGGCCGGGAGTCTTAGCTCCGTACTTATTCGCTCGAAGATGGTTCGGGACGGAGGATGCTCCGGCAGCTTGCGTTAAACGCGCTTGCGTTATGTTATTATTCTTCCGGGACTCTGCATCGGGCTCGAGGTGTTTCGGCTTGGCGTTTTTTTTTCCTGACAGGTCATCGGTCGGCTCATGCCGGCGTTTCTGTGAATCTAGAAATGATTCGTTATGCAGGTCCTCGACTTGTTTTTGAAGGTTAGGTGGGTGAGAGGAGTCAAAGTCAGAGTACTCGTCCATAGGGTCCGTGTCCTGAGCATTCAAAGAGTCAGCCATGTCTCACCCGAAGGAGAGACAGGCGAGCGAGAGACAACGGTTAGAGAGAGGTTAGGAAAGATGGTGAAAGGTTAATAAAAGTAAGTAAGGTGAAAAATGGTGAGAGCTAGTGTCGAATTTATAAGATGCGTGGGCTCTAAAAGAATTAGGCGCATTGACCGTGAGAGAGAAACTGCGAATGTAAGGTTTTCACCCTTTATTGTATCGAAACGTTAAACTCCGAGGGTTCGCACGTGCTGCCACGACGATGGTTCTCGTTCCCGAGGCCGAGCTCAAATGGTAGGGGCATGAAACTAGACTAAGGGACACGGTCTTACATACAGGTCTGGAAACTCTAGTGGAGGGGGTAGGTAGCTCATTGAAGAGAGTTGGTAGTTCACTAGTCGCCACTAGGTTCGTTGCCATGGAGGCTAGAGTGGGAGGAGTCCGAACTCTTATGGAGATACTTGAAAAAACTGGCTACAAAAATGTGATCAAACAGGGATGGCGCCACTATTGCTAAGACCTCGAGAAGTGAGCTGCGTGTGATAGAGACGGAACAAATAAATCAGGGAGGCTAGAGTGGGAGGAGTCCAATTTCTTATGGAGAGACTTGAAAAAAGTGGCTACAAAAATATGGTCAAACAGGGATGGTGCCACTATTGCTAAGACCTCTAGAAGTGAGCTGCGTGTGACAGAGACGGAACAAGTAAATAATGAGAAGTAAGCTGTGCATAAGGCAGCATGATACTTGAGAAGTAGGCTGCGTGCGAGAGAGATGCAAAATGACATATAGCCCGATCGCGCGCAAAAGTTACCCCCTCTCACGCCTCTTACGCGTCCATCACACAATCATAGTAGCGCGTGTCCGTGAGCGAGCGACGCTCGGACATCTTCGGAAAGAGCCGAGCGCGCCGAAGTTTTCCGACCGCGCCTTCGGCAGCTACACCAATACATGGACGCTGAGCACGTTCATGTGCGACCAGGCTGAAACGAAGGCTTCGAGGGAAAAGCAGAGCACGACTCGCGCGTGACGTCACCCGACGGAACGCGCGAGGCTTTTAGATGATTTCAATGCTTATTTAGCTCTTCATTCTCTGCGTTATCAATGTATACAAAAAAATGTATCGCGCACCCTGATCTCTTATTTGTTTAGTTTATACGTTAATTTAAATTTAATAATAAATCCAAATTACAACTTATTTATCTTCTGAAAAATTGTTTACGGTTTACTCATACCCGTCCTTATGCCGAATAAATTATAATTCATAAAAGTAAGCGGAAATATATTTATATTCGTATTATTATATTAATTCTCATACTTTCATCAAGCGATAAAGCATTATCCCCAAAAACTAGCCAATCATCCATCCGCCCGCGAATCGTCAGTACCAGAAAGTGCATATTCTACAAGCGATGAGATGGTCCTGTTGGTAGCGTTCTTGGCTTCGGTCCGCAGGGGCGCAGGATCGTTACCCGCGCTCAGTGCTTTTTTTTAAATTATTATTGCCATTAATTCTTATTTGATTAGTTATTTTTATTAGTTATCATTATTATTTTAATTAGTTATCTTTTAGTGTTGAAAAATTTATCGCGCACTCTGACCGCTTATTTTATTAGTTTGTACGTTAATTTAAATGTAATAATAAATCTAAATTACAACTTATTTATCTTCTAAAAAATTGTTTGCGCTTTACTCACACCCGTCCCTATGCCAAATAAATTATAATTCATAAAAGTAAGCGAAAATATATTTATATTCGCATTATTATATTCATTCTCATATGCTATCATCAATCAATAAAGCATTATCCCCAAAAACAAGCCAATCATCCATCCGGCCGCGAATCGTAACTTACAAGAATGAATATAATAATACGACTATAAATATATTTCCGCTTACTTTTATAAATTAAAATTAATTTGGCATAGGGATGGGTGTGAGTAAAGCGCAAACAATTTTTTAGAAGATAAATAAGTTGTAATTTACATTTATTATTACATCTAAATTAACGTACAAACTAATCAAATAAGCGGTCGGAGTGCGCGATACATTTTTCGACACTAAAAGATAACTAATTAAAATAATAATGATAACTAATTAAAATAACTAATCAAACAAGAATTAATAGTAATAATAATTTAAAAAAAGCACTGAACACGGGGAACGATCCTTCGCCCCTGCGGACCGAAGCCAGGAACGCTACCAATGGGACCATCCCATCGCTTGTAGAATATTTACTTTCTGGTACTGACGATTCGCGGCCGGATGGTTGATTGGCTTGTTTTTGGGGATAATGCTTTATCGCTTGATAAAAATATGAGAATTAATATAATAATACGAATATAAATATATTTCCGCTTACTTTTATTAATTATAATTTATTTGGCACAAGGGCGGGTGTGAGTAAAGCGTAAACAATTTTTTAGAAGACTAATAAGTTGTAATTTGGATTCATAATTATATTTAAATTAACGTATAAACTAAAAAGATAAGCGATCACCGGTGCACGATACATTTTTTTGTATACATTGATAACGCAGAGAATCAAGAGCTAAATAAGCATTGAAATCATCTAAAAGCCTCGCGCGTGCCGTCGGGTGACGTCACGCGCGAGTCGTGCTCAGATTAGGTTTGTTCGCGCTAGCTACACTTTCTACACTTTTTTAGGGAGTGTACACTTTCGCGTTCGTTTTAACGGAAATGACGTTACGCGCCGCTGTTCGCGTTACGAGTGTAGCTACACTTTCGTGCCACTAACCCTAGACTTTCTACACTCGATCTTGACGAGGTGTAAAAGTACACGAAAAGTGTAACAGTGATATTACTAGAATAACCCCATAACCAGCGAAACTGTAAGAGAGTGTATACAGAAGTGAGTACGACATAACCTAAAATATTTAAGGTAATCACAAACAAATTCTTATTTATTACGAAAAACAATGAAAAATAAAGGTTCAAAATAACAAAGTATTATAATTATCTATTTCTATTGATCAAGGTGATTAAAAAATTGACAAGATATAATGACAAGTGTTTATTATAAATTCACAGTATCACAATACGTTCCAATCTACTATGAACGCAAACAGAAGCTAACATGGAACAGGAGCAAAAAATTAAGTCAGCAGTGCTGTTCCGAGATTCAGAAGGCGGCTTAGTCGTTGATGCTGACAACAACGTGTGCCTTTGTGGAGGTTTTGGATTTCTACAATCGTATCACTAACACTCCATTCTATGTAAAACTGGTATCAATACATCCATTCTGAGCGCAATTACAAGTACAAATTAATAATTTCAATAACACCGTCCATTGTAATCAGTTTACGAGATCAACAAACTTGAGGTTACACGGTATATCTCTTTAACGGTTAGATGAGACTCCGTAATCTCATGCGTTGTTTGAGGTTAAGGTGTGGTCCACTAGGTCGCCGCCATGTTTCCTGTACACTATCGCGTTCGTGCTAGAGTTGCTTACCCGCGAGGAAATAAACTGCACTCCCTAGACATTGCCCTAGTTCCGTTTACACTGCCGAGTGTAGAGTGCAGCTAGCGCGAACAAACCTATTGCTTTTTCCCTCGAAGCCTTCGTTTCGGTTTGGCCGCACATGAACGTGCTCAGCGTCCATGGATTGGTGTAGCTGCCGAAGGCGCGGTCGGGAAACTTCGACTGTGCACGGCTCTTTCCGAAGATGTCCGAGCGTCGCTCGCTCACGGACACGCGCTACCATGATTGTGTGATGGCCGCGTAAGAGACTAGAGAGGGGGTAACTTTTGCGCGCGATCTCGCTGCACTGCTTGGTGGGATGCGTATTCGATCCTCTTCCATCCCTCTTACACGACATCGATACTCAGCTTACTTCTCGAGGTCTTGGAGATAGTGGCGCCATCCCTGTTTGACCACATTTTTGTAGCCACTTTGAAATGCACAGATCGGCCTCCTCCCACTCTAGCCTCCATGAAATAAATAATGAGAGTGAGCTGTGTATGGGGCAGAATACTTGAGAAGTGGGCTGCGTGCGAGAGAGATGTAAAATGATACTTACCAGAGAGATCTCCGCAAATGCGTAAAGATAGAAGAATATTCTTAATATAGCAATGCCCAATGAACAATATGCATTAGCTGCATAATTAACGGTAAAAAGGTCGAAAATTATAATGATGCAATACGCAGTGATAGAAAAAAATTTTATTATAACAGTGTTCAATTGTACAACGATGGGTAGAAAATGTCTTAAATAATACTGATGATTTTTTCTTGAATCCATTTTTATTTTCATAGGTAAATACGACGGGGAATGAATCCTTGCTGTCAAAGAACAATGCTTTGCGATCTATCTATATTAAAACTCGCAAACAGCGAACGGTAGCGCGATAATTCTTACGATAACGATATTTAACCAAAGAACTCATGACTTATTTTTTTACCATCAAACGTATGACTGGGGTGTATATGCACCCCGTGCTTTCATTTGTCATTAAACCGGTCCTACGGGGATAAATGGACTTTATCACACCTCAATTTCTTCGTATTTTAATACGAAAGCAAATAGTCTGCGAGCCATCTGATTTAATTAACATTCTATTAGTGAACAATCCATTTAAAGACTAAAAAACGGCAAAAACCTCATTTTTGCATAAAAATTGGGGTGCGACCAGACTCCAGTCATGAGTTTTAGGGTTAAATAAAAACTAAAAGATAATCATACGCAAGAAATTGAAATTACTCATTGCCGCAAGGAATTTAAAAAATGGTCCTGTATTGTTTTCTTATACAACAAACGGTAGAAAACATCTTAGATAATATTTTTTTTTATTCTTGAATACATTTTTTACTCAGGTCAATATGATGGTAAATTATTCCTAGTCAAAGAACAATGCTTTGCGATCTGTTTTCTTTTATAAAAACTCGCAATCAGCGAATCGGTAACGCGATTATTCTGATGATAACATATTTGAATGAAAAAGAAAAGAAAATCACACGAAAGAAATTGCCATTACTCATTGAGGCAAGAGATTTAAAAAATAGTCCGGTAGTTATTTATCGATTCGAGAAAAACGCCGTAATAACAATATATAGTCGAAGCGATATTGCTTGCTTCAATGTTTTAAGGTACGGCCTCATGCAGTCGCTCGTCGCTCGTTTGCAGCGACAAATCTGGTCACGTGACCCTATTTTGAATTTCCCGCGACTCAAAAAAGTAGCGACAAGTCGCCGCGTCGAATAGCAGCGTCAACATGGCTGCTTGCAGGATTGATCTCGAAAGCTGCTTTCCTAACCTCCTTTAGTGGCAGTTGTTTAGTGATACAAGTGAAATAAATCGGAGTAAATAAAAATAAAAATATAATAGTGCTTTTTCGGAAATTGACGAGATGTTTGTTTACAAGTATCAAAAGTGGGTTGATCAGTGTCAACAGATTGCTCACAGAGCACGGATTCAGAAAATTCGGAGACAAAGAGTATTAGTAGCTCTTGTAGTGAACGAAATTTTGTTGCGCAAAAACAAAAAGGAACGTGCTCAAAAACGTTTTTGGGTTCACCCATTATATAAATTACGAATGGAACATGGCTTTTTTGAAGCAGTTTTTCCTACACTCTCCTCGCACGCCGATAAGTTTGAAAATTATTTGCGGATGTCAACGAGTCAATTCGAAGAGCTGCTATGTTTAGTTGGACCTCTCATAACAAAACAGAACGCAGTGAGGGAGCCCATTTCTGCTGCTGCACGACTTCTAATAACTCTACGGTAAGATTGTAGATTTTTTTCCTGCTTAACGATTGACTACAGACATTAAACTAAATACAATTTTTCAACAGATATTTAGCTACCGGTGACTGTTTCACATCCATATCCTACCAGTATCTGGTAGGGGAAACAACAAC
Source organism: Ophion ellenae (assembly GCA_963210295.1). Classification (NCBI taxonomy): domain Eukaryota; kingdom Metazoa; phylum Arthropoda; class Insecta; order Hymenoptera; family Ichneumonidae; genus Ophion; species Ophion ellenae. The sequence goes on from OY723386.1 coordinate 22,810,250, forward strand.
AGCGAACATAATTGCAGAAACGTGCAGAGCACTTTGGAGTTGTCTCAAAAAGGAAGTTCTACCATACCCTTTGGACACGTCTGATTGGCTGAGAATTGCTCATGAGTTCGAAGAGCAATGGCAATTTCAGCATTGTATAGGCGCCATCGACGGGAAGCATATACAAATTCGGGTACACGAGTAACATATATTTGATAAAAGTATAATTTGACAATTTCATGTTTTTAATTTTCATCCTTGTTGCAGTGTCCTGATAATGCTGGCTCATCGTATTTCAACTATAAAAATCACCACAGCATCGTATTGCTTGCTATATGCGATGCTAACTACTCGTTCACGTTCGTTGACATTGGTGCTTACGGTCGACGCAGTGATGGTGGCATTTTTCGTGATTCAGAGATGGGCCAAAAGTTCGAGAAGAGAGAAATGAGTGTACCCGATCCAGAAAAGCTAACAGTTGATGGAATGGCTTTACCATATGTGCTAGTTGGTGACGAGGCCTTTCAATTAACAGATTATTTACTTCGCCCGTACCCGGGTAGAATCGGTTTAAATCAAGAAAAAAATATTTTTAATTATCGTTTAAGCCGTGCTCGACGAACGATCGAAAATACTTTTGGCATAATGGTTAGTCAGTGGAGGATATTGAAGAAGCCTATGGAAGGCACAGTTGAAAATATTTTAAGTACGGTTCAAGCAATTATATGTCTCCATAATTGGCTTCGTAAACAAGATAAAGACAACAGTTACATTCCGGCGAACATTAATAATCCAGATGTATCTAATGGTATAAGCTCGGAAGTAAAAAATAACTCAGCTCTTAGAGATGGTAAATATAGAGGAATAAATAATAGCAGTCGCTCTGCTATTACTGTTCGAGATGAATTTTGCGATTTTTTTAATGTCGAAGGAGCAGTGCCATGGCAATACAATCGTATTTGAAATCAGTGCGCCAATCCATGCACATCCCAATCAATTGTGGCCCATGCATGTGCCTTGAGAAATTAGTGAAAATCGACAACTGATTAAAAAAATTCTTCAAAAATCGAACAATCATCCGATCCTCATGTCCCAAGTTGCTCTTTAAAGAGCAACGAAATAAGAAAAGAATGAGCGCAGGTATAGATCGTTATCTCTTCAGAAATTGTTTGGTATTTTTTTCTTTATTTATTTTTCTTATATTTTCTTATTATTTTTTTACTTTTATTTAATTTGCTGGTATTGTATTAAAAACATACATTAACCTTCATGTAGTATTTTGTAAAATAATGAATTAAATATTATAATTGAGTTGTCTGGAATTGTCCTATAAAAATAAAATGTTGTATCATTGTTATAATTTGCGAACTTGAATACAATTCGGATACAGTTCCGAAAGGCTTATACGGCTGATTTATTTAAACTGTTGTATTTCTAGGAGTTTGAAAGGAACCCAGATCCCAAGAAGTCCCCAAACACAAACCCAAACCGGAACGAACCCAATAGTACCAGAAAACTCTAAATATCCTATATCGCACGCACACGCACGCACACACACGCGCGCGCGCACACACACATGGAAAAAAATGGATACAAAATAATTGATTAAAATATACTATACTTATTTTAAACTAAGAACGACAGGGATGAATGGTGCCAAAAATATCGACAACGATAATTTTTTTTATTTCAGTATAAAACTGTTTCATTTATTAATTTAACAATCTTATATTATGAAACTAGTCAACATAAATAATTTTTTTTACTTCAGTTCTTTTAATTATCACAATCTTAAAAAATAGTACTTTTTCGTAATAATAAAGGAACAAGAATTTATATAAATAATTCGATAAACGAAACAAGAAGATCCGGTTAACGAATTAAGTGTTTGACGCAAATCTCTGACATTTTTAGTGCACCAAATTCAAAATCTCGATGACGGTTTCCATCCGTTCCGACAGTGGTAATCGTCGCAAGTGAGCACCCACCCCAACTAGGAATCCATCGACATCATCCATTTGTGGTGGTGGAGGTTGTGCAGGCACTGGTTCTTCTCTGGACATTGCATCGGCAATACGGTTTAGAAGGACCATTGACTCATCCGCTCCTTTATCTCTGACGGAACGTCTTCTTATCCTTTTACTTGATTGGATACCTGATTTTTTTGAAACGTATTTACAATGATAATTAATTCATATTGACAATCGAAATGTCGATAAAATTTAGGAAATCTGTAAGGATCGAGTTGGAATTGAGTTGAATTGGTTACCTTCCTCATTAACGTGTTCGTCAATACATTCGTTTAGATCTACGGCCGCATCTAATTCGTCCCGATCCTCTTCCTCATTGTTAAGCCGGCTGACATTACTGCTTGTTCTACATGGAATGAAAATGATCGAATTTCAATAATTAATTCGATTCCATTTATTCAAAAGATACGTGAAATAAAGTCATTAAAATATGTTCAAATATTATTTGAAATGTAAAAAATATTATATAAAAATTAAACTAAATAAAAAAAGTAGTTTACGGTCGTATGAGACAGGTATCCCGTAAAAATTCCATTTGGCTGTAAAATTTCCACTTCTTTTTTGGCGTTGCACGCCCAGAACCGCTCGGGAACTGCTCCGCGTGAATGATGCGCCTGTACACATCCCTTAAGCATTTGAATTTTTTTTTGGCATCATCTGCACTTAATTTTCCTGTTGAATTAAAAGAAAATAAAATATTATGATACACGCAAAAATAAATGCACATTTAGCTCTTTAACATGACTCAAGGAGGCAATGACCGAGATAGGATAGATAGGAGTCAGGGGAATAGAGAAATGCGGAAATGTAGGCGAGGTGGTGAAGAAGGGATACACAGACCGGAGAAGCGGAGTGCTAGAAAAGGAGCCGGTGCTGGAACGCTGCAAATATAGAAGAACATTTGAGAAAACGACCAAAGGAAACAAATTAAAACTGAGGGTGATAGGAAAGCACGGAATGGAGGAGATACAGGGTGATGGGACCAAAAAAATACAAGAGAAAGGGGGTAGTTTTAGAAGGGTAAAGGATAAGCCACATTATATTGAGAGTAGTGTACAAGAGGGAATGTAAAGAAAAGATGAAGTAATGTATATAGGTGAATATTTAGCCCTAGATTCCCACACTGGGGTAATTAATTACCCCAGTTTTTTTTAGTAAAAACGTAAATTTTTATATTTTTTCAGAACTTTTTATCGTTTTCCAGGATTTTTTCTATTACATCTTCCCCGAAAGCTATTTTATCATATATCATTCTCTTTGGTATCGAAAAATAAAGGAAATCGTGTAAATTAAATTCCATCATCGCATGTGAGGAACATTTTATGCTCAAAAAACGGTTGGGGCAATTAGTTACCCCACTGTGGTCCCTACGTCCCAAAACAATAATTGTGGGAGTCGAGTTAAGACCAAAGAAGCCATGCGATGGAAATAAAACTACTAGTATTTTTGGCATAAATAGTAATTAGCCATACGTTTAGAAAAGCTAATTCGCCGTATTCTGATGCTCACATATAAATGTAAAAGGGGCTAACATTAAAAATCTTAATTTTCCTTACCATTAAGTGCAATTGAGACTTCCTCCCACAATTTGGACGTCGTTTCTCTACTCCTTTCTTCTATCGGAATAGAGAAGTTCCATAACGGAATTCTTTTCTCTACCACGAGAATGAGAAGTTCAATTTCCAAGTCCGTCAGCTTCCCATTGCGGTTAGTAGGCAATGGTTGTTTCAGAACCTGCGATGGCACTTGGCTCTTTCATTTTTTTGAAGATTCTGCAAATAATAATAATAATAGGCGTAATAATAATTACGCGATTTATTTAAAATGTTGTATTTTAAATAAATACAATATACACTCCCGCTCAAAAGTTTGGATACACTCATCGATATTTCTTGCCGCACTTGAAGTTGGATAACTCTGCCAAAAAAAAAGATATCCAAATTCCCAAGGCGGCGTTTGAAAAAGGGTGTATCAGGCTACAGTTTGTCGATTTTAAAAAAATTTTACGATTTTTTTTCGACCCAGTACGCCCTTTGGTACTTGACCGTTTTTAGGCCTTTTTTCGACCATCGCGAATCGGGCGCACATTTTAAGGAAATTTTTTGTATTTTTTTTACCGTGAAAAACTCTAAAGGGATGATAAAAACTCCATCTTCCTCTATTTAAAAAATTTTTGCGATTTTTTTTCGAAATGTCATTTCATTTTTTGCTAAAAAAGATAGATTTTGAAAAATTCAGAATAACTCGAGAACAATAGGGTTTAAAAAAAAACATCAGGGATGCAAAAAGTTGCGTATTTTTATACTGGATCGCCTGGAATTTTTTCAGAATTTTTCTCCGAAATTTTTTTTTTGGAGTATTTTTATTGAGTGAGAAAAAATCGTGAAATTTTTTTTAAATCGACAAACTGTAGCCTGATACACCCTTTTTCAAACGCCGCCTTGGGAATTTGAATATCTTTTTTTTTGGCAGAGTTATCCAACTTCAAGTGCGGCAAGAAATATCGATAAGTATATCCAAACTTTTGAGCGGGAGTGTACATACAATAATAAATACATACAATAAATACAACAACGAAGTTATAATAATAATAATAATAATAATAATAATAACAATTATGGCGTGGGGAAGCTGGCGTGCCCATCGCCCGGGGGAGCACAACTCCCCCGCAATAGCCACCGACGTGCCAGGCCAACCACCTGGCACGCCGAAAACTAGGTTCGAACACCACCTAGTCAAGCCCCCCACAACCGGTCCCTCTCGGATGGAGACCAAGGATCAGTTGGGAGGGGCACCCGGATAGGATCCACGGCAACGACCATGGCTCGAAATCGGCGCCTCGAGTGGACGGAGGAACTCAAGGAGGACCTCATCCGCTGCTGGAGGGATAGCGTGCCGTCGCGGCGGGGCTACATGGCGAGGTTGCAGGCCCTGTGGAGCCAAGTGCACCCAGAGCTTGCACACCTCTCGCAACAACATCTGCGAGACCAAGCTGCCCGCTTGCGACGGCAAGGTTACGATCTCTTGTTATTACCACCAGAGCTGTCCGGCAGGCGCTCTTCCGCGCGTTCCGTGCGGAGCTCTACCGGACGGCCTCAAGATCGAACCCCCCGGCAGTCGGAACCCCCCCGTTGGCGCGTCGATTTGACAGAGGACTGGGGAACAAGGAGGGAGAGAATCACTGGGAAATTTTCTCTTCAGCCTGGTTGCCTAGAAGCGGCAAATGAGTCCCTCGCGGCAGCAATCCCTGAGACCGCTGATCTCCTCAGCTTGAACTGGGCTGTGTATCACGCGGCTGTTGAGTCGAAGCCTCAGACACGCAATGATAAGGCGGCGTTCGTGGCTAAGACTCGGCGGCGCGTTGCACAGCTCCAGAATAAGATCAATGAAGCGCGGCGGCAGGCATCCCGTGTTCAGTGTGTGTTAGACTTCATTACGGCGGGGAGGGCGTTTACCCCTAAAATCCGAAAAATCAGCTCGGAACTGAAATGCCGTCACCACACATTGAACAAAGCTATCCTTCTTATTGTGAAGGAACGCTACGTGGAGAAGGTGCGGAACCTGGGGGTTGCGAAGCAATCCCTAGAGAGGCGGCTGGGTCGGGCGTTAGACAACGCCCTCTTCCGTTCTGACCCAGGCCGCTGGTTCCAACCACCTACGCCTGCCCCCGACACAGCGCCAACAGCTGTTCAGGTGGAGCGGTTTTGGGGAGAGCTGTATAGCGAGGCGGGTCATTTTGATGAAGGCACTCCAGCTCTGGGACGGTTCGACACGTTTTGTCGGCAACAGCCGAGTCAGCGTGGCGACTGTTTTCCAGTCACGCGGGGTGAGGTGGAGAAGGCGGTGAGTAGCATGAGGAACCACGCCGCTCCCGGACCGGATGGGATTAACATCTTCTGGTGGAAGAAATTCAAGTGCACCCATACCCATCTGGCCCGCATCTTCTCGTCGTTCATCGATGGGACGGTGCCCATCCCTGCGTGGCTGACAGAGGGAAGGACGGTGCTACTCCCCAAAAAAGGGGATTTGTCTCGTCCGGAGAACTACCGCCCGATAACGTGTCTGAATGCGCTCTGTAAGATCTTCACAAATATTCTTTATGAGCGTGTTCTGCGCGAGATCGAGCCTGCATGGCGGGAGATACACGAACAAAGGGGATCCAAGAGGGGGCTGGGAGGTTGTAAGGAGAACCTGCTGGTGGACCGCTGCATCACGCAGGACGCGGTCCAACACAAGCGTAACCTCTCAGTCGCTTGGATAGACTACCGTAAGGCGTTCGACACTGTCAGTCACAAACTGATTATACGCCTACTCGAGCGCCTTTCGGTGAGTCCTTACATAGTGAGATGCATTAGGCAGCTCATGCCGCTCTGGAAGACACGCTTCACAGTTAAGACTAGTGAAGGCAACGTGTCGACCGGAGTGGTGGGGTATAGGAGGGGGATTATCCAGGGAGATTCTCTTAGCCCCCTCCTGTTTTGCATCTCACTATTACCCTTATCAATCGCCTTGCGGGCTGCACGCGGGTACGAAGCGGGGGCCCCCGGGGAGCGTGGGCGAGGGATCACCCATTTATTTTATATGGATGACCTCAAGCTATACGCTCCCGGGGAGGGGGGGGGCTTAAGCTCCTCTTGAACATCGTAGCGACGTACACGCGGGCGGCGGGAATGGAATTCGGATTGGACAAGTGCGCTGTCCTTCATCTCAGGAGAGGGAGAGCAGAGGGTGTCGCGGCTGATGTCCGGCTGGTGGACGGGAGCGTCTTCAAACACCTGGACGCCGGAGGGTCTTATCGGTACCTTGGCATCGATCAGCGCTCTTACAGGACGCTGAGGGTGTCAAGGAGGCCCTCCGCAGCGAGTATAGGCGGCGTCTCAGACGGATCTGGAAATCAGATCTGTCTGGGAAAAATAAGATCACTGCCACCAATATGCTCGCTGTCCCGGTCCTGCTCTACTCCTTTGGCGTCGTCAAATGGCGTAGAGACGAGCTTAAACAGCTGGACATCGGCACACGCAAGATAATGAACATCCAGCGGAGTCTGCACCCTCGATCTTCCACCCCGCGCCTTTATATGCTGCGTCAGAGCGGCGGGCGCGGGCTCTCGGGATTGGAGTGTCTTCATGACCGCATGGTCCTCGGAATAGCAAGCGATGTAATAACGAGCTCGGACCCGCTCCTGGAGATTGTGCACCAGCATGAGCTTCATGGGGCGGGTGCTTTTCTCTATAAGGCGGCAGATCGTGCGGCAGAGACCCTTGGCTTGGAGTTCCGCCGGCGCCGGCGTGGCGCCTTGCCAGTAGACTCCGTCGCTCGGTTGCCCAAGTCCCGACGTCGGCGGGCAATCAGGGCTGCCGAGCAGACTGTCCTGACTCGGCAGCACGTGGACAGACCCATGCACGGTGTGTTTTTTCACCACATCGAGGAACAGGGGCTGTCCACCCAGCTGACCTTTTCCTTCTTGCGGTCAGCTGGACTGATGTCCGAGACCGAAGGGTTTATCTGCGCCTGCCAAGACGGAGTCATCAACACCCTGGTCTATCGCAGTCGCGTTTTGGGTCAGCCTCTGCCGACCACTTTGTGTCGTGCATGCAAACAATCGCCGGAGACACCAATGCATCTACTGTCGGCCTGCCCAGTATATGCAGTCTCCGGCTATATCTATCGCCATAACGCGGCCCTAAGAGTGTTGTACTACCATCTACGGCACTCTTATGGGATAGACCGGGAGCCCGTGCCGCCTTATTTACCAGGAGATATTGAGTCCGTTGTCGTGGGTGAGAGGTGCAAGATTTATTGGAACTTCTCATTCGCGACCATCGGGCCGCTTCAAGCGACTAAGCCTGATGTTGTCCTCTTCGATTTCGACGACAAGACGATATACGTCATTGAGTTCTCGGCTCCGGCCGAAGTGAACGTGTCGCGAAAGGAAGAGGAGAAACGGCTCAAGTATCAGCCTCTCCTGGCCGAGCTACGTCGTTTGCACCGAGGATTCAGGGTAACTCTCGTTGTCCTCATCATCGGCGCGCTAGGGGGGATGAAAGAGTCTTTTGTATCGGGCCTCGCTGGCATACCGGTTTGCAAACCCGGTGTCCGGTTGCTAGCGGGTCGGATGCAGAAGGCAGTCATACTTGGGTCCCTCCGTTTACTCAGGCAACACGATTGTGGACTGCGGTAGCCGCTAACCCTCTGGATTGAGGGAGCGGCTATCGCAGAGCGATATAATGGAATTCTCGCGCGACTTTTTGACTGGGCGGCAGCCGAGGTGATGTCGGAACCCTCGAGTGCCGCCCAGCGTTATTGTTCCGGTCTAGGTTAAGACCGAGCCTAACCCCCGGGGGTAGGTGAATGTTTCCCAGTGCAAACTGAGGAAGTGCGTTGCCCGGAGCAATAAAGTCTATTATAAAAAAAAATAATTTAATTATTAATTAATTTAATTTAATTCATTAATAATAATTTAATTATTATTCTTATTATGACAATTAATTATAATTATAATACTATAGAAATGATTAATTATTATAAATTATTAATAAATTATAATATAATTATTAATTAATAAATAATATTAATTAATCATGATGTACTAACGTCTGTTAGGGCAGACATTTTCTCTCCCTTTTCCTGAGGGTACTTCGTCCTCGACCACAGCTTCGATACCATCTGCGAGTCGGCTTTGACGTATCACAGTGCCATCATCTTAGAAAATTATCATGAAAAAAATTACATGATTACACATATTCCATCTCTGTCAAGAATAATTATAGGCACAATAATGTTCCTTACCTGTCATCGGATAGAAATAATGTTTGTTATTCATGAAAATTCGACCATATCCCTGGATACATGGGTGATTCGCCCAGTCCTCGAGAATTCTCTCACATATTCCACACGTATACACAACCTTTAACAACTGTATAAAAAACAAAACATTAATATCTGTCATCTAATTGTAAACTGTTTACAAAAAAAAAGTGTGGTTAGAAAGTTACATACACTTTAATCTCGATAAAACTGTACAATGAAGAAACAAAATTATCGTTTTAACGTATATTTCCATACTTCCCTGATGGAAATCCGCTTATTGGAATTCGACAAATAATGTTGAAATCTGTTAAAAAATGTCAGAAACTGTGAAAATGAATAGATTCTAACATAATTTGATGGAATCGTACATATTTTGATAGATTCTGTCGGAAATAATCTATGAAAGTCGGACAGAACCTCACATATTATGTTAACTTTACGGAATGTCATAAAATCACAGAATTCGATACTTTCTGTCATCTTTTTGTCAGAAAATGTCATCTTTTAACAAAAAATTATAAAATTAATTTTCCATTTTTTGACATATTGTTGCATCGAAAAGAATGACAGAAAATGACAAAAAATGATAGAAAACGATAATTTTTACCATAATTTGTTGTCACATTTTTGTTGAATTCTGACACATTTCAACTGTCATTAAATCACAGAGTTTGATACTTTCTGTCATCTTTATGTCGGAAAATGTCATCTTTTAACAAAAAATGATAAATAAGTTTTCCATTTTTTGACATATTGTTGCATCGAAAAAAATGACAGAAAATGTCAAAAAATGATAGAAAACGATAATTTTCAACAGTTGCCAAATATGTGTCACCAAATAAAAGTATTATTGAATATAAAGTCCCAAATTTCTTTCTTTCAGCATTTGCATTAAAATTTAGAAAATTATATGTAAATTCCATCAAATATGGACGAATTCTGACAGTTTATTATCAGAGTCGATAATTAAATGTCAAAATTCATCAGAATATATCATATATTTATAATGCAAAATGTCAAAAGTTAACAAGTTCGGTCATTATATGACAAAAAATAAAAAAGAATGATATAATTTGACAGATTTGGTCATAATATTTCATGAATGTTAAAGAATTCCATTTCATTCCATTAAATAATGACATTTAATTACGAAAATCTCACAAAAAATAAGAAAGAATGATATAATTTGACATATTCGGTCATAATATTTTATAAATGTTGAAGAATTCCATTATATTTCATAAAAAAATGACATTTAATGACGAAAATCTCACAAAAAATAAGAAAGAATGATATAATTCGACAGATTCGGTCATAATATTTCATGAATGTTGAAAAATTCCATTTTATTCCATCAAAAAATGACATTAAATGACGAAAATCTCACATAAAATGGAAAACTCTTACGACATTATATGACATATTATGTAAGATTCTGACAGAAATTACTGAATTATAACATTACTTTTCTGATAAAATATGACAGATTCTGTAAAGCATGTTCCAATTTCCGGTCAGAAATCATGAACTTCTCACAGAAAATGTCAAATCTCGAAATATTATGACAGATTCTGTCGTATAAATGACATATTCTGACATTATTTCTCATTGAAAGTTGACGGAATATTATCAAATCTGACATTTTTTGTTAAAATCTGACGAATTCCAATAAGCGGATTTGCATCAGGGTTTACTAATTAATTAAATCTTTTAAAATATTTATCTCGCCTGAATTAATTGTTTATACCAATTAATCAAATAAGTTGCAGCACCACACATATTACGATTTGTATCGCTCACTCTCCTCTCCCCACTCTTCTCTCCCCAATCTCCTTTCCCAGCGATAAAGCTCAACATTTTCAGCTTTGTCGCTACATATCACGTGACCAGATTTGTCGCTGCAAACGAGCGACGAGCGACTGCATGAGGCCGTACCTTTAAAGATAAAATATTGGTGTCCTCTTGACAACATGAAGGCTGGTTTGACTCGAGAATTCGATATTAACAATTCTGAAATTGTTGAATATTGTGTGTATATTATCGCATTTGCTGGTACACTAGAACCTCGTTTATCCGACCTTCGATTAACCGACGTTCCGCATTATCCAAGGCACCTAAGTTATCCGAGTCCTCCGCATTATCCAAGGTGTATCCTCGGACAATACGCAGAATCTCGGATAAAACGGAAGAATCTGCTATGCCTATGCGTGGAATAGTCCTATGTTGCTACTGTTTTCCGCATTATCCGAGATTTCACTTATCCGAGGTACCCTCTCCCCACAATACCTCGCATGAGCGAGATTCTACTTATTTGCCATGGAGGCTAGGATGCGTATTCGATCCTCTTCCATCTCTCTTACATGACTTCGATACTCAGCTTACTTCTCGAGGTCTTAGAGATAGTGGCGCCATCCCTGTTTGACCACTTTTTTGCAGCCACTTAGAAATGCTCAGATCGGGCTCCTCCCACTCTAGCCTTCTTGTATATAGTCTTCATGAACTTCAGGAAAACTATAGGTAAGGAGTACAAACGCCGTGTCGTCGAAACGTCCGCAAAAGCGAGAACGAGAAGGGCGACGCTGCTCTCCTGCCGCACCGAAGTAAAGTCAGCAACAAACCAGTGTCGTACGATATGCAGAAAGCACCCTTTGCTACCTCATATGGAGCGACAATTTGATTAAATGAATTGTAAAGGCAGTGCCGTACGATATGCAAAAAGCACCCTTTACTACTTCATATGAACCAATCATTTCATCAAATTAATGGTGCAACCAATTCGCGAAGGCAATTTCTATATAGATAGATGGAATTCCTATGTATAGATTGTTTTGGAGAATACTGAAATACAGAAATTAAGTCAATGTTGTTTTTTGTTGCAGAAGCAGAAACGAAGAAAATTTATTTATAGACACAAGGAAATTCATAAGAAATTTGCATCCAGACAAAAATTTTACAGATTATCACACATCATATTTACACATTATGACGCGATGCACAGATAAATAATAATAACGAAATACAGAAATTAAGTTAATGTTTTTTTTTTCATTGCGGAAACCGTAACAAACAAAATTTATTTATAGACGCAAGAAAATTCATAAGAATTTTTAATCCAGACAAAAGTTTTACAAATTATCACATTTCATATTTACACATTATGATACGCTGAACAGATAAAGAATAATAACGAAATACAGATATTAAGTCAATGTTTTTTTTCGTAGCGGAAGCAGTAAAAAAATGGATTTATAGAAACAAGAAAATTCATAAGAATTCAAACAAAAGATTTACCAATTATCACACATCATATTTACACATTATGACACGCTGTACAGATGAAGAATAATAACGAAATACAGAAATTAAGTCAGGGTTTTTTTTCGTTGCGGAAGCCGTAATAAACACAGTTTATTTAGAGACACAAGACAATTCATAAGAGTTCTGCATCCAGACAAAATTTCACAAACTATCACACGTTATATTCATACATTGTGATACGCTGTACAGATAAAGCGATCCTTCAGGTTTGATTTTTTCCTATTGTCTTTTGCTTTAATTTTCCTTGCGTGATTATTTTCGTTGACCGATCGCGCTAGAAAATGTGCTCTCATGACGAGATAATAGTTTATCTCGTTTTGTGATGGAGAGTGTTGATTTTAACGTCAGTTCTCGATTGATCGCTGCACTCCAAGTTTGTCTCGCGTTCGTCACTGAAAGCAACAATTCAAACAATATTACAAGCTTTTATTTAACTTGACTTTCTATGAAAGTGGAAAATCGATATTTCACCCACTCACGGACTATTTAGAGCTCTGAAATTTTGGAAACATGCATCTAAGAGGTGACATTGCAGGATTCAACTTTTTTTAAATGAAGAAAAGAAACGACTTTCTCCGAGATTCAAAACAAAAAATCGATATTTTACCCACTTCCCGACTACTTAGAGCTCTGAAATTTTGCAAGCATGCATCTAAAAAGTGTCAATGCATGATTCAACTTGAAAAAAAGATTGAAAAGCGACTTTCTGTGAGATGCAAAACAAAAAATGAATATTACACCCACTTCCCGACTACTTAGAGCTTAGAGAGTTTCTATGACTTGCAAAATGGAAAATCGACATTTCACCCACTTTCCGACTACTTAGAGCTCTGAAATTTTGCAAACATGCATCTCCTAGATGCGGAACTAAGTGTTCGGGTTTTTTTATAAAAAAAAAATCGAAAATTTCAAGACAAATACAAAAAATGGTTCATTCGAAGTATTGTCCCTCGCAATTTAGACATTTTTGCCATCTCTCTGGCAATACATAAATACCGCGACGATAAAAAGACGCGTCTTTGGACTGAAACCATTCGTCCAACCAATTTTATACTGCATCGTAATTGGCCAAGTGCAGCCCACCCAAGCCCATGCGCCATCGACCGGAACAAATGATAGTCTGAAGAGGCCAGGTCTGGCGAATGCGGAGGGTGCGGTAGCAGATCCCATTTCAGTGTTTTTATGGTGTCCTGGACGATGGAACTGCGATGGCACGGAGCGTTGTCGTGCTGCAATATCACACGTTCGTGTCTCGTGTCCCATTCTGACCGTTTTTCGAGCAATGCGTGGTTCAAATTGATTAGTTTTTGTCGGCAGCGAATCCCATTGACAGTTTCGCGCGATTTTAGCAGCTCATAGTACACGATTCCTTTTTAGTCCCACCAAACGCAGAGCATTGTCTTTTTTCCGAAGCGATTTGGCCGTGCCGTCAATGTTGACGCTTCGCCAAGTGAAAGTCTCGATTTTCTGCGTTTGTGATTCTCGATATATATCCATTTTTCATCGCCAGTAACAATTCGATGCAGGAAACTCTTTCTGTTCTGCCGCAAAAGCAAAATTTCATCATGCGGCACCCACTTTCCTTCCTTATGAATTTTTCCCATGGCGTGCAAAGATTTCGAAATACATTGCCGAGTCACATTGAATGCCTCGGCAAGTTGATCTTCTGTTTGAGTGTCATCTTCATCCAATAACGCTCGCAGATCGGCGTCCGCAGATGTTTGCGGTCTTCCTGAGCGCTTCTTGTCCCCAATCTCAAAATCGCGACTTCTGAACCGCTTGAACCAATTTTCACACGTTGTTTTTGATGGTATATGTTCGCCGTAGGCCTCCTCAGGTAACCGACGTACTTCAGCTGCTGTTTTTTTTTAGGTTGAAGCAGAAAAGCAATGCTTCCCGCAAATGCTGTCTATTTAGCACAAACTTTGACATTTTCGAGGTTAAAAAAAAGGTCGTTGTGTTGCCATATTTGTTTAGATTACGACTGGGTATTCTTAACAGATGTCCAAGCGATAAAGACGCCCAATTTCAGACCTGTATGCCGACTACATGTGTCGCTAGCGCCATCCATGTGTGAAACCTGGGAACTTAGTTTCGCACCTAGTAAGAGGTGACAATTTATAATTCAACAGAAAAATAAAAAAACAAAAAAAATATCCATCATAAAATACCTCTAATGGGTCTATATAAGGGTGTTATTGACACCTTTGATAGCAATAACTTTACAATATAGCATTGATCTCTCTTTGAAAAAATTTCAGAGCTCTAGTACAATCATTTAAAGAATACAAAGTAGAAAATAATTTTTTTTACCAAGTCACCTATATGTGACTATAAATAGACCATGGGGTGTTCAAAATTTAGACAAATAATCTTTAATTTACGTAAATCCGTTAACATGTCAACTGTATTTAATGGACTGTAAAACAACCTTAGATTTCTTAAACAAAAATCCTGAAATTGAGTATAAACGTTTTGTCTCATCGATGGGACATTTGCACCGTATCCCGTGTTTGTGATAATTTTTACTTCACTCGGTACGATAATGGATATTTTACGCACGCATGTCTGTATTTTATAACATGTACGCTGCTTATAAAACACGAAGCGAGCGTTGCTTTCCTTCACGCTTCCCATTTTCACGTCTCGAAAATAAACATTTTGTTTATTTTCGAGACATGGGACAAAACGTGCAATAGACAAAACGTGCAATATATGCAAAAATCCATATATTGCACGTTTTGTCTCATCGACCAGACACTTGCTCCTGTTACGTCCCAGCCTTCACCTTTTTTCTCTCTCTCATGATGGCAAATACGCAAGATAGCAGCACCCTCGCTCATCGACCAAAAACCTATATTTCTTTAACGTTAAGCGAGCGATAGTCGAAATGTACCACAAGACCAAAAGCGAAACCGTCGCACGTAGGTCCCGACGCATAAACATAGCCAACGACAGATGAATTTACGAGAGGAGCGTACTCGCAGCCTCGGAAGAGAAACCCTACGCATAGAGCACTCGAATAAAATGCGGGGACCGAACTACGCCACAATCCTACTTTGTCCTAAGACCCAAACAATCCCACGAGGAAAACTCGCTTGCGTCAGAACATGTCACCCGGTCATATCGCAAGACCCACGATACCTCGGTCGCTGAACCCGATCCGAGGACATAGAACAATGGCCGCCTGTCGCCGACCTATCACGTAAGTCAGCGTACATTCTCACGATTGATTAACCAATAACTAAGAAGCTCTGATCCGAAAATGCATTCCCCCAAAAAAGAAAGCTCCTTCCCCTACAACCAGACTTTCCCAATTTTCATATCACGAAGTAGCAGACACTGAGTATTCGAACTCCGAACTGAACAGTCGACTTACAAGGCTAAACCCTTTCGCTCTGCGTTTTCGTGTAATCATTGTACGAGTAACTATCTTTGTACCGAAATTATAAGTTTTTAAGAGTTAAACGTAATAAACGTGAACTACGTGAATTAAGACAAAATCTACGCGTCTGAACATTTATTTGATCAACGATCAATCCATCGGGCGGATCCAACTCTCTTACTAGAATCACGCACCTCAAATTCGTCTCAATCCAAATTGTTATTAAACTGTGTTCGGAACTCACGCGGAAGCCAAACAAAGACTCATTGCGCAATCTAATTCAATTCGAACTTTCGCGCTTTAAATCGGCAACCTCGCGAGTCCCACCTAAATCTCCCTCCGGGACGTAACAGTTTAGTATACAATAAAACTGGTGGCAGCGGAAAAAAGAAAAAAAAAACTTAAAATAAATTACCCATCAGCAATAAAACTGGTGGCAGCGGAAAAAAGAAGAAAAAAAACTTTTAATAAATAACCCATCGGTTAATAAAACTGGTGGCAGCGGAAAAACAAAGAGACAATTCATCGGCTATAATACTGGTGACAATCAATCCGGTGTCGGTGACAAATGGATCACGAACGCGGAATATACTATCATCTAAAAAAAAAACTCTTCCGTGTGAAACGAACAAGTGCTCCATACCAACGTCGCACCGAGATCAACACAAGGGACGCAGAGCCATAAATTAACGAAGGACGCAAGGCTGAAGAGCAGACCCGAGCCAGCGACGCACACCCGGACTGCAGGTCAAAACACCAGCCACACCTCACGATAAGTCAAGTAGCTTAACGCCACTTGGCTGCAACCAAACATCATTAGCACGAGCGAGCTACAAGATCATCACTGAGTAAGTCATAAACTCATAATGTAGTTATGAGTTTATGGTTAACTCATACACCAATGCAAATGGAGACTTCGGAAGCCCATCACCCAGCTCAACAGAGTCAAATCTACACATCACAGACAACGATCCCTCCATCAAATGCGCATAAATATTATCAAGCGTCTTTCGAAAATAATATATATCCACTACACGCTAACTATCGAGATTTCACAAGATATTTACCCGAGTTCGATGGGACGCCTAAAACATGGTCGTTAAACAATTTTTTGAGCTTTTGCGATAACGCAAAAGATCTCATCCCAGCTGTAGGCGAACGATTAATAGTCACACTCTTAAAGAGTAAATGCAAAGGAATCGCTTGCGATAGTCTCGAAAGCTTTACGATAACAACAATCGATGAGTTCACAGACATCCGAAAACGAAAATTCATCCCTTCCAAACCCCCTGTCACCTGGATCACGGAAATGAGCACATATTCTAAAAAGATAAAGAAACGGTACTCAGCTTCTACAGTAGACTAAACGCTCACTTGAAAAAGACAAACCAAGCCATCAAGAATTCGAACTTACGTTCCATCGAAGGAGCGAAAATTTTCGGGGAAGAATAGCGACTGATCAATTTCGAAGAGGTCTTAACGCCGCCTATCGCCCCCATATATCATGCAAACGGTACCCAAATCTCGAAAGCATTTTCAAACAAGCAACGGATATCGGAAAAATGTTAGGACCAATCGACCCAGAAAATACACAATCGACTTGCCTACCAATTCAACCTTTCAACAAATCAAATAGTCAAAACGAAAACAAACCCGGAAGCTCAACCTTTCGTGCAAACCCGAGCAAATTCTGCAATTATTGAAAAAAGACAAACCACACAACAAATGATTGCTACCTTCTGGTAAAAGATAACTCACTAAAAGACACTACAAACAGAAGTGACATATCATGCAACTATTGTAAAAAACCGGGCCACTTCATAAATCAATGCCGTAAACGAACATATAATAATGGGAGAAAAGACGAGGCTCAAGCCGGAAAACAGCCGGGAAACGAGTCAACGACCCCTCGACCAGGCGTCTCGACGGGCCCAAACACCCAAGGACGCCAGACACAGTAAAATCGGAAACGAAACAAAAAATCCTCCGAGCCTCCTGTAACCTGAGCACACGAACGAATAACTACCACTCACCCACAATTAGCATTGAATCGGAAGATCTCAAGAAAACGCAAACATTATTTCCCGCAGATTCAGGCTCACAATTAAATTTGGTCAAGATCGAAAATATTCGTCACCCAAATCTCATAAACAATCTCATAATTTACGAATTATACGGAATATCGATCATCGATAAACTCAGGACACTCGGACAAATTAACATCGCAATTCATGACCAGTCCGTAACATTCACTGTTGTCCCGGACGACTTTCCTGTTGAATTCGACGCAATCCTCGGTCATGAAACAATCGGAGAAAGTAAAGGTAGAATCGACTGGGAAGGGCGATACGTACGAGTCAATAACGTGGACATCCCATTTACAAACACAGAATCATTTCTTCTGCGGGCCAGACAGAAAACGATCATGTTCATTCGAGTTGGAAACCCACTAGAGACAGGTTACGTACACCGTATACCATTTCGAGGTGGCATCTTTGCAGGCGAAGCATTGGTTAAAAATACCAATGGCAAAGCATACCTGTACGCTATCAATACCTTGAACGAAGACGTCAGAGTAGAGGTTCCCGTAATTTCACTCTATCCTTTCGATATGAGTACAGACGAGAACGATCAAGAGGATGACCACACCGTGAATACACAGACCCTAGAGCACAAAAACCCTCGGACGCGAGAAAACCGTGCCAACGGGATCTTGGCGAGCCCACCGCCCGGGAGTGCGTCCAGCGCTCTCGCAGTAGCCACCGGTGTGCAGGGCTAACCACCCGGCATGTCGAGAACACGCACGAACATACAAGCACAAACATCTACACAAATACGTCCGAGGGATATACCGGTGATGCGAATGATCAGGTGACCCTATAAACGGGCCATCCTGAGAAAGCGAATGCTCCGGGTCCCCTATAATCGGGGTCCACCGAAAAGCGAATGTTTGGGGTCTCTATAAACGGGCTCCCCCGAAAAGCGAATGTGAGTGAGTGTGCGAATGAATGTCGGAGGGCTCAAGTCCTGAGCACCTCCTGTATGGCTATCGAATGAATGCGAGTAAATGAACCGGTACACGTCACAAAGGCGGACACTCACTAGCACGCACATTTAACGCCGGGGGACGGCACTCGGACCCCCGCCGTCCTCTGCGGCAGGCCGCCCCAGTGCGGACGGTCGGAGGGTACGGCGAGTATAAACCAGGCACGATGCTCCTGGGCCGCTGAATAGTACAGGGGCCCGGGTCCTCTTAGCCGGATGGACCTGGCTGCCCTATCAGCCAGTGTATAATTCCCATACTGTTGTAGTGCCGAGTGGCGCCCGGAACAGGCCCTGCAGCAGTAGCGGGGGGGCCTCGATGAGGCCACTACTGTCCGCTCTGGGGCGGCCTGCGGCGGGGATATGACGGCGAGGGCGGTCTGCGGTGTCTTTATCCCAAAACACTCTCACATACACAAATAAAAGGGAGAAAGGGAGGATTTAAAAAACATGAGTGTACAACAAAAAGGAAAACGTTTAAACGCATTAAAACAAATGGGGCCCCCAACCCCGACAAGGACAAGCGACACTACGGACGGACGAACGGGTCGAGGCCAGGATCCGGACTCAGCTACAACTGATCCGGGAATGCCTGGTCAAAATAGAGGGAAAGACACACAAATACGGGACATGACTTCCAGCGTACAACTGGACATACTGGACCTGGACTGTGTGACGGACAAAGAGGAAGTAGCGGAGGCACTTCGACGAGAGACGAACGATACGAGGGACCCGAAGGTTCATATCTTCGGCCCAAACAGACATGGACAGTGTATGGCTGTCTGTGACCTTGAGGAGGGCGTCGCAAACGCCCTTCTCAAGAAAGGTCGTCTGAAAATCGGATGGATGAACTGCCGTGTCAGGCCTAGGACGACTGTGCCAAGGTGCTATAGGTGCCTTGGGTACGGACACACTAGGAAGAACTGCAACGGCAAGGACAGAGCACAGTGCTGCTACAAATGGGGCAGCACTGTGCTCGAACACACCGACGTGCTTCCTGTGCGACGAGGGGGGGCACGAGAGTACCGCGCACCTCCCGGGTTCCGGGGCGTGTGCGGTCTTTAGGGCCGCGCTGGAGGAGTGCAGGAAGAAGACGAAGACGTGACAATCCTACAAGGAAACATGCACAGATGTCAGTAAGCACACCTGCTTCCCCAAATCGCGACTGAACACAACGCTGACGTACTGATACTGAGCGAACAATACAGGGATATGACGACCCCGACGTGGTTCCCGAACGGCGCGGGTACCTCAGCCATTTGGGTCAGGGGTACCAGAACGCGTATGCTCGACAGCGGAGCGGGGGACGATTACGTCGGGCGAGGGTGGGCGGTCTGATTTACGTCAGCGTCTGCCTGACCCCAAACTGCTCCGCCAGAGAGTTCGAGGACAAGACGGGCAGACTGGAGGACGCATTGAGGAAGCTGCCAGGTGACCTCAATGCGAGAGCGATCGAGTGGGGAATGACCAGGACGGACAGACATGGACACCTGCTGTTGGAAATGGCAGCAAGACTCAACCTGACTGTAGCGAACACGGGACACGTACCGACGTACATCAGACCGGGGGTGGGCTCCTCGATACCGGACGTGACGTTGATCTCGGACAGTATTGTGCCGCTGATGAGGCGATGGGCGGTGATCGACGACTATCCAGTCAGCGATCATCAATACATCGTCTTTGAGGTGGCGGGACCCACAACGACGCAACGCAACAGGTCGGCGCAGACACCGCGGTGGAACACATGGAAACTGGACATCGACGGGTTCTCGAGGGCGCTGCTGGAAGCAGTCGCATCCTCGGAGATTGTACCGGACGAACTGACGGGACGTACAAGGACCGAACGACTTGTGGACGAGACCCTAAAACTGACAAAACGGCTCTGCAAAGCGTCAATGCCGCGCAAGAGCATCCGACACGATAGACGAGCGACGTACTGGTGGACAGAAGACATCACCGAACTGCGGAGGCTCTGCATTCGGGCGAAGAGGCGAATGTACCGGGTTCGGGAAAGGGACCGGCCGAACGCGGATGCTCTTACGACGGAGTACAAAACGGCACGGAAAATGCTGACAAACGCGATAAAAGACAGTAGGAAGCGCTGCTGGAGACAGCTATGCGAGGAGCTGGACCAGGACCTCTGGGGTCTGGGTTACACGATTGTGACGCAGAAGCTAGGGGCCCGAAGTCCGCCGGAACTCCAAGACGCGACGACCATGGGACAGATAGTTATCGGGCTCTTCCCGACTCACCCGACGAGGGAGGAGCCCTGGGACACGGACGACAGACGAGACGCCTCGGTCTTCACTGAGGAAGAGCTTACTAAAGCTACGACCACTCTGAAGGCGGGGAAAGCACCTGGACCGGACGGCATACCCGGAGAGGCTCTCCGGCTGATGGCACGCCTGAGGCCTAGGATACTCCTCGGCATGTACAACGAACGTCTTAGGACAGGGACGTTCAGCGCGCGCTGGAAGACGGCTAGACTGGTCCTCCTTAGTAAAGAAAAAGGAGAGCCGCATATGCCGTCTTCCTATAGACCTCTGAGTCTACTGGACACGACGGGTGAAGTTTTCGAACTTCTACTGAGACCGCGACTGACAGACGCGATAAGAGCGGCCGGGGGCTTGTCCGAGAACCAGCACGGCTTTCGCAAGGGACGATCGACTATAGGGGCAATCGGCAAGGTCATCGAGACCGTCAGGAGGACGGACGAGGCCTGTCAGGCGGCAAGGCCCCTAGTGATACTGGTGACTCTAGACGTGAGAAATGCCTTCAACTCGGCTAGGTGGGGGGATATCTTGGGAGCGCTGGAGGACACTCCCCGGATTCCTCCTTATCTACTACGGGTACTGGAGGACTATCTCAACGACAGACGCATCACGTACGAGACGACAGATGGACAGGTGGCCAGAAGTATCACCGCGGGTGTCGCGCAAGGATCAATTCTCGGACCGGACCTATGGAACGTGACGTATGACAGCCTGCTGAGGCTGGAGATGCCGCGCAACGCATCGCTCGTCGCTTACGCTGACGACGTGGCGGCGGTGATCGTGGAGCGCAGTGCGGATCTGGCCCAGCTGACACTGAATCAGGTCATGAGACGCGTTGACAGGTGGATGACGGAGCATGGACTGTCTCTTGCACTGAACAATACGGAGCTTCTCATGCTTATTCGACGACGAATACCGACAATCATTCCGATGACAGTCGGAACGGAATGTATTGGTACCAGAGGAGAAGCCAAGTACCTAGGGGTGACTCTGGACACGAAGCTGACCTTCTGGCCCCATATAAAACGGATGGCCGAGAAGGCGGCGGCGAAGGTGACTTCGCTCAGCTGCCTGATGGCAAATACGCACGGACCGAGACCGTCTATACGGAGACTACTGATGACGACGCCCCACTCGATCCTCCTGTATGGCGCAGAGATCGGGGCGGACGCGCTGGCCATTAAAAAATACAGGAAGACGATGACCTACGTATAAAGACAGGGGGCACTAAGGATAGCGTGTGCCTACAGGACCGTCTCGGCAGAGGCGATCCTGGTGGTGGCGGGCGTGATTCCTATAGACCTACTAGCCACAGAACGAAAACGAATATACGAACGCGACGAAGGGACTGAAAGGGCTGACGCGGCAAGGCATGAAAGAGAAAAGACCCTGACGGACTGGCACGCACGCTGGACGACCGAGACAACCGGACGATGGACAAGACGGCTGATAACGGACCTAAGACCGTGGACCGAACGGGGTTGGGGGGAGGTAAATTTTTACCTGACCCAGCTCCTCACGGGACGCGGATATTTCCGAAATTATCTATACAACATGAAACGAGTACGGACGCCGGACTGTAAGTACTGCGGACACACACGAGACGATGCGGAACACACGTTCTTTGCGTGTGACAGATGGACGACCCGGAGACAACAATTGGAACGGAGGACTGGAAACATCACGCCCGATAACATAATCGAGCTGATGCTACGTCACGAAGACCACTGGACAGACATCGCCACCTTCGTCGAGGCAGTGCTGAGGCGTAAGAAAGATGATGGATGCCTGGAGGATGAATGAGGGAGACATGACATGTAAACGGAAGAGACGTAGCGACGGGTAAACGAAACGAGACGGACGGTGGACAGGACCCGCGGGGGTGAGGTTATACTAACGTGTTGCCACCCCGCGGGGCGGACAGTGGAAGGGGATGTTTTAGTCGGTATATCACCATTCCGACGGCACCGGCATGTGTGGGAGTTCGACACACGAGACAGCCCACGGGGCTGACTTACGGTGCGTAATTTGCATTTTTACCCCCTCCTAAAAAAAATGCGGTATCTACACTTGTAGAAGAATACGTAGACCTCTTTCATCTACCTGGTGAACCCGCTCAACAACCGAATGCAAACATCGAATTCCCACTGCAGACGGTCGACCGGTCAATACAAGACAATACAGACATCCGCCATTCCAAAGACCGGAAATAGAAAAACGAATTAACGATCTGCTACAATTAAATATCATTGAACGCTCGAAGTCACCGTATAATTCACCAGTTTGGATAATTCCGAAAAAAGCAGACTCAAAAGGCAATAAACGATGGAGACTCGTAATCGATTTAAGAAAATTAAACGATGACACAATAGGAGATGCTTTCCCCCTGCCGTTAATAACGGACATCCTTGACCAACTCGGCGGTGCGAAGTACTTCTCCATTTTTGACCTAGCATCTGGCTTTCATCAGATAGAAATGGATCCGAAAGACAAACACAAAACAGCCTTTACGACCCCTCACGGTCATTACGAATTCAATAGAATTCCATTCGGATTAAAAAATGCACCAGTCACATTCCAACGATTGATGGACCTTGTTCTAAAAGGGTTAAAGGGTAACGATTTATTCGTATATCTAGACGACATAATAATCTACGCACGATCAATCGAGGAACACGACAGCAAATTTAGAAAACTTGCGGAAAGATTACGTAACGCAAATCTAACTCTCCAAACGGATAAATGCGAATTTTTAAGAACCGAAGTAAGATATCTGGGACATCAAATATCTGCAGATGGATTAAAACCCGATCCAAAAAACATCGAAGCCGTGAGAGAATTCAAAATACCGAAAACACCAAAGAACGTAAAAGAATTCCTAGGTCTAGCTGGATACTATTGCCGCTTCATAAAAAATTTCGCAGCAAATGCAAAACCCCTTTTGAATCTCAATAGCAAAAATGTTAAAGTTCATTGGACATCTCAACATCAATTAGCATTCGAAACATTGCGAGACAAGCTATGCTCAACACCGATTTTCCAAAACCCAAATTTCTCGGAACCTTTCATCGTAACAACCGACGCATCCAACTACGCCGTCGGCGCAATCCTTTCGCAAGGAAAAGTCGGAGAAGACCCCATGGTCGCAGCCGCTTCAAGGGTCCTTAACAAGGCCGAAAGAAATTATTCCACTTTGGAAAAAGGAATGGTCGCTGTGGTGTTTGCCTTAAAAACCTTCCGACCCTATCTTTATGGCAGGCCATTCACCCTACTGACCGACCACCGGCCACTCGTCTGGGTAAACTCTATGAGCGACCCGACGTCACGCGCACTGAGATGGAGAGAAAGATTAAAAGAGTTCGATTTCAAAATCCAGTAGAAGCTAGGAAGAGTTAATACAAACGCCGGTGCACTTTCTCGAAATCCAATAACTCTCCCTATCAAATTCAAATGGCGTACTAACGACACCCCATACGGAGGAAAAACTCAACATCCAAACCCCGGCATGGCAAGAACATATTCGTCATCGGATCCAAGCGCCAATAATAGGAAACTCGAAAAATCGAAAACTACTTCGGAGGATGACATCACGAATGCTTCCCCACTAAATCATTCAATATCTATTCCTCGAGCAACCGACTTCACAGATACGGCAATTCCGAGAGAAACGTACGTGAGTCCCATTGCAGAGCGATCGAACGAAATTCAAAGTCAAACAATCTCGATTCCCCAAACAAGCAACCTTACAGATACGGCAATTCCAAGAGAAACGTATGTAAGCCCGCTTGCCAAAGGATCAAATCTAACTCAAGGTGACCGGCCTGATCAACCGATCATCAAAAACCTCAACAAAAAGAGGCCACGTAATAAATCAAATTCCTCAGAGCATCAAAAATCAAATCCTTCAAAACACCAAAAAACAAACTCTTCAGAGCATCGAAGACCAAGTTCTTCAAAGCAACAATCGTCAAATTCCTCAGAGCATCAAAACTCGAATTCCTCGGAAAACCAGGAATCGCATTCACCAGAATATCGAAGGAAAAAAGAAAGTCATAAAAGTCAAGTCACGAGACCCCCAACTACCAACGTAGAACAGCGCACGGACGATGTAACAGCCATCGCCAAAAAAGGGGAACCAGTCCTTTTAGCCACTCGTAAATCCTCCAGACCACGAAAGCCCAAAAAATATTTCTGCTGCTCTGATGCAAGCAATCACGCACACACTAGTGCTCCACGAGCACAAGTAGCGAAGGGTAAAAAAGGGCCACCCAGGAGTACTTCACAAGCAAAAATAATCAGGAATTCTCCGGGCCAAGAACAACCCCCACCCACTCTTCCAAACGTTGCAAACGCCAACAGCCCCGAAAACGAATCTTTTCATCAACAAGAAAATGCTCCCTCCCCGACACCATTCAATAATCCCCCCCACGATAGAAAACGGAAACGACAATAGCAGAAAAAATACCACTGAGGAGGAGCCAATAAACAACAACGAGCAATGAATGGAATTCATTAACGTCATCGAAACAAGAGACAACATCGAAATGACAAAAAAACAATTACATTTGTTTCATTTCTGCCGATGGCACAGTCTCGAACGATATCGGCAAACGATTAATCGAGATGGGCTTGCTAAAAAATCTATCCCCAACTAACACCTTCGAAATCGGACAAATCCTCAAATTGGGAACACCAAAGAAATGAGTGTTTGCCCTAGTAACACAGGAAAACTCCACATCATCCTTAACAAAAGAAAATCTTACCAAATCCCTCCGAAATCTGAAAACAACGATGGTAGAATTGAACGTCAAATCAGCAGCATTTTCTCAGAAGCGCAGTAACCTTAACGACTGAGCATGGGCAAAAATAAAAAGCATCATTCGAGAAATTTTCGCGGATACCGAAATGCAAATAAAAATCTGCCGCGACGAAATTACTGTCCCACCAGAGCAAGACAGGCTCGACATCATAAAAGAATGCCACGAATCTCCAATAGCAGGTCATAAGGGCGTAACCAAAACATACAACAGAATCCGACAACAATATTTTTGGGACAATCTCAAAAAACAAGTAGAAGATTACATTCGTCAATGCGCCAGTTGCCAGAGGAAAAAGTTGGTGAGAATTAAAACATGGGTTGTTTACCCATGGTAATTACAGATACTCCGATCAGCGTGTTCGACAAAATTGCAATGGATATAGTCGGACCGATAACCTCAGAATCTGAACTTGGTCACCGCTTCATATTAACAATTCAGGACAACCTCTCGAAATTTTCATTTGCAATATTGACAGACCAAGGTGCAGCCTTCATCGGCCGTGTAATGAAACAATTAACGAGGATCCTAAAAATCAAGCAAATTAAAACGACAGCATTCCATCCACAATTGACTGGATCGCTCGAACGAAGTGACCAAGTGCTCACGGATTACCTGAAACATTACACCAATAAAAAAGATTGGCATAAGTGGTTACGGCTGGCAACTTTCGCATGGAATACAAGCGTACAAGAAAGCACGAAATACACACCATTTCAGGTAGTCCTAGGCAAAGTAGCACGACTACCCTCACAATTTTCATATCTCGACGAAATCTTAACGTACGACGAGCACGTGAGAAATCTTGCGCATCATTTACAAGAAGTTCGATAATTTGCTCGCAACAACCTCGAAAATGCCAAACAAAAATCCAAAACTCACTACGATAAGAAAATCAACCCCGTAAAATTCCAAATCGGAGATCAAATCTACCTGATTAAAAATCAGCGAATAGGAAAATTTGACGACAATTACTTAGGTCCTTATGAGATAACACAAACTTTCCCAGACCAAAACGATATCGAAATCCCGTTAACAAACAATAAACGAAAAATTATCCATTGTGATCGGGCTAAACTAGCACACTAATGAATCAATCTCGCAAACCCGAAGCCCGATGGACTCAGACTTGCACGACTCCTTCCACATCATCTAAGCTCATCTATCGCGCCCCACTGAACTCGACTTCCACAAACTGGTTTAAAATATGCGACTATTTCTTGTAACATATTTTAGCAAATAAGATAAAAATCACACGGCTATCACTCGAAGACATACGTTAACAATGCGTAGAATAAAATCAAAACATATACATACCTTTTCTTCTACGTTTACCCTGGTGGATAAACACCAGATAGAATCTAAGAATAAAATTATTCAAAGCGAAATGTAACTTTTCGCAAACATTATGTTACTGCATTATGTTACTGTATCAAATAACAAAACAATACCTATTTCCCAATATACTTAAGCTACATTGTAAATCGATCAATGACGATGCCAGCTCACAAATCGCAAAGCATGCGACCATACCTTTCGATTACAATTATAATTGAATCTAATTGAGCGAGACGCTCAATCTTGAAGGAGGGAGGTGTTACGTCCCAGCCTTCACCTTTTTTTCTCTTTCTTTTTGAAACCATGATGGCAAATATGCAAGATAGCAGCACCCTCGCTCATCGACCATAAACCTATATTTCTTTAACGCTAAGCGAGCGATAGTCGAAACGTACCACAAGACCAAAAGCGAAACCGTCGCACGTAGGTCCCGACGCATAAACATAGCCAATGACAGATGAATTTACGAGAGGAGCGTACTCGCAGCCTCGGAAGCGAAACCCTACGCCTAGAGCACTCGAATAAAATGCGGGGACCGAACTGCGCCAAAATCCTACCTTGTCCTAAGTCCCAAACAATCCCACGAGGAAAACTCGCTTGCGTCAGAACACGTCACCCTGTCATATCGCAAGACCCACGAAACCTCGGTCGCTGAACCCAATCCTCGGACATAGAACAATGGCCGCATTCACCGTAGCAGTGACCTAATAAGTAGATGAACTATTCCCACGCATGACGCCGACCTATCACGTAAGTCAGCGTACATTCTCACGATTGATTAACCAATTACTAAGAAGCTCTGATCCGAAAATGCATGCCCCAAAAAAGCGCCTTCCCTTACAACCAGACTTTCCTAATTTTCATATCACGAAGTAGCAGACACTCTGTATTCGAACTCCGAACTGAACAGTCGACTTACAAGGCTAAACCCTTTCGCTCTGCGTATCCGTGAATTCATTGTAGAGTAACTATCTTTGTACAGAAATTATAAGTTTATAAGAGTTAAACGTAATAAACGTGAACTACGTGAATTAAGACAAAATCTACGCGTCTGAACATTTATTTGATCAACGATCAATCCATCGGGCGGATCCAACTCTGTTACCAGAATCGAGCACCTCAAATTCGTCTCAATCCAAATTGTTATTGAACTGTGTTCGGAACTCACGCGGAAGCCAAACAAAGACTCACGGCGCAATCTAATTCAATTCGAACTTTCGCGCTCTGAATCGGCAACCTCGCGAGTCCCACCTAAATCTCCCTCCGGGACGTAGCACTCCGTATCTCGCGATTGTGATCATTTTTATTTCACTCGGTACGATAACGGTAAGATAAAACGAAACCATCCTATTTATGGATGTAAGTACTATTTTTCTTACCTACCTACGATTGATTGTTTTCGCCGCAGATCACTAAATATATTTTATACCGAGACACAATTAATTTTTTTCATTAACACAATTCGCAAAATTGGTTAGCCCGTACCAGCCCCCTGACACTGGCCTACTATTCCTATACGATAAACGAAAGCGCGTTTTGTTCGGGCTTTTTAGTTCTTAACAGCGCCACTACCTAGCGTTGGCTGTTACGTGACAGGCGTCGGCTCTAAACATTCCGATCAGCTGAACGATTCTATACTTTCGTTTCGTGCTGTTTTCGTTATTGCGATAACAGCACGTACTGTTACAGCGATAACAGGATCAATCATACACGCGAATAATGGTTTTCGTAAAGTTATCTACACTAGACTTTTATTCATGTGAAATATTCGAAACACCGGTGCAACGTACATATATATGCATGCCTGTCACACGACTACTAGCGCCACAATGCGGAAAGGACATTTTGCGAACAGCATTTATCTACCAGTGTCAGTCCCCTGGCCCGTACACGCTTTATCCCAACATGGACGACGAGCGGCGTCATCAGAGATTAGTAGGGAGATGCACAACGCTCCCCTTTTCGGCAGAGATTAGCAGAGATTAGTAGGGAGATGTACAACGCTTTCCTTTTCGGCGTGTCTCGGAAATAGCGCTAAATCACGGCGGCGAGTTCGGGAATATGATTTTGTGTGCATCGCCTCTGTCGAGGTTGCAGATTCCCTTGCAGCCGCGCGAGTCGTGAGCACCGCTCAAGTCGATATCGCAGTCAGCGTGCATGCGAATGGGTAGCTCGGTGGGGGAAAAGTCTCTGCCCCTTGCTCACTTGACAGGCGAACGGAGCGAGGTTTTCCGTCCGATCGAGCTCGACATATGTGTGGCCGTACTGCGGATAGGAATATGCATTAAATGAATTTCAAGGAGAAAAACATGTATCGAGAAAATTGTTTTCTCTCGGTTGGCCGTTTCTGCCGAGAATGCGGGTTAAAAAAATTAACGACGAACCGCGTTGAAAAATAAAACGCCGAAACGACCGTGGAAAGTTCAAAAAGAAATCTTGAGCCTTTGCCGCGGTCGTTACGGCGTTTCTTTTTCAACAGTAAACATTATGAATAAGTGTGTATCATAAATGTTTTTCTATCCTCGATGAGCGTCGTGGCTGAGTTGGCAGTGTGACGGATTGACGATGCTTGCGGTCCGGGTTCGATCCCTGGTTAATCGACTTTTTTAATCTATTTTTTTCTTCATTTCATATTCAAAAAATTTCGAACTTACTCTCGCTTTAGCTATTCTCGCCTGTCCAGGCATTAGTCATGATATTTAATTCATATATGTTCAATTTAAAAACAGACATTGGCTACCGGGGATCGAACCCGCGTCGTCTGCACTCAGAGCCCGCAGGCTGATATATCAACCGCGAGGCTCTTCTGACTGCAAACCCGCCTTACGTATACACACTTATCCAACCTCAAAAAAAAAATTCGCTGCATACCAATTGCATATTGTTTTTATGGCCCCAAAGTATTATTGAAGACAAATGAAAACGATTTTTCCAAATTCCTAGAGTGCTGTTATCCCTTAAAGAAAAGAAATTGATTTTTTTATCGTTGTAAATGTATATCCCCTCTTAAAGACTTTAAGGCGTCTAGCCACCTTGGCCGATCGAAAAATGGGTATATTTAAGAAAAAATAATAAACTCGAAAGTATAGGCCGGAATATTTTTATTTTTTTACATAACGTCAGAAAGCGCTTCAAGAATAACGTTAATAAATTTCCGTTCAAAATATTAAAAAATGGCGCCGTTATGCACATTGCCGCGGAGACCCTCCGCAGGATACGCGCGGTCGTCGTCCCAGCTGTTAACCGGTCATGTCACATTTGCAGAAAAAAAATCAGCTCATTCGTGAGTAGTGTCGCTACAATGTAGCGTAGCGGTTTTTTTTCGACCATCAAAACAATTATGGTGAGCCGAAGAAAAAATTTGTATTTTTCACCGAAATTATGGCTCACCATAATTTTTTTAATGGTCTAAAAAAGCCGCTACGCTACATTGTAGCGAAAAAAATTATGGTGAGCCGAGGACAAAAATTTGTACTTTTCACCGAAATTATGGCTCACCATAATTTTTTTAATGGTCGAAAAAAACCACTACGCTACATTGTAGCGACACCACTCACAAATGAGCTGATTTTTTTCAGATGTGACACGACCGCGTAGCAGCTGGGACAAAGACCGCGCGTATCGTGCGGAGGGCCTCGCGGCAATGTGCATAACGGCACAATTTTTTAATAGTTTGAACGGAAATTTATTAACGTTATTCTTAAAGTCCTTTCTGACGTTATGTAAAAAAAAAATATTCCGGCCCATACTTTCGAGTTCGTTATTTTTTTTTTTAATATGTCCATTCTTCGATCGGCCAAAAATTCTGAAGAATCGGCAGAAAATTATGAAGCAACTCGTCCACTTCTTTGATGTTCGCTATTTCGGTATTTTGGACCATCGCTCGTTTGCCTATCTGAGATCTATACTTTCGAAGTTTGTATCCTCGATATATATGTCTTTTTGCTGTAGATGGTATTACCAATATTAGATACTCCCGTCTTTCCATTTCGGAGATATGGATGTTCTAGATTGTTTGAATCTGTATTTGCATGACTCAAACTGCAGACAATCTGAATACACGATCTCGAATAAATGAGCTCTCGAATAAATAATCCTTTGGTGTAATAGTTATTCAATTTCGTCATCGGCCGAAGGATAAGATTTTGAATAATTTACAGTTCGTTACTTTGAGTTTATAATTCTGTCATTTCGAAATCTTTGTCGTTCTATATTTGGCCTTTCAAAGTTTTGACCCCCAATGTGAAATGTGTTCTGAAAAAAATGCCGATCGAGAAAGACCCAAAGTTCTCTTCGAGCCTTTCTCGATCGTTTCGGCACTTTTCTTCAACAATTTTTTAAATTAATTTTCTAAGGGGAAAAGTAAAAACTCATTTCCGTATTGGGGGAAACATTTATTTTTTTGTCATATTTTCCAATACTGTTTGCACCAAAATTTGCCTTTCAAAGTTTTGACCCCCATCTCAATGTGAAATGTGTTGAAAAAAATGCCGATCGAGAAAGACTCAAAGTTCTCTTCGAGCCTTTTTCGATCGTTTGGGCACTTTTCTTCAACAATTTTTGAAATTAATTTTCTAAGCGGAAAAGTAAAAACTCATTAAGGTATTTGGGGAAACATTTATTTGTTTGTCATGTTTCCACTACTGTTCGCACCAAAGTTTGGAACGCCCGCTCGTTTTGAGCAACTTCAACATACGTCCGGCGGGGCGAACGACTGCGTGTTCGGTCGCGTCGATGATACCCGCGGCGTCCTTGCTTCAGCCGCTCCCCTCGTTCGTGCCCCTGTTCTTTCGGTGGCCTGCCCTTCTCGCGCCCTTGGGCTCGCTCGGGTGGCTCTTGCCGCTGCGACTGCTGCTGACGACCACTTTTCTTTTTGTTGCGGCGCCAAAATGTCTTCTTTGTAACTGTACAAAATAAATAATAAGATGTACAAATAAAATGCATTACTCACACAAATTAAGGGATATTTAAAAAATTCCGAATTTTTTGCTGATTTTCAACAAGGGATAACTCGGAGAAAAATGGTCGTACAGAAAATAAAAAAAAGGAAATTATAGCTTCAAGTTTCTAGTTTTCAGATCTGGACGGTAAACTTTTTTAGCGTGGGTGGTTTTCTTGTAATCATCCGAAAACCAACGAAATTTTTTTTCCAAATTTTTGCTCCTCTTTAAAATGGTCTGTCGACTTCAAATAATTTATTTTATCATACGACTATAAAAGACTTTTAGACAATTTAATCAGCTTCAATTTGACCCTTTAGCGAGTTCCGTACGATGATTTGGCGCGGAGTAATCGTCGATCAAAGCAAAAAAGTCCATTTTAACTTTGACAATCAATTACTCGAGAACTCATGATCGTACAGGAAATAAAAGTAGGGTTTTAGAAACTACAAAACATTCTCTATGACATGCAATTAGGGGCTGTTGATAAAACATTTTTGTTCGGAGTGATGATGTTGACTGAAAAAAAGTTGAAAATTTGCCAATTTAAGGATATTTGGAAAATTTGGTATAACTTTGGATATAATGCATGAACGAAGGATATCGTCGGTAATGTTTTAACCTCGAAGTGTCCCCAAAAAACCCTCAAAGTTGCAAAGCGCTGCGATTTTTTTTTCTTAGTGTCCCGAAGGATTAAATTTATCGTTTCTGTCAAAAATCACCGTAACAAGCAATTTTTCGATTTTTATTCATTTTTTCATCTCCAACATTTTTTTTTAGCAATAATGCGTAATTTATTCATTCAAAGACAACAATTACCAAGAAAAAAAATCGAAAAATATTCAAATTAAAAAAATTCAAATTTTTAGGGTAGTTTTGAAAAAAACTGTTTTTTGTTTTTTCTAAGAAAGTGTATTTCAACGATTGAAGCTGCAAAAAAATTAAAAGTTCAAGATTTGTGTGAAGAGAATCAGTCGACAGTAGGGGGGTATATCAACAACAAAGGTGCAGATTGTCTGCAGTTTGAGTCATACAAATACAGATTCAAACAATCTAGAACATGCATATCTCCGAAATGGAAAGATGGGAGTATCTAATATTGGTAATACCATCTATAGCAAAAAGACATGTATATCGAAGATACAAACTTCGAAAGTATAGATCTCAGATAAGCAAACGAGCGATGGTCCAAAATACCGAAATAGCGAACATCAAAGAAGTGGACGAGTTGCTCCATAACTTTCTGCCGGTTTTCGCTAACGCGTACGAGATTCTTTAAAGCCGTCTGGCCACCTTGGCCGATCGGAAAATGGGCATATTAAAAAAAAAATAACGAACTCGAAAGTATGGGCCGGAATATTTTTATTTTTTTACATAACGTCAGAAAGGTCTTTCAGAATAACGATAATAAATTTCCGTTCAAAATATTAAAAAATGGCGCCGTTATGCACATTGCCGCGGAGGCCCTCCGCACGATACGCGCGGTCGTTGTCCCAGCTGTTACGCGGTCGTGTCACAACTGAAAAAAATCAGCTCATTTGTGAGTAGTGTCGCTACAATGTAGCGTAGCGGTTTTTTCTCGACCATTAAAAAAATTATGGTGAGCCATAATTTCGGTGAAAAGTACAAATTTTTTTCTTCGGCTCACCATAATTTTTTTTTCGCTACAATGTAGCGTAGCGGTTTTTTTCAACCATTAAAAAAATTATGGTGGGCCATAATTTCGGTGAAAAAAAAAAATTCTTTTCTTCGGCTCACCATAATTGTTTTAATGGTCGAAAAAAAAAACCGCTACGCTACATTGTAGTGACACTACTCACGGATGAGCTGATTTTTTTTTTTGCAAATGTGACATGACCGGGAGTAGTAGAGCTAGGCCGATTCCAACGCCGGGATCTCAGGGGGGAGCGGGGCGGGGGAGTCGAGTGCGGGGAAGCCGGGGTATGGGGGAGGGGGGGTCCTGCATGCAGCAGCCGCGTGCGGGGTTCCGGCGGAGGGAAAGGGGAGGGGTGTTAGAGAGTGGGGAGGCTAGTGTTTGGTGACGATGTCTTCCAGGCGATAGCTGGACCCGCGGGAGAGAGGGGGAGGCCGCTTTCGACTCTGCAGGGCGGGGGCATCATAGAGTCGCGGGTCCTTGAAAACCCATAAAATCTGATAATTTATTATCAACATCATAGATGTAAGCGGAGCATTTTTGTCTAGACTATTCACAGGAGTTTATATATATAAAAAAAACACTTTAGACAAATGTGTGCATGTGTGTGTGTGTGTGTGTGTGTGTGTGTGTGTGTGTGTGTGTGTGTGTGTGTGTGTGTGTGTGTGTGTGTGTGTGTGTGTGTGTGTGTGTGTGTGTGTGTGTGTGTGTGTGTGTGTGTGTGTGTGTGTGTGTGTGTGTGTGTGTGTGTGTGTGTGTGTGTGTGTGTGTGTGTGTGTGTGTGTGTGTGTGCGTGTGTGTGTGACGGAGGCTCATGTCCGAGACACTGTTATACACTGCAACGTTTCAACCACCTCGTCCGAAAGTCTCAAATGTTACGACTCTTTTTTTTTCTTACGTCGAGCGCCAGGGACCGTCATACCCTATCGCTTCGCATGTGCAACTCGGGCCTCATCATTCCATAGGTCCACACTTGAAAACCCATAAAATTTTACGACAGCATGCGATGAAGATAGCGATCCGGGCAAAAAATGCATTTCCATTTTACAGGGCTTTAGTTTTTCATCTCTGAATGATAAAATATATAAAGAGTCGAACCTTGATGCCGACACTTGAGATCATGCAGGTCTGGACAAGTTAGCCCCATGGTTAAGGATTTTTTTTCTTCGTTAACACCACTCTCCAAGCTATTAGAATTTTTTTATTGCTCCGCTATTCCGAGCATATATATGATAACGGGGTGTTTATTTTGAAAAACTGTAAACTTTCGGAGATCTATGGATAAAGACCTTTTTTAAGCTTCGACCGTGGACCACTTGAGCGCCGATGGAGAGTCCATGAATTTTTTTTTCACTACACGCATCTCGACTGAGATGCTCTTTTATTTTTCCCGGCAATCCAATGTGATATTAGAAAATTCTCGTGGGTTGGTGATATTTTCCGAGATGGTAGGGAAAGACGAAAAATGTCTAAAGGGGAAAACGATTTTTAATGATCTGCTGCGCTCAAAAGTGTTCGCACTTTGGACCGAGCAGTCAGTTAGTGAACATCATCTCTTTTCGGAAGCCTCGTTTCATCAAATATGGAGGGCAACACGGAGAAGTCAGAACAAATATTGCACGACCAAGCCGCGCTCCTAAGTTCATTCGAAGATTTTGCTGTGTGGGAACAACGGTGCGTTGAGTTTATCGAAGAATTGGAAACGCAAAGCCGGATTAAGCGCCCACGACCATCAATTGGACTTCAACAGTCATTGATAGCCCAAATAGCGGGGCTGGAAGAGTTGAGGAATTCTGTGCGTAATCATTTTATACACACGGGTGCAGGACACGGTCATCATGGGCTAATCTGAGGAGAGATTGACACATCCTTCAATAGTCGAATATTGACCGGTTCCATAATCAATCGCAACCACATCGAACCACGGCAATTTCTCAACGATGCTCGTGACCTAGTGCTTCAACATGTGCAAAATACTATCTGCAAACACAACAGTATCAAAGTTAATACAGCGTTTAATGGCAAATTCGCGAGTGGAGACAAACATGCTAATAAAAGTGCCAACACGCGAAACTGTGAACTCTTTAACACAAGCGATTTGAATGAGTGGTACCAGCAACGCGTTATGGAGCCCACTTTAACCTTACTCGACGAATTTCAAGAACGAGATAGTGGCTGGGCTCTACGGAAAATACTTAACCTCACGATAAATGTGAATAAGTATAATCCAATGCGTGCTGGGTGCTCCATATCATTACCGCGGGAAATAATGATGAAGAGAGCTGTGATTAACGTCAAATCCAACGATAACGCATGTTTCGCGTGGGCAGTTGTCGCTGCTCTATACCCAGCCGAACGAGACAATGCCCGTCCGTCATCTTACCCATATTACTCAAGCGTACTGAATCTACAGGACATTCAATTCACGGTAACTATACACCAAATAAAAAAATTTGAGCTGCAAAACAATTTATCCATCAACGTGTACACCACCACCACCGCCAAAAAGGACATCGTTCCAATACGCGTGACTCGAAATAAGAAAGAAAAGCACATCAATTTGCTGTACATGCAAGATACTGAGGACAACAATGTGGGGCACTTCGTATGAATCAAGAATCTGTCGAGACTCGTGACGAAGCAACTGAGCAAAAAGGGACATAAAAAATATATATGTGATCGGTATGTAGTTACCATTATATATATAGGTAATTATATATGCTAGACGAATTAAACAGAAACAATCTTTTTTTTGCAGGTGTTTGCATCACTTCGGATCCGAGGATAAATTGCAATCGCACGAGGTCGATTGTGGAGCAATAAACGACTGCGCGATCCGACTACCGAATGACACCAATAAGTGGCTCCAGTTCACCAACTGTAGCCGGAAAAGAGCGACATCCTTTCATCGTGTATGCTGATTTGGAGTGTGTGCTGGCAAAGACCGATAAGAAGACTCAAGCGAAAGATATGTATCAACACCATGAAGTGTTTAAGTATTGGATATTACGTGCGTTGTTCGTATGACGATTCATTGTCTTCATATCACTCGCGTCGCAGTGCTGATTGTGTATCGTGGTTTGTCGAAGAACTGAAAAATCTAGCATTGCGCATAAAAGAAATTTTCTGCGACAATGTCCCAATGATTTATCTGACACCGAGCGAGTGGACAAGTTTTCGCAAAGCGACCCAATGTCATATATGCAGGAAACCATTCGCGCAAGACGATATACGCGTTCGAGATCATTGCCATCTGACTGGACGCTATAGAGGCCCTGCCCATTCTAATTGCAATTTAAACTACAAACAGTCATTCTTCATTCCAGTAGTTTTTCACAATATATCGGGTTACGATGCACATTTTATCATCAAGGAAGTAGCCACAGCGTTCGAAGGAAAGACCGATGTGCTTCCAATCACAAAAGAGAAATACATCTCCTTCACGAAGCACATTCAAATCACAGACGATTCTAAACAGAAAATCCAATTGCGCTTCATCGATTCATACAAATTCCTCAATACCAGTCTCGACAAATTAGCCTCACTTTTGACCGAGGACAAACTCAAAATTTTACGCATGCAATTTTCAACTCTATCGACGGACAATTTCAATTTGCTGACGCGAAAAGGGGTCTTCCCTTATGAGTATATTGACAACGTGAGCAGGGTGGACGACACTTGCTTACCACCACGTGACGCATTTTATAGTTCCTTGACAGATGCTACAGTATCCGAGAGCGAGTATGCACATGCGGAGAACGTTTGGGAGCGGTTCTCCATTCGAATGCTGGGTGACTATAGCGATTTGTACTTGAAGACAGATGTCTTGTTGTTAGCTGTTATTTTCGAAAACTTTCGGAATACGTGCATTGAGAGCTATGGCCTAGATCCCGCGTATGTGTATACCCCCAGGTATACACATTGCCGGGGTATACCTGGGATGCAATGTTAAAACACTCGAATGTCAAGTTTGAATTACTAACGGACATCGACATGGTTTTATTCGGTGAGCGGGGTATACGCGGTGGTCTCAGTCAATGCTCAAACCGATATGCACACGCTAATAATAAGTACATGGAGTCGTTTGATCCATCGAAAGCATCATCATACTTGATGTATTTTGACGTCAACAATTGGTATGGATGGGCAATGTGTCAACCCTTGCCATATGCAGATTTTCGATGGGTCAACGACGTGTCCAAGTTTGATCCATTATCCATTGCGCTAGACTCACCTATAGGCTATATCCTTGAGGTCGACTTGGAATATCCCCAATCTCTACATGATGCGCACAAAGACCTACCGTTTTGCCTAATACA
This sequence comes from Ophion ellenae, assembly GCA_963210295.1. NCBI lineage: Eukaryota > Metazoa > Arthropoda > Insecta > Hymenoptera > Ichneumonidae > Ophion > Ophion ellenae. The sequence continues at coordinate 22,848,155 of OY723386.1, forward strand.
CGAAAAACCACCGGGTAAGCAGCAGAAAAAGCTGCTAGCAACCGTCTGCGATAAAAAACGCTACATCATACACTACAGAAATTTACAACAATGTTTACGTCATGGACTTTGCCTCACGAACATCCATAGGGTATTACAATTCACACAATCCCCATGGCTACGTTCATATATCGAGTTAAATACTCAATTTCGAACGCTGGCCAAAAACGATTTTGAAAAAAATTTATTTAAATTGATGAATAATGCGGTGTTTGGCAAAACGATGGAGAATGTGCGCAATCATGTAGATGTAAAGCTTTTGACAAAATGGGAGGGCAGGTATGGCGCGGAGGCCCCGGCAACGAGGTTTTTTCCGAAAACCTCGTTGCCGGGGAATTGCGCAATCTCGAGGTGAAGTTCAACAAGCCGATATATGTGGGTATGTGCATACTCGACATATCCAAAACGTGCTTGTATGGATTTCACCACGAGTATATGGTACCATTGTATCGGAATAAATGTAAAGTGATGTATACCGATACAGATAGCCTTATATATGCCATTGAGAGCGAAGATGTATATGCTGACATGATGTGCGACATTGAAAAATTTGATACGAGCGACTATTCAGCGGACAATAGGTATGATATGCCGCTTGTCAACAAGAAGGTACCCGGTCTCATGAAAGACGAATGCAATGGTGCAATTATGACCCAGTTCATTGGACTTCGATCGAAAATGTATGCGTCACGTGTCGGGGGTAAGAAGGATACTAAAAAAGTTAAAGGTGTCAAGAGCAGTGTTGTGGCGAGGACAATCACGTTTGATGATTATGCTCAATGCTTGAAGGAAAATATTGAAATGGAGCGAAGTCAAACGTGTATTCGATCAAAGTTGCACAAGGTCTACACTATTCGTGAGACAAAAATCGCTCTAAGTCCTCATGATGATAAGCGGTATATCATACCTGGGACCTCTGATACCCTATCATGTGGGCATTACAGAATACCATCGTGAAAAGTTTTGTAATTTTTTTTCCACAACCTTCATGTAAGATTATGTATATTTTTGTGAATATTGATGTATAAAACTCGTGAAAATTATGTATATATTTTGTTCACTCGATGTTAAAATTATGTTTGTTGTATATATTGTGCAAGAATGGATTTATTATTTTCCGTAAATAAAGAAGCGGACTTTTTATAATCACGTGTTTATTCACTCTGTTCATCTCCTCACGTTCGACGAAAAAGGGCGACGGCAAGAAGGGGGGAAGTAAGCCTGCTGTGGAGTCGGTCGGAGGCCTTGGAGGGATGCGGGGACGACCAGCAGGTCAAGAGTCATAAAACATACATATTTTCTCATTTTCTTTATTATCGACTACAAATCGGATTTACTTATCCAACTATTGTGGCTATTGACGAAACCTAACCACTTTACAAACATTCGATTACCACGCTTCTTCAATACCGCTTCAATGAGATAGATATCGGGGTGCTTGATCCTGAGAAGCTCTTGTTCGTAGAAACCACCGGCGATCGGTTCATCTTTATCGTCCTTCAAGTGGTACGTCACGGGATGAGTTTTTTTCACACGATAGATTGTAAATATTTCCGTTGTCCAGTTTGGGGTGTAACCCTTTTCGAAAAAAGTCTTAAATTTGCTGATTCTCACTTTATCACCAACGGCGAATTTCGGCGATCTTTTCATTGGAGGCTTATTGAAAATCTGCTGCAATTGCTTCTCATTTTCCGCGATGACATTTTTCGGCTTCATCTTAATGGTGCGGTGTACAGAATCGTTGTACTCGGCAATTAGATTTTCAAGAATATCGATCCACTTATAATTACCACGAAGACTAAATTGCATCCACATCTTGTTCTTCAATGTACGATTGAAACGCTCGCAAATGGATGCCTTCAAGTTGCTATATGTTGAATACATGTGAATATTGTACTTTTTCATGATGGCCTTAAAGTCACAATTGTATAATTCTTTTCCCTGATCAACGTGTAAGTTCTGCGGTATGCGTCCCTTAACGAGGATCGACTTCATTGCTGCCGCTACATCTTTACCACTCTTACTCAGCATTGACACGACCCAGGCGAATTTTGAGAAGGTATCGATGACGGTGAGGAGAAATTTGGGTTTGGAGTTGCAACGCGCGTATGATGACATATCGACGAGATCAGCTTGCCAGGTCTCGTCCAAGCCACGGATGTCCACATGTCGACGCGGATAGTTTCGTCGAGCAGGTTTATGTAGCTCCAGCACGAGAGCGCCCCTTTTTTCGTTCATTTTCCAGTCCACTCAGTCGTGCGTCCAATTCAGCAATGACGGTTGAATTACGAATCACCAAATCTTGTAGAGCTTTGACATCGGCCTCGAGTGTCCTCGCAATGTCTCGTATCGTAGCTTCAAGTCCATTAACCAACAGCTGACTACTCTCATTCATTTCTTTGCGTATGTTCTTAATGATAGTTCGAGATTTCTTTTGTAACGCACTTAGAGTGATGGCGTCATCTTCTCCTTCCGGATTTGCAATGTTGCACAATCGTTTCTGCCCCAAGTCATAATGACCATCTGTGGTAATTCTAAAGCCAATCCCGGGTCGACCTGGAGGACCTTGCTTATTGTGGAGTACACTCCTACTTGAATGACGTCCAAACACATCGACACTCATGATGAGAATGCGTAAATTCTCCGATGTCGAGTTAATAAATGATTTCAGCCTCGCGCAATTCCTCAATAATCCAGAAGAAAGCGATGCCAGAAGAAAGCGAAGACGATCCACTAGCTGGTTTGGATTATCCCAATAAATATAGTCCAATTGGGTGTTTTTTCTAGCTAGCTTATACTTTGGCATACCCTGTCCCACATGATGATCGACTATATTTGCAATATATGTGTTAAATTTGTGGCTGGTGTTACGTCGTATAGCCTCACTAGGCTTATACAATTTTTTGTGCGCATTCGTCGAGATTACAATCTTTTCGTAGTTTTTCAAATCGTCCGGTGTGAGAGTTTCGACATTAGGCACTTTTTTAAACAACAGCTCCGTTAATCCGACAGTTTTCGCATAACTCGCATCTCCCACACGAATATGTTCAGAGTCGAAAATTATCGGAGAATTGCCAATCATTAATTTGTTGTTAGCGAGATTTCGTACACCGTATAATACATCCAAGCTTGCCTTTCTATTTGTTTGTAATAACAGGAGATATTCGCTGATCAGCTCATCGACATTTTGCGAGTCATCATCATCCTCATATATCAATTTAAACGAATCTTGTGTTTCACTCTTCAAGGAATCATGTGCCGCATTTTGATGTTTCACACTATTTGACACATCTTCTTTTTCTTCTTCAACATTATCACCCACTTTTTCATCCTTAATTTCCTCCTTCACCGCCACCACCTCACCGTTTTTATACGACACCAATTTCTCCAATGGCCCCACTATGTGGGTCCAGGAGGCTTAAAGACATCCTGCATTCTCTGCTGATCGCTATCTTTCCCAAGTTTCATCATTCGATGCTTTCGTCTGATTGCATCGCTCGCCTTGGCAATTTCACGCAACACATCCTTTTCACGCAACAATTGTTCGCTCTTCATGTTGCCACTAGCACGGCATGTGCAATACTGTCTCTCCAACCACCAGCGATGAGTCATTTATCAATGGTGAGAAAATAATCGAAACCTTGTCTATATCGACCTTCGTTAATATCGCTATCCTTATCAATTGTGATAAATGCATACTTGTCGGAATTCCAGCATTTCACGCACATGTTTTTAAAGCATGTATAAGTCATATCCGTATTAACATAGTCATTGTAGACGTGTTTGAGATTCATATCATCCTGCTTGAAAAGCACCACGAAATTCGCATTATCTCTCACGAGATGTTTGGGGATACGAGTGTACGTCTGACAAAGATAAAAACTGTCAACAATCTCATGGCGTCCCATGGAAAAGAAGGCCCGAACATTATCCTGCTTTTCGCATGCTATGTCATCAAAGATGAATATAGAGTTGGATCGTGCATCACTTGGTGCTATCACTTGTTCATGGGCCTCAAATGGATGATATTCAACTCCACTCACAGGTTCGAGTAGGTGTTCGAGCAACTTATACTTTGGCTGCTTGAGCGATTTGGAATACAAGTAAATGTTCTCAAATCTCAATCCATTCGGATGGATGATGAGAGTGAGCAGAGCGTTGGTTTTTCCACAATTTGATGGACCGCAAAACAGCGCACGTATGGTATCCGGCAATAAATTCCCATGACGTTTGTGTTTCTTTTTCCCTCCACGGTCTTCGACAAACTCGTCGAAATTGATCACGAGAAGTCCGCCTCCAATAGTTTGCTTCCTGGATGTCATCTCACACACGACTAACGGCGAAATCATATAAATAGACTTCTTATACTGATTCTCCGTCAGTCTCGTATTGTCTTTAGACATGATTGTGCATGGGAAGAGTGGTAAAGGTTTGGTCAACCGCCTAATCAACAAACTCCCCGTTGAACTACATTTGCCTGGATATCAGTATTGTGGACCAGGCACAAAGTTGGCCAAGCGCCTTGCTCGTGGTGATCCGGGCATTAATCCATTGGACACGGCTTGCAAACAACACGATATTGCATATTCGAAAAATCCAGATAATCTTGAGACGAGACATTTGGCGGATAAAGTGTTGGCTGAACAGGCTAGGCAACGCGTTACCGCGAGAGACGCTAGTAGCGGTGAAAAAGCCAGTGCTTGGAGTGTGGCAAATATTATGAAGACAAAGAGAAAAATTGGCATGGGAATGAAGGCCCGCAAGGGTGGCGTTTGTTTGAAAAAGATAATTGGCGCTGCAAAGAAGACAATGATTCAAAATAATGATCCGCATAAGATTATCAAATCAGCTCTAAAGGGTGCTCGTGCAGCGGTAAAGTTGCAAGGTGGTAAAGTGCGCACACCTCGCGTTCTACCTGTACCCCATAAAATTGGTGGTTTATTATCCTTCCTCGTGCCCATTTTTGCGGGTCTTAGCGCTACGGGTGCTTGCCTGGTGGTGCAGCTAGTACAGTTAAAGCTGTAAATGCTGCTCAAGCAGCTAAGCGTGAATTGGATGAAAGTAAGCGTCATAATCGAACAATTGAAGCAATTGCATTAGGTCGGGGTCTACATCTGAAACCATATAAGCAGGGATTGGGCCTTCATATTAAGCCAAAAAACTAGAAGTAACGCTACCACACCAACCCCTCACCGACCGCGAGCTACTCAAATATGCAAAAATCCTAAAGATTCCACATTTTCGTGGAGTTTACATGCGCGATACATTGCCAGCGAGCGGACCTCTCAAATGTGAAGCAGCAATTGTAAATTTGGATGAAAATGTCGGTCCTGGAACACACTGGGTCGCTTACAAAAAGACCGGATCGAAAGTCATGTACTTTGATAGTTTCGGCAATCTTCCACCACCATCCGAGCTCATGAGATATTTCCGTGTCGGTAGCGTTCATTATAATTATACTAGATATCAGGAATTTGATACGATTGAATGTGGACATTTGTGCCTCAAGTTTCTTTGTCGGCAGTTGCAGCTCAAAGACAAATATACACTATATATAGGAGGGAAATGACGTGGAGAATTCAGTTGTCAATTTACCAGCATCATGGATGATAGTTTAACATTGACCATATCTGGCTCATCGTCCATACTTGAGGCGCAATACTTTCCCCCCATCGAACTCTCGCCACACAAAAATTATACCCTCGGTCTCGTGGAATTGTTAACCTTCAACTCTATTCCCAATATCGACGTTGACCACGATAAACTTTACGTGGGAGATGAGGTGTTAACGTTTCCGACGGGCAGTTATGAAATAGAGGATATTGAGACGTTTGTACAAGCAGAGCTCGCGCGTAAAAACATCAGCATCAGCATTAAACCCAACAATAACACGCTACACAGTGAGATCGAGTGTGATCGTGATGTCAATTTTGAGCCAAAAGATTCTATTGTTCATCTACTAGGCTTCACCGCACGCAAATTGAAAGCCAATAAAAGACACGAATCCGATCTTCCAGTAGCCATTCTCAAAGTGAACGCCTTACGCGTTGAGGGCAACATTACCGGTGGCGCCTATATTAACGGACAAAAAGTGCACACAATTCACGAATTTTTTCCATCTGTGCCACCGGGCTATAAGATCATTGAAGTTCCCGTCCACGTAATTTATCTGCCAATCACGAGCCGAACGATTGACACAATACAGCTTCGCATAGTGAATCAAGACGGTGTTTTTATAAATTTCCGCGGTGAAGTAATCACCATACGCCTGCATATAAAGTCGTGATGGGCATTGTTTTCAACAGATCTTCCAATAACAATAAACGGTCATGGATAAAAACAATCAGTCGTCGGCCAGCGCCCAAAGTGCTAACACCTCAAAACATGCTACTCTTGAAGAGTTTCGGTCTCAAAGTGCGTGGCGAAAGCGTGTAAAAAATTATTTAGTCTGTGCTCTGTGCATCTGTTGCGTGAAATGGAAGAAGAAATTGTAAACATTCAAACGCCTGTAGTCTTTGATGAATCCATCATCCATTGTGAGATTCACGCTCATCAGCCATATGCATCTTCAACCTTCAATAACAGCGATGAAATCCGTATTGCCATCCAACATCAAGACCTCTCTATCCTGCCAAGCAAGAGTTCGCTACACATATGTAGAAAATTATCCAAGCGTGATGGGGCGCCAACCACTGCTACAAGTCTCGTCAACAATGCCATTTGTCATTTGTTTGAGGAAGTGCGATATGAGCTGAATGCCATAGAAATCGATCGTAATAAAAATGTCGGCATTACGAGTGTAATTAAGGGATATTCATCTCTCTCACCGGCCAAAAGTTCTATGCTCGAGAACACTGGGTGGCTTGATGTCGAAGAGACCAAGCAGACTGTAGATGTATCGGGAAACTTTGATGTGTGCATTCCGCTCAGCATGCTCCTCGGATTTGCCGAAGATTATCGGAAAATTGTCGTAAATGCCAAGCACGAGTTGATTCTCACGAGATCAAAGACCGACGACAATGCTATTGTACAAACAGCGCCCGAAGACTACAAACTCGTATTGCATAAAATAGAATGGCTCGTGCCGTATGTGACAGTCTCGGATCAGCGAAAAATTCAACTGTTAAAGTTTCTCGCCAAAGCCGCACCAATCTCCATGAGTTTTCGAACATGGGAACTGTATGAATATCCATTGCTGCCTGCCACCTCCAAGCACGTGTGGTCTGTGAAAACTTCGAATCAGCTGGAGAAGCCACGATATGTCATACTCGCGTTGCAGACGGAACGGAAAAATAAGAAACAACACAATGCGAGCCACTTTGATCATTGTAACCTGAGCGACGTCAAACTATATCTCAACTCGCAATGTTATCCATATGGAAATTTGAATTTGAACATTGATCAAAATCAATATGCTCTTCTCTACGAGATGTATGCAAACGTTCAACCGACCTATTACAACAAAGAGGCTGAACCATGGCTGAGTAGGATGGAATTTTTAGAAAAAGCCCCCCTCGTTGTCATTGACTGCTCAAAACAAAACGATTCGCTCAAGTCCGGTCCTGTTGATGTGCGCCTTGAGTTTGAATTGAAAAACAATATTCCACCGCAAACTTCAGCTTACTGCATGATCCTCCATGATCGTATTGTCGAGTACAATCCAATCAGTGGTGGGGTTAAAAAATTGGTATAAAATCATGCCAATGATCCGCGCCCACTTCAGTCAACAGGGAGCTTATCGTCGACGTGCAAGGGTTCAAGAGACCCGTCAACGAATTTGTCCTAAAGGTGATGTCCATCGTCAAACTCCATGAAAAGAACGCTGAACCGCTGACATTCTTCTTCGATGCACCATTCGCCTGGGACGCTTTACCGGCCAAGTACAAAATTACAAACAAGTAGCTGGAACGCAATTATCATGGAATACGATGAGAACACAGCGGCATACCATACGAGGCAGCTAGAACGACAATTCGAGGAATCTTAGAAGGAGCTCCTACGATCTATGCCAAGGGATTCGAGAAGTGCTCATGGCTATCGAGATTCGCGGATTCAGCAACAAAAGTCATCGATCTGGAGACTCTGGACTGTCCATCGCTGCAGAAGTTGCCGAAAATCGCAAACGTTAAATGTCCCCATCATTCCTTCAATACAAAATACAATTGCGCTAAAGCGAATGTAAAGTCGTTGAAAAGCTGGCTCTCTGTGTACGAAGCGTTGTGTGAGCGGGAGATTTTTTTTAAATGAATAAAAACATTTTGAACAAATATCGTTCTCCATTTATTTCCTATATCTACGGCGAATACAGTTTGACGACAATTTTTTTTTATATTATATTCGATGAAAAAGTTTTTTCGTACATTTTTACATAGCACCAAGCGTTGAAAACTCTACGATGATTACTGTGATGCAAACAGTCGTTGCACTCTACGATGGTGACGATGCCAGCTGCCGCTGAACTCGTTGTTTCCACCGGGCCTTCACGAGCGTTCTTTTCCACCATACTCAGACTCGAGCGTCGAAAACTCTACGATGATGATGACTGTGATGCAAACAGTCCTTGCACTCTACGATGGTGATGATGCTGGCTGCTGTTAAACTCGTTGTTTCCACCGGGCCTTCACGAGCGTTCTTTTCCACCATACTCAGACTCGATGGCACTCGACGCTGTTGTATTTTCCACCAATGTACTTCATGTAGAGTTGACCCTTGCGCGCCAGTTGCAGCATACTCTCGAACATTTTCAGATCTTGATCGAAGGCCTTTACCAGCTGCGCTGGCAAGAAGACGGCAAACTCATTTGCAACGTCCACGATGTAACGTTTTCCAAACTTGGTCTGTACAGCTCTCATGTCCGTGATTTGATGATCCGAATGGACGTGGAGTTCTAACAGCTTCGTCGTTGGGAGGAATTCCGCCATCAGGCTGACTTTGTTGATATTTGAGAGATCCATTTTCACTCTTTTTCAAAGTTCCTTTCGGAGAAGTTGATGGTGTGGTGGAATAGTGCAGTCTGAGCTTGGTGCACGAAATCATAAGCTCCCTCGTAACCCCTCCACTCAGATTTTAAAAACTTCTCCCCACTTATTCAATCATAGGCATGTTTAACAGGTTCAAACACTTTCGAAGAACCTCGCACGTAGCGAATTTCCCCCCTCGCAACACTTTTCACAGTCCCGACGTTGGGGTGCGGGACCATCAATGTGATCCTTCATCTGTGGCGTATTATAATGCTCCATGCATGGAAGATACGATACCACTTCACTATCGTTCCAATGATGCTCCGGCAAACGATCCCACAGTAAACCAATAAAGTTACCCCAATACTTTAGGAGCAAGACCTTCGGAACCTGTTCGAGCTCGTTTTTGGTCAAGTCCAGGGGGTGCTTGGCCGGATGCACTGCGTACATACTTGCACATGTGAACATCTTGACCTAATCTTGTGGAATGAAACCTCGACGGGTTGAAACTTGTTGTGGAATAACGCTGCAGCTGCATGCAATAAATAAACCATTTTATGGGCTTTAAAGAGCCACCCTTCATATGGGAACTATCGTTATCTCACTCTCGAAAATTTTCATAGCCATAAAAATACACACACCCATGCACAGATTTGTCTAAGTTGTTTTTTTATATATATATAAACTCCTGTGAATAGTCTAGACAAAAATGCTCCGCTTACATCTATAATGTTGATAATAAATTATCAGATTTTGTGGGTTTTCAAGGACCCGCGACTCTATGATGCCCCCGCCCCCACAGAGTCGACAGCGGCTTCCCCCTCTCTCCCGCGGGTCCAGCTATCGCCTGGAAGACATCGTCACCAAAACTAGCCTCCCCACTCTCTAACACCCCTCCCCTTTCCCTCCGCTGGAACCCCGCACGCGGCTTCCGCATGCCGGACCCCCCCCCCCCCAAGCATACCCCGGCGTCCCCGCGCTCGACTCCTCCGCCCCGCTCCCCCCTGAGATCCCGTCGTTAGAATCGGCCTAGCCCTACTCAGTGCAGCCAGATCGCGCGCAAAAGTTACCCCCTCTCTAGTCTCTTGCGCGCCCATCACACAATCATAGTAGCGCGTGTCCGTGAGCGAGCGACGCTCGGACGTCTTCGGAAAGAGCCGAGCGCCATCGAAGTTACCCGACCGCGCCTTCGGCAGCTACACCATTGCATGGACGCTGAGCACGTTCATGTGCGGCCAAGCCGAAACGAAGGCTCCGAGGAAAAAAGCAATCTGAGCACGACTCGCGCGTGACGTCACCCGACAGCACGAGCGAGGCTTTTAGATGATTTCAATGCTTATTTAGCTCTTGATTCTCTGCGTTATTAATGTATACAAAAAAATGTATCGCACATTCTGATCGCTTATTTTTTTAGTTTATATGTTAATTTAAATATAATAATAAATCTAAATTACAACTTATTTATCTTCTAAAATATTGTTTACGCTTTACTCACACCCGTCCTTATGCCAAATAAATTATAATTCATAAAAGTAAGCGGAAATATATTTATATTCGTATTATTATATTAATTCTCATAGCTCTCATATGAAAAACACAAAAAAACTTCAAAACCTTAGATTTCAACGAACCAAGAACATACATCTTCACATTTTCAATCATGACGAAGTTTTAAGAACAATATCATCACAAACACATCTGAACCAAAACAATATACATCACCTAAATTATCAAAACATAAATCCAACAACACAAAATCACAACATCTTACACTCAACTCTTACTAATAGACAACAGGACACAAATAATAATCTTTCCACTGATCCTCGGAATAATATAAATTTGACAATCACATTAAATAAAACGAAAGAATGGTTTATAAATCTCTCCAACATTGATATTCCGCTACACATTTCCACATTCTTGTCTCTAGGTGAAAAGTTTTGTTTTCCTTACCTCAAACTCTCAAACATAAAAACTCATATCCACAAATCAATCTCCGAACTTGAGTCCAAATTAGATTTTTTACTCGACAAACCTAGACAAATCGAAATTAGAACCAGATTCACTAAAATCTTAAACAAAATAAATATTCCAACATCATTTTCCAACACTTATCAAATTACAAAACACACGACCTCTTTCTTAAAAAACAACCCTCAACTTTTAGTTACACGAGCTGACAAAGGAAATTCAACAGTCATTCTTAACAAATCAAATTACATTACAAAAACTCATAATTTACTCGCAGATTCCTCAACTTACAAATTAACAAATAGAAATCCCATCAACACTCTACAAAAAGGTATTAACAATATTCTCTCCAGATGGAAAACTCTAAAAATCATGGATGAAACAGAATACAAATACTTAAAAGCTGAAAATTGCAACCTATCTCGTCTCTATTGTCTGCCAAAAATTCATAAAAATAATTATCCACTTCGTCCAATAGTATCATCAATCCAACACATAAACTAGCTGCATTTATACATTCTAGACTTTCTAAATTAATCAATACGACTAATTCACACGTCAAAGATAGTTTCCACCTAAAACATTCACTTTCTAACATCTCAATTCCACTCAGCTACAAATTGGTCTCGTTTGATGTTGTTTCTCTCTATACCAAAATCCCATTACAACTTGTTATTCAAAGCCTTCAAAAAAGATCAAATCTATTTTTAAAAACATTTCCTTTAAACGAAATAATTAAAGCCATAGGACACATCATGTTCTCAACTTTCTTTACATTTCAAAATAAAATTTACCAACGAATCTCAGGGTTACCAATGGGCTCACCTCTGGCTCCAATACTATCTAACATCGTCATGATTGATCTTGAAACAAATTGTCTGGAAAAATAAAAATTTTCGTTACCACTATATAAAATATATGTTGATGATATTATTATTGCTCTACCAACAGACAAAATTGAATCCACCAAAAAGATTTTTAACTCATATAACTCAAAATTACAATTTACATCAGAAAATGAAGTAGATAAAAAAATCCCGTTTCTTGATATACTTTTAATCCATAAACAAAATTCAATTATCACAAATTGGTATAGGAAACCAGCCTGGTCAGGCAGATTCATAAATTTCTTTTCACACCACCCACTTTCCCAAAAAAGCCATAATTTACATGCTAGTTGACAGAGCAATAAAATTATCTCATCCTTCATTTCACAAAGAAAACCTCAAACTTATTGGTAACACGATGACACAAAATTGCTATCCGATCTCTTTCACAGAAAAAATAATAAAACATCGGATTTCCACAGTCAACAATCAAAAAAAGAATAACAACAATTTTGATTCTTCCAGACTAAGAAATGTTCCTTACACAAAAAACATCCATCATCAACCAATTCGTCTTTTCCAACAATACAACATAACATTAGTCATAAACAATAAACAAAACATTTCATCGATTACTGGCTCCACCAAAGACAAAATAAACAACGACAAAAAATCCAACATAGTTTACAAAATCGATTGTCAGGATTGCAATGCCACATACATCGGCCAAACCAAAAGATACCTTGAAACCAGAATAAAAGAACATAAAAATAGCCTAAAACATACTACCACAATACACACAGCCTTAGCACAACATGCAATAGAACAAAAACATGACTTTCAATTCGACAATGTAAAAATTTTAAACAATGGAAATTGGCTAAAAAAAATGCTAGAAATGATCCAAATTAAGGCACACTCCAACGCCATACATTTTAGAACTAAGCGTGATCTATAACTCTATTATATAACTATTAAAATATTTTACAATACTTTACTTGACATAATTTTTTTTATATTATTGACACTATAATTTAATTTTAAATACTCTTAACACGACGCACCAATTTTATTTCTCTTGACACGTCACTGCCTAGGATCTTGCTCCCCCGATTCGCAAAATAAAGACTCTAATAAGCTTCACGAAATTAAGACACCACTCAGTTTCTCTCGAACTTTCCGTGATCACACAACTCAATATTTAACTGAGGAATGTAAATTTCGAGTTTTTGTTTATTTTGGAAAAAAAATTAAAAAATCTTAAACTCAGTAGGTAATCATCACAGTCATTTGATACTTTATTAAAATTTCTTTTAAACCAATCACGTACATTAAATTTTCACAAATAAAACACAAAACTTTCTTATAATTATTAATCCCTTACAGATGATAAAAATCGCGAAAAAACGATAAATTCTTCCATCTATTGAGTATACTCCAGCAAAACAGTATTTACTTCCATAAATACTGTCTTTTGAAATAACCTTCCAAATATAAGCAAAAGGTAGAAACATCAACGACATCGAGGTTAGTCGTTTCTCATATTTCATTTCTTTATAACTCTATAGTATAATAAACCACACTCTCACACATCACTCATTTCAAACACCGATGAATAAGAAGAATTCGCGCAATACATGAACTTATGCATATCAAATCAATATAGTTATAACCAAAACAGAATTAACATAACAGTTATACAAAACGACACAACAATTTTATAACACAATCATAACATAAATCATTCGTGTATTTAATTCCTTCAAACTTGATTTGTAAAATTTGTGTATCAATATTTATAGAGAAAAATATAATTTCTGAAGAGGACCCGAACCAAAGGGTCAAAGGGTAAAAAAGCATCATTTATTTCCATCGCTGACCTTGGAAAACCTCTATTGACCGGACTGAAGTCGAATCTTCAACTAGCAACTTGTCATCAACACGGCCGCACACATCTTTGACTCATTAATTCTCATACTTCCATCAAGCGATAAAGCATTATCCCTAAAAACAAGCCAATCATCCATCGGGCCGCGAATTGTCAGTACCAGAAAGTGCTCATATTCTACAAGCTATGAGATGGTCTCGTTGGAAGCGTTCCTGGCTTCGGTCCGCAGGGGCGCGAGATCGTTCCCCGCGCCCCGTGCTTTTTTTAAAATTATTATTACTATTAATTCTTATTTGATTATTTTTATTAGTTATCATTATCATTTTAATAAGTTATCTCATAGTGTCGAAAAATTTATTGCGCACTCCGACCGCTTATTTTATTAGATTGTACGTTAATTTAAATGTAATAATAAATCTCAATTACAACTTATTTATCTTCTGAAAAATTGTTTACGCTTTACTCACACCCGTCTCTATGCCGAATAAATTGTAATTCATAAAAGTAAGCGGAAATATATTTATATTCGTATTATTACGTTAATTCTCAAACTTTCATCAAGCGATAAAGCATTATCCCCAAAAACAAGTCAATCATCTATCCGGCCGCGAATCGTAAGTGCCAGAAAATGGCATTTTTGTATGTTTTTACATTTAAAGGTAATTTTCATTGTAATGGGGTGAATTGTTTATTTGTGAACACTCACCATTGACAGAACAAAAAAAATTTAATCGTAAAACATCATGAGCATTTTTCCTATTTTCAGAATAATGTTTTTTCAATGAGCGTGTTTCACGAATAAACAATTCGCCCCATACAAAAAGAAATTAATAATTAAATGATGTTTTTTGTGTAAGGAACATTTATTAATCTGGAAGAATCAAAATTGTTGTTATTCTTTTTTTGATTGTTGATTGTGGAAAGCCGATGTTTTCTTATTTTTTCTGTGAAAGAGATCGGATAGAAATTTTGTGTCATCGTGTTACTAATAAGTTTGAAGTTTTCTCTGTGAAATGAAGGATGAGCACGTTCATGTGCGGCCAAGCCGAAACGAAGGCTCCGAGGAAAAAAGCAATCTGAGCACGACTCGCGCGTGACGTCACCCGACAGCACGAGCGAGGCTTTTAGATGATTTCAATGCTTATTTAGCTCTTGATTCTCTGCGTTATTAATGTCCCGTGTAGAAATTCACTCGGCATAAACTACTTTGACCCTAGCCACTGTCTAGATTGACCTAGATAGCATAACTTGCAAGGCGCTAGGTTGTGGCTGGTAAGTTTTTGCTAGCTAGTTTTGGGTACCTCGCCGCTAGATGACGGTAAAGTAGTTTTCCTCGTACGTTTTCTCGCAGTGTTGCTTACTTAGCCGCTAGATGGAGAAACAGATTTTTTCTCGATACATCGACTCGCCGGTCTGAGTGTCATGGCACGGTGGATCATAACCTTTTTTCCTCGTGCGACAGTTTTAGCAGACGGAGAAAAATTATTCCTCAAATAATATTTATTAAAAATTATGGACGAAGAGCAGGAGAAAAAATCCAGTCGAGATAGAGTCCGTAAATACCGAGCTATAAAAGCCGATATAAACGATGCGATCGCAAAACGTTTGCAAAATCAAGAACGCAATGGTAAGTGCAATTTTGGATAAAAATTAACATTCATTTGCAAAAAAAAATAATTATCCAACTAGTTTTAGAAAGATACAAACATCGATATGCAATGATAAAATTATATCGACATATTATGCAGACATTGTTTTTAAAAAATTTGCTAACAAAAATTAAGATGATTTTTTAATGCGTTACCATTTGTCGATGTGCCCAGTAATGTAATTTGAATAATATCATAAATTATAATTATATTTAGTCAATAATTATTGACTAAATATGAGAGAGAAACTCTTTTTTGAAGAATATAAAAAGACTACGACAACGCCATCTGGCGTACATCAGAGAACCTCGTCGACCGTTAGAAATAAGGCGCCGTTTCGTGGCAAGCCACGCTATCAGTGCAGAGTGAAATCGAGTGTCAATAGTGCGATCTACAATTGAGAGAAATTCAATGAAAAGAAGTGAGTACATTTAAACAAATATTTTAATTAAGCGAAACGTATGCATACAAGAGAATTTTTCAATATATTTTCTCTCAAACAAACTCACTGTACAAGTTCGAACTGCAGGTGTATATATTGAGGTTATGTAAGAGATTACAAAGAGAAAATTTCCGTCTTGGGATATCATGATGCAATGCATGACATAATTTCTTCCCGAGTATTCTCTATACTTGTTACCATGTAAGATAGCATGAAAAGTATTTATATTTCTGAATCGTTGTGCTCAACAATTTTTTGTTTTAAAAAAATTGACAAAATTTGTGTTTTGCCTACATTTATGGTTTTTTTAATCCAAAAGATGGATGCAGTGAATACCTACCAACTCGTAGAGTTTGACGAAGACGTCATCTCAGGAAAAAAATCGATCGACTGCGTGCCAACAGCTTGGATCGAATTCGATCCAGTGCTTGGCAATTGTTTGACCAAATTTATGCCACCGCCGTACACTAACAAACGAATAAAAATACTAAAAAAGATCGCTCAGGAACGGTCGGATGCACCGAGCGATTGGAAGAAGTATCCCATCAACATTCGTGGAGCTGCTGGTAAATTTAAGTTTTCAATTCTTATGAATTAATGGTGTTATAAGTATACTTGGTGTTGAGACGCTGCCCCACGTCTCTTGATAAAGTAATATTAAGTATATAAAAAGGAATGTATGTAGAAAGGAAGAAAAGATAAGAAAGTTGAAAGCAGGAAGAGAGATTTCTATGGCGCATGAAGATGCCGATTGAAATTGGTAGCTTTCTTCCTCGCAGAGCTTTGCGACGGTGAAATTTTTTTTTCCTAGAAAAAAATTTGCTTTTTTCATATCTAGAAAGAAAATCCAGACATGTATGCGTGTGTGCAAATTTCAATTTGCAGCCTTTTTGCTTCTGAGAATCGACATTTATTCACCCTTTACGTGCTGTGCGTTCTGTTTATGAGTTATTTGTTATTATGTGCACATGCAGCAACGTACGAAGAAGCAATGCGGAGATTAAAACGATTGGCAGATCAAGAATACGCATATTCAACGGGGTGTGATGAACCGGAAAAAAGATCCCAGCTCACCACTACAATTTTAGCTGCTGGAGCTCTCAAACGGAATGCACTTTCTGGTGTTCCGTCGATTAAGAATTTCCCAATTCTAGCTTCACGAAATTCCATTGACGGTAATTTTTTAATCAAAATAATTTCTAATATATATTTCTATTCTATTTCTAATTCTTTTCTAAAATCTATATCTATTTCTAAAATCAAAAATCAAGTTCTGTAGTTGGTTCCATCATGCCACGATTATAAAGAATAAACGATTAGCATAATTTGCTTTGAAAAAAAAAGTTTGCTGATTCTCAAAATAATAGTTGTTCTATTTTCATTGTCATTTTGTAACAGAGTTTACGTTTTTATTTAGAAATTGGTATTTTTATTTGTAAATGTAATTCTTGTTTGTAAATTTGTAAATAGAGATCGTGACATCGTCTTCCGAATCCGTCTCGTCCTCTTCGTCACCGGGACGTACTCAAAAAAAGCCATTCAGAGAAACCAAAAAACAACCTGAGGTGAAGAAAAAAATGAATGTGCGAGAGCTTGCAAAATCAGAACATCCAGCGCCGGAGCAATCAAAAATATCTATGGGAAATCTCTTGAACAACAATGGTTTATCACAAACTGGTCGAAACAACAAAAAGCTTGTTCAGGAAAGAAGCTCTCAAAAACAAGACAACCTTAATGATAACGGTAAGATAACGAAGTATACGATGGGCTTGATTGAATTTTATAGAATAAAAAATTAACGTAATTTGTTTTGAAAAAAATTGTTCAAAATAATAGTTATTCGATTTTTAGCGTCATTTTTTTAACACCTGCCGGTACAATGTTTGTGATAAATATTATTAAATTGCCAGGAAAATTATGTGTCACGCTTTATCTCTCATCCCGTTTAGTTCGAGCCAATTTTCGATATGATTGTTTGTCTATGTAATTGTTAAAAAATGTACATTCTATTTTAATTCTACTTTGTAATGAAAAAAAAAGTCATTTTTAAATAATATTAAGGGGTTAGACTCCTTTGAGCACGAAAAATCTAAGCGTTCTTTGGGAATTTTTTTTGCTCTACTAATAAAGCTGATTTTCAAAATAATAGTTGTTCGATTTTCATCGTCATTTTGTAAAAGAGTTTTACTTTTTTTTTGTAAATTGGTATTTTTATCTGTATATTTATTTGTAAATCTAATTTTTGTTTGTAAATTTGTAAATAGAGATCGTGACGTCGTCTTCCGAATCCCTCTCGTCCTCCTCGTCACCGGGACGTGCTCAAACAAAGCCATTCACAGAACCCAAAAAACAACCTGAGGTGAAGAAAAAAATGAATGTGCGAGAGCTTGCAAAATCAGAACGTCCTGGGCCAGAGCGATCCAAAAAAATTATAGAAAATCTTTCAAACAACAACATTTCTTCACAACCTGATCGAAACGATAAAAAGCTTGTTCAGGAAACACGATCTCAAAAACGAGGCAGCCTTGATGATTACGGTAAGTTAACGAAGTATGCCATGGGTTTGATTTAATATTAT
This sequence comes from Ophion ellenae, assembly GCA_963210295.1. Lineage (NCBI taxonomy): Eukaryota > Metazoa > Arthropoda > Insecta > Hymenoptera > Ichneumonidae > Ophion > Ophion ellenae. Next base: position 22,866,512 of record OY723386.1, read on the forward strand.
ATATTGCGTAGTTGATTAAATTAATATATTAAATATATTAAAAATAAAATGTTATTAATTCCAGACATGCGGATACTTCTGAGAGAACTCAAAAATATCAAATATGAACAGCAACAAATGAAAATGGTGCTAGACGACATCCAGTCCAGCCTTCGCATCGTGACGGGAATGAATACCGGTCAGCCGATGGAAAGTTTCGAGAAAAAATATAATCTTCATACCCCATTCGGAGAGTACGAGTTATTCGTTGTCTTTGACAAAGAATTACTCTCAAACGAACAATGCCGAACGGATTTTGTAAGTATATAAAAATTAAATTAAATTATTCGGCTTAACGAGATCAGATTTTTTAAAAGTATTGTGGTTTTTATCCCAGATACAATCGATATGGTGTCACTTTGACGACAAGCGATCTCTCACCAAAAACATTGCTGCGATTCTCAAGAAATACATGACTCGGGATCTCGCTCTGCAATTCAATGCTCAGCGAAAAAAAGATGGCAAATTTCTCTTTAAAGATGCCGCGTTTTCAACCTGTCTTTTCGGTAAGATATTTCATCAGTTAATTCAAAAACTTTAACGTACGATCAAATAAAATCCATATTTTTATAATTACAGATATGATCGAAAAAAAAGTGATGAACGGCGCAATACCCCGAGTCACCGAAAATGAATATCTGTCGAACCTCGGAGTAGTTTTGACTAACGCCAAAGATTGGGGTATGGCGCGATCACGCACCGTAAAAAAAGCGCTGAACGATTAACATGGTATAATCCATAAAAAAAAGTAATCAACAATACAATAAACAATGAAGTAATAATGAGTACAACGATAACAAAGAAAAAATACAAACGCGATCGCACAGCATTGAAAAAGCGATAAATATTTAACAAAAAAAATTACTTCTAATGTGATATTATTAATTGTAATAATTTCTAACCTACTTATCTTACTTCTTACGTCTATTAATACTCGATATTTAATAAAATTTGTTATTTTTCCAAAGTGATCAGATTTCTTTTAATTTTCTATTCAACCCTAACCGGCGCACCCTATCCAGCCCCGAATTATAAAAAAGCGTTCTTTCCAGCTAGCGTCTATCTGAGAGCTATCTAGCACTTAGCTAGAACATCTGGCTAGGCGTTAGATTTCCAAGTGTTACATATAGAGCTAGCGGCGGGCTAGTTCCACTGCCCGCCGCTAGCAAGTAATGGGAAAAAATAGACCGCGGCTAGCTCTACGCGGGACCCATTTCTACACGGGGTATACAAAAAAATGTATCGCACATTCTGATCGCTTATTTTTTTAGTTTATATGTTAATTTAAATATAATAATAAATCTAAATTACAACTTATTTATCTTCTAAAATATTGTTTACGCTTTACTCACACCCGTCCTTATGCCAAATAAATTATAATTCATAAAAGTAAGCGGAAATATATTTATATTCGTATTATTATATTAATTCTCATAGCTCTCATATGAAAAACACAAAAAAACTTCAAAACCTTAGATTTCAACGAACCAAGAACATACATCTTCACATTTTCAATCATGACGAAGTTTTAAGAACAATATCATCACAAACACATCTGAACCAAAACAATATACATCACCTAAATTATCAAAACATAAATCCAACAACACAAAATCACAACATCTTACACTCAACTCTTACTAATAGACAACAGGACACAAATAATAATCTTTCCACTGATCCTCTGAATAATATAAATTTGACAATCACATTAAATAAAACGAAAGAATGGTTTATAAATCTCTCCAACATTGATATTCCGCTACACATTTCCACATTCTTGTCTCTAGGTGAAAAGTTTTGTTTTCCTTACCTCAAACTCTCAAACATAAAAACTCATATCCACAAATCAATCTCCGAACTTGAGTCCAAATTAGATTTTTTACTCGACAAACCTAGACAAATCGAAATTAGAACCAGATTCACTAAAATCTTAAACAAAATAAATATTCCAACATCATTTTCCAACACTTATCAAATTACAAAACACACGACCTCTTTCTTAAAAAACAACCCTCAACTTTTAGTTACACGAGCTGACAAAGGAAATTCAACAGTCATTCTTAACAAATCAAATTACATTGCAAAAACTCATAATTTACTCGCAGATTCCTCAACTTACAAATTAACAAATAGAAATCCCATCAACACTCTACAAAAAGGTATTAACAATATTCTCTCCAGATGGAAAACTCTAAAAATCATGGATGAAACAGAATACAAATACTTAAAAGCTGAAAATTGCAACCTATCTCGTCTCTATTGTCTGCCAAAAATTCATAAAAATAATTATCCACTTCGTCCAATAGTATCATCAATCCAACACATAAACTAGCTGCATTTATACATTCTAGACTTTCTAAATTAATCAATACGACTAATTCACACGTCAAAGATAGTTTCCACCTAAAACATTCACTTTCTAACATCTCAATTCCACTCAGCTACAAATTGGTCTCGTTTGATGTTGTTTCTCTCTATACCAAAATCCCATTACAACTTGTTATTCAAAGCCTTCAAAAAAGATCAAATCTATTTTTAAAAACATTTCCTTTAAACGAAATAATTAAAGCCATAGGACACATCATGTTCTCAACTTTCTTTACATTTCAAAATAAAATTTACCAACGAATCTCAGGGTTACCAATGGGCTCACCTCTGGCTCCAATACTATCTAACATCGTCATGATTGATCTTGAAACAAATTGTCTGGAAAAATAAAAATTTTCGTTACCACTATATAAAATATATGTTGATGATATTATTATTGCTCTACCAACAGACAAAATTGAATCCACCAAAAAGATTTTTAACTCATATAACTCAAAATTACAATTTACATCAGAAAATGAAGTAGATAAAAAAATCCCGTTTCTTGATATACTTTTAATCCATAAACAAAATTCAATTATCACAAATTGGTATAGGAAACCAGCCTGGTCAGGCAGATTCATAAATTTCTTTTCACACCACCCACTTTCCCAAAAAAGCCATAATTTACATGCTAGTTGACAGAGCAATAAAATTATCTCATCCTTCATTTCACAAAGAAAACCTCAAACTTATTGGTAACACGATGACACAAAATTGCTATCCGATCTCTTTCACAGAAAAAATAATAAAACATCGGATTTCCACAGTCAACAATCAAAAAAAGAATAACAACAATTTTGATTCTTCCAGACTAAGAAATGTTCCTTACACAAAAAACATCCATCATCAACCAATTCGTCTTTTCCAACAATACAACATAACATTAGTCATAAACAATAAACAAAACATTTCATCGATTACTGGCTCCACCAAAGACAAAATAAACAACGACAAAAAATCCAACATAGTTTACAAAATCGATTGTCAGGATTGCAATGCCACATACATCGGCCAAACCAAAAGATACCTTGAAACCAGAATAAAAGAACATAAAAATAGCCTAAAACATACTACCACAATACACACAGCCTTAGCACAACATGCAATAGAACAAAAACATGACTTTCAATTCGACAATGTAAAAATTTTAAACAATGGAAATTGGCTAAAAAAAATGCTAGAAATGATCCAAATTAAGGCACACTCCAACGCCATACATTTTAGAACTAAGCGTGATCTATAACTCTATTATATAACTATTAAAATATTTTACAATACTTTACTTGACATAATTTTTTTTATATTATTGACACTATAATTTAATTTTAAATACTCTTAACACGACGCACCAATTTTATTTCTCTTGACACGTCACTGCCTAGGATCTTGCTCCCCCGATTCGCAAAATAAAGACTCTAATAAGCTTCACGAAATTAAGACACCACTCAGTTTCTCTCGAACTTTCCGTGATCACACAACTCAATATTTAACTGAGGAATGTAAATTTCGAGTTTTTGTTTATTTTGGAAAAAAAATTAAAAAATCTTAAACTCAGTAGGTAATCATCACAGTCATTTGATACTTTATTAAAATTTCTTTTAAACCAATCACGTACATTAAATTTTCACAAATAAAACACAAAACTTTCTTATAATTATTAATCCCTTACAGATGATAAAAATCGCGAAAAAACGATAAATTCTTCCATCTATTGAGTATACTCCAGCAAAACAGTATTTACTTCCATAAATACTGTCTTTTGAAATAACCTTCCAAATATAAGCAAAAGGTAGAAACATCAACGACATCGAGGTTAGTCGTTTCTCATATTTCATTTCTTTATAACTCTATAGTATAATAAACCACACTCTCACACATCACTCATTTCAAACACCGATGAATAAGAAGAATTCGCGCAATACATGAACTTATGCATATCAAATCAATATAGTTATAACCAAAACAGAATTAACATAACAGTTATACAAAACGACACAACAATTTTATAACACAATCATAACATAAATCATTCGTGTATTTAATTCCTTCAAACTTGATTTGTAAAATTTGTGTATCAATATTTATAGAGAAAAATATAATTTCTGAAGAGGACACGAACCAAAGGGTCAAAGGGTAAAAAAGCATCATTTATTTCCATCGCTGACCTTGGAAAACCTCTATTGACCGGACTGAAGTCGAATCTTCAACTAGCAACTTGTCATCAACACGGCCGCACACATCTTTGACTCATTAATTCTCATACTTCCATCAAGCGATAAAGCATTATCCCTAAAAACAAGCCAATCATCCATCGGGCCGCGAATTGTCAGTACCAGAAAGTGCTCATATTCTACAAGCGATGAGATGGTCTCGTTGGAAGCGTTCCTGGCTTCGGTCCGCAGGGGCGCGAGATCGTTCCCCGCGCCCCGTGCTTTTTTTAAAATTATTATTACTATTAATTCTTATTTGATTATTTTTATTAGTTATCATTATCATTTTAATAAGTTATCTCATAGTGTCGAAAAATTTATTGCGCACTCCGACCGCTTATTTTATTAGATTGTACGTTAATTTAAATGTAATAATAAATCTCAATTACAACTTATTTATCTTCTGAAAAATTGTTTACGCTTTACTCACACCCGTCTCTATGCCGAATAAATTGTAATTCATAAAAGTAAGCGGAAATATATTTATATTCGTATTATTACGTTAATTCTCAAACTTTCATCAAGCGATAAAGCATTATCCCCAAAAACAAGTCAATCATCTATCCGGCCGCGAATCGTAAGTGCCAGAAAATGGCATTTTTGTATGTTTTTACATTTAAAGGTAATTTTCATTGTAATGGGGTGAATTGTTTATTTGTGAACACTCACCATTGACAGAACAAAAAAAATTTAATCGTAAAACATCATGAGCATTTTTCCTATTTTCAGAATAATGTTTTTTCAATGAGCGTGTTTCACGAATAAACAATTCGCCCCATACAAAAAGAAATTAATAATTAAATGATGTTTTTTGTGTAAGGAACATTTATTAATCTGGAAGAATCAAAATTGTTGTTATTCTTTTTTTGATTGTTGATTGTGGAAAGCCGATGTTTTCTTATTTTTTCTGTGAAAGAGATCGGATAGAAATTTTGTGTCATCGTGTTACTAATAAGTTTGAAGTTTTCTCTGTGAAATGAAGGATGAGATAATTTTATTGCTTTGTCAACTAGCATGTAAATTATGGATTTTTTTGGGAAAGTTGGTGGTGTGAAAAGAAATTTATGAATCTGCCTGACCAGGTTGGTTTCCTATACCAATTTGTGATAATTGAATTTTGTTTATGGATTAAAAGTATATCAAGAAACGGGATTTTTTTATCTACTTCATTTTCTGATGTAAATTGTAATTTTGAGTTATATGAGTTAAAAATCTTTTTGGTGGATTCAATTTTGTCTGTTGGTAGAGCAATAATAATATCATCAACATATCTTCTCTATAGTGGTAACGAAAATTTTTATTTTTCCAGACAATTTGTTTTAAGATCAATCATGACGATGTTAGATAGTATTGGAGCCAGAGGTGAGCCCATTGGTAACCCTGAGATTTGTTGGTAAATTTTATTTTGAAATGTAAAGAAAGTTGAGAACATGATGTGTTCTATGGCTTTAATTATTTCGTTTAAAAGAAATGTTTTTGAAAATAGATTTGATCTTTTTTGAAGGCTTTGAATAACAAGTTATAATGGGATGTTGGTATAGAGAGAAGCAACATCAAACGAGACCAATTTGTAGCTGAGTGGAATTGAGATGTTAGAAAGTGAATGTTTTAGGTGGAAACTATCTTTGACGTGTGAATTAGTCGTATTGATTAATTTACAAAGTTTAGATTGTATAAATTCAGCTAGTTTATGTGTTGGATTGATGATACTATTGAACGAAGTGAATAATTACTTTCATGAATTTTTGGCAGACAATAGAGACGAGATAGGTTGAAATTTTTAGCTTTTAAGTATTTGTATTCTGTTTCATCAATGATTTTTAGGGTTTTCCATCTGGAGAGAATATTGTTAATGCCTTTTTGTAGAGTGTTGATGGGATTTCTATTTGTTAATTTGTAAGTTGAGGAATCTGCGAGTAAATTATGAGTTTTTGTAATGTAATCTGATTTGTTAAGAATGACTGTTGAATTTCCTTTATCAGCTCGTGTAACTAAAAGTTGAGGGTTGTTTTTTAAGAATGAGGTCGTGTGTTTTGTAATTTGATAAGTGTTGGAAAATGATGTTGGAATATTTATTTTGTTTAAGATTTTAGTGAATCTGGTTCTAATTTCGATTTGTCTAGGTTTGTCGAGTAAAAAATCTAATTTGGACTCAAGTTCGGAGATTGATTTGTGGATATGAGTTTTTATGTTTGAGAGTTTGAGGTAAGGAAAACAAAACTTTTCACCTAGAGACAAGAATGTGGAAATGTGTAGTGGAATATCAATGTTGGAGAGATTTATAAACCATTCTTTCGTTTCATTTAATGTGATTGTCGAATTTATATTATTCAGAGGATCAGTGGAAAGATTATTATTTGTGTCCTGTTGTCTATTAGTAAGAGTTGAGTATAAGATATTGTGATGTTGTGTTGTTGGATTTATGTTTTGATAATTTAGGTGATGTATATTGTTTTGGTTCAGATGTGTTTGTGATGATATTGTTCTTAAAAATTCGTCATGATTGAAAATGTGAAGATGTATGTTCTTGGTTCGTTGAAATCTAAGGTTTTGAAGGTTTTTTGTGTTTTTCATATGAGAGTTTTCATATGAGAGCTATGAGAATGAATATAATAATACGAATATAAATATATTTCCGCTTACTTTTATGAATTATAATTTATTTGGCATAAGGACGGGTGTAAGTAAAGCGTATACAATATCAGGGTGTCTAATTTTGATCAGAACTGAAATTGCATGACATTTAAGGATTTTTAAGGCAAAGAATGGGGATTTTTTCATGACTCTTAGTATGACTTTCTAGCATAGAAGTATACTTAATGATTCTACAGTGCAACCGATTTTCTGAATTTTTATATTTTTATTTTGCTCTTTCAACCAGATGTGTGTTGTATGCCAATAAAAAGTATACGGAATAAACGAAAAGTCACCAAACTGTACAATTCCATATGTAGTAAAAAATGTGAGACAAACATAATTTCAAGATTGCTGTAAAGAAATATATTTTGCGAGCATCTAGAAAAATATTACATACATTTAGGAATTTTGAGTAATATCAACTAGTCGCTTTACGCGAATAACAAAGAAAAACTAATATATGTTGAGATAACGCATCATCTTCTTTTACTTTCTTCTATTTTATTTTCTATCGATGGGATATTCGTGTCGCTATCGACAAGTACCACAAAGTTAGTTCATATTGAATATAGACTCAACAATAATTTAGTAGGGTAAAATAATTCAGGTAGACTGGTAATTTTCATGACATTTCATGACTTTTTCAGGGTCGAGTGTAATTTCATGACATTTAAGATTTTTCATGACTTTTCAGGTCGGTAGACACCCTGAATATTTTAGAAGATAAATAAGTTCCAATGTAGATTTAGTATTATATTTAAATTAACGTATAAACTAAAAAAATAAGCGATCAGAGTGTGCGATACATTTTTTTGTATACATTAATAACGCAGAGAATCAAGAGCTAAATAAGCATTGAAATCATCTAAAAGCCTCGCTCGTGCCGTCGGGTGACGTCACGCGCGAGTCGTGCTCAGATTGCTTTTTTCCTCGGAGCCTTCGTTTCGGCTTGGCCGCACATGAAAGTGCTCAGCGTCCATGTATTGGTGTAGCTGCCGAAGGCGCGGTCGGGAAACTTCGATGGCGCTCGGCTCTTTCCGAAGACGTCCGAGCGTCGCTCGCTCACGGACACGCGCTAGTATGATTGTGTGATGGGCGCGCAAGAGACTAGAGAGGGGGTAACTTTTGCGCGCGATCTGGCTGCACTGGTGCTCACTCGACAGGCGAACGGAGCGAGGTTTTCCGTCCGATCGAGCTCGACATATATGTGTGGCCGTACTGCGGATTGAAATATTTCTGTACGATTTCTGTACGATACGGACATTTTCTGTACGATCCCGAGTAATTGATAGTTCCCGAGTAATTCATTGTCACACTTAAAATGGACTTTTTTGCTTTGATCGACGATTACTCCGCGCCAAATCATCGTACGGAGCTCGTTAAAAGGTCAAATTGAAGCTGATTAAATTGTCTAAAAGAGTTTTATAGTCGCATGATAACAAAAAAAATGTTTGAAGTCCGATGACCATATAAAGATGAGCAAAAATTTGGAAACAAAAATTTTTCGTTGTTTTTCGGATGATTACTTGAAAACCGTCCACGGTAAAAAATGTTACTGTCCAGATCTGAAAACCAGATACTTGAAACTACAGTTTCCTTTTTTCTTTATTTTCTGTACGACCATTTCTCTCCGAGTTATCCCTTGTTGAAAATCAGCCAAAAATTTGGAATTTTTAAAATATCCCTTAATTTGGGTGAGCAGTGTATTTTATTTGTACATTTTATTATTTATTTTTTACATTTACAAAGAAGACATTTTGGCGCCCCAACAAAAAAGAAAAGTGGTCGTCAGCAGCAGCTGCAGCGGCAAGAGGCACTCGAGGGAGCCCAAGGGCGCGAGAAGGGCAGGTTATGAAAAGAACAGCGGCACGACCGAGAGGAGCGGCCGCAGCAAGGACGCCGCGGGTATCGTCGACGCGACCGAACCCGCAGTCGTTTGCCCCGCCGGACGCATGTTGAAGTTGCTCAAAACGAGCGGGCGTTCCAAACTTTGGTGCGAACAGTAGTGGAAACATGACAAACAAATAAATGTTTCCCCAAATACCTTAATGAGTTTTTACTTTTCCGCTTAGAAAATTAATTTAAAAAATTGTTGAAGAAAAGTGCCCAAACGATCGAAAACGGCTCGAAGAGAACTTTGAGTCTTTCTCGATCGGCATTTTTTTCAGCACATTTCACATTGAGATGGGGGTCAAAACTTTGAAAGGCCAAATATGGAACGACAAAGATTTCGAAATGACAGAATTATAAACTCAAAGTAACGAACTGTAAATTATTCAAAATTTTATCCGTCGACCGATGACGAAATTGAATAACTATTACACCAAAGGGTTATTTATTCGAGAGCTCATTTATTCGAGAACGTGTATTCAAATTGTCTGCAGTTTGAGTCATACAAATACAGATTTAAACAATTTAGAACATCCATATCTCCGCAATAGAAAGAAGTGAGTATCTAGTATTGGTAATACCATCTATAGCAAAGAGACATACAGTAGAACCTCGATCATCCGAACCCTCAATTATCCGAACGATGACTTAGTTTATCCGAACGCTCAAATATCCGAAGGTTGGCGCGAAAGATACATTGTTTCTCGCCGCGCCCGCCGTGAGCAACAATGAGCAACCCAACGCAACTTCTCCTTCTCAAACGGCTGCGAGACTTAGCCGCTCAAAAACGCGTTACAGCCGTTCGTCAATTAAAAATGGACGATTGTATAAAAACAATATAGAAAAGGTATTCGACGGCAAAAGAATTAAAGGATATTGAAAAAGTCTGCCAATTTTAGGGTCATTTTCAAATAGCTGTAACTCCTCGAAAAATGGTTGTACAGAAAAATAAAAAAAAAGCAAATTAAAGGTGTGAATCTCTAGTTTTAAGATCTTGAGCTCAAACATTTTTCGCATCAGCCAATTTTCAGTAGCCATAAAAAAACCAAAGGAAACAAAGTTTTCAAAATGTTTGCTCATCTTTCACAGTCTGCACGGACTTTAATACATTTTTGTGAATGATCGAATTGAAAGGATCGTCTAGCTGGATTCTTCCCCTTTAGTTTGAGCGGTGGGAGAGCTCTGTACGATTTTTTCTCACTGAGTTATCGATGTTCAAAGCAAAAATGACACTTTTGACTTTGATGACTAATTACTCGGAGACTAATGGTCGCACAGAAAAAAACCAGAGGGTTTTGGAAACTTTGAAGTATTCTCTTTAAGATTCTTTTATCATTTTGTTTATCAAGATTTTTTTTATGCGGGAAAATGGATTTAAATAAACGTGAAAAATGGCATATTTACGAATATTCTTTTAACTAAGGATTATTTTGCGAATATCGAATCGATTTTAAAAAATTCGGTTTTTTATGACCTCAAAGTATCCTAAAAAAGCCCTCAAAAGTTTAAACCCCTGTGTTTTTTTTTCATTGTGTTCCGAATGATCGAAATTGTGGTTTTTGCCAAAAATCGATTAAAGAAAATCGACCACCTTTTATTCGTCTTTTAAGAATCACAATTTTTTTTGGCACTGATCCGAATTTCCGGTGCTAAAAAATGTTGATTGTTGAACGACGGGAACAAATTTTTGTTTAATAAAAAAAAATTAATTAAAAAAATCGGGAAAAAATTGTTAGATTTTTTTATAGCGCTGAACGTTTTTCATGATACGACGAGCGATTGGAGTTGTTGGAAACCACAGTTCTTTGAATGTGTGCCTGTGGAACACACACACAAAGAAGCGTAAATCCAACCGAGCAACCTCTACGTGGTATGTCGGGAAATTCGGACCCTCCGCTACTCTCGGGGGTTGATCGAATCCACATCGGATAGTCTGCTGCGCCTCGCTTTGCGCGCTGCATCGCTTCTATCGCCGCGCGCGTCTTTTGTTGTTACCTTGGCACCGCCGTCTTGTTTCTCGAGAACACAAAGAACCAACGGCGATGCAATCACGCCTTCAGCGTATACTGTACTGTTTTCATTTTCATCACTCCCAATAAAGGTTTATTCGTTGTACACAAGGTGTGTTGGTGATTCTCCGGTACGGTTGTTTCCGCCCCCGCAACTCTGACAGGTTATGGGCCCAGGCTGTGGTTACAAATCGACCGCGAGATTAAAGAAAACCACCAACAGGAATAAACGACGCGAGTGAACAAAAATAGTTGCTGTTCGCGATCATGGCAAGCGCGAATATAATAAACTCGACGCGTACCGAACTCCTGACAAGAAATAATTATGATACGTGGATAAACCAAGTCGAGGCGTTTCTCACGAGAAATGACACGTGGTCGCACGTCACTGGGGAAATTCCGAAGCCTGAAGTCACTGGCCAAGGCGAAGCCCGCACCGCATCACAGGTCGCGTTAAACAATTGGGTGTCTCAAGATTGCAAAGCGAAAAGCGACTTGATATTGACCATCTCTCCATCGGAATTGAAGCACATTCGGAATTGCGAAACATCCAAGGACGTGTGGGATAAATTGAAGTCCGTGAACGCATCCCAAGAGCCCATGCGTAAAGCCGCTCTTTTGGAACGACTACTGACAACAAAAATGCGCGAGGACGATGACGTAAGGGATTATTTGTCTCGTTTCATGAACATCGTGGACAAACTGCACAGTATGGAAATCGAGATCAATGGGGATTTGCTCTCAATAATTATGTTACACAGCCTCTCAGGTAGCTTTGAAAATTTCCGTTGTGCGATTAAGTCTTGGGACAATCTGTCCGATATTGATTCGCTAATGGTCAAAGCAGTAGATGAGCACGACAGTAAAGCTCACCGGACCTCCGAGGCAAACTCCAATGCCTTGTTCACAAAGCCTCTGCCGAGAGCGTCAAGGGACGTAGCAGAGGGCGGCAAGTCAGGTCACAAAAACGTTTTCAACATTCAAATCATGAGGTGTTTTCATTGCAAGAAACGAGGTCACCGCGCGGCCGATTGCTACAGGAAAAAGAAGGAAGTCCAGAGCACTAACGTTGCAAACGACGTTTTCAACGTACAAGAGGTGACGAACGTCACCGAAACCGAGACATCCGATCGGAAAACAAATTCAAGGTGGTGTCTCGACAGCGCCTCTATGTCGCACCTTTGCAACGATCCTCAACTATTCGCAAACTCTTACGAGACGAACAGCAGCGTAAGATTGGCAAACAAGTCCACCGCCCAAGCACCTGCGAAGGGAGACGTGAGTATTACGACTTCAAATGGAAAAGAAAATAGCGATATTACAATCTTAAACGCACTTTACGTACCAGATCTCCATGTAAATCTATTGTCAGTCGCCAAAATAGTCGACAAAAAATACAGCGTTTTATTCTCGGGCGATAACGCGTACGTATATGATGCAAACGGAGCCACGAGAGAGATAGCCGATCGCGAAGGCGATCTGTATTTCCTGCGAGAGGAATACAAAACGTGCTACGTCGCGTCGACCTCGTCGGACGACTCCATGGAATAGCATCTTCGACTCGGTCACCTCAACTGGAGAAGCATGACGCTTATGCTTCGAAATCAAATGGCTTCCGGTTTGGCGTTTAAGGTTGATGAGCCGACGCAGGCCTGCAAAACTTGCGCGCCCGAGAAAATGTCAAAACTTCCGTTTCGGGATCGAATCGGGAGATCAACCACGCTGCTCGAAATCGTTCACACCGATGTGTGTGGACGCATGCGAACCGAATCGCAAGGAGGATCACGCTATTTCCTTACGTTTACGGCCGACTACAGCCGTTGGACCGCCGTCTACTTCCTAAAGCGGAAATCGGACGTTACTGAAAAATTCCGAGAGTTTAAGAGTTATGCGGAGACTCACACCGGAAGAAAAATAATGGCGCTCCAATCCGACAACGGCACGGAGTTCTGCAACTTCGCCATGGATCGGATACTGGCGGAGGCGGAATTCAGCGACGACTAACGACTCCATACACTCCCGAGCAAAATGGAGTCGCGGAACGAAAGAACAGGACTCTGATCAAATCCGCTCGTTGCTTATTGATCGATTCGAATCTCACCAAGTCATTTTGGGCCGAAGCAGTTTCAGCAGCGAATCACATTAAAAATCGTTGCGCTACGAAGGTCCTTGGCGTCAAAACCCCCTACGAGCTGTGGGTAAGTAAGCGACCGGACCTTAGTTATCTCCGAAGGTTCGGAATTAAGGAAAAGTTCGCCCCGCGAGGGATCGAAGGAACACTCGTCGGATTCTCCGAAGTGAGCAAGGGCTATCGGGTATAGGTGCCTGGCGATCGGAAGATTCACATTACCCGTGATGTTAAATTCATCGACGACGTTGGAGCGAAGGATATCAAGCCGAAATCGGGAATGGTCACCAAGAACAACCTACGACGGGACCGGATGAATCTCGACCGGATCCTGGTCGCAGCACAAATGACGCCGGGCAATTCGAAACGACTGGATCCCGAAACCAGATGCGCCGTGGCCGAGGCAGGCCGCGTAAAATACCGACTGGGAAACCCGGCCGACCGGGGAAGCAATACAACATGGTTCCGGCGATCACCGAGTCGAACACTACCGACAATCGAGACGAGTCGAGCGAGGACGAACGTTCGGAACGTGCCAACGCGAATATGGCTTTGAATGCCTGCGAGGTTCCGTTCCGCGAGGCCGTCCAAGGACCGGACAAAAACGAATGGCTCGACGCTGTATACTCCGAAATCAAGAGTCTGATTCAAAATGACACGTTCAAAGTTGACATGAAGCCACAAGGAGCGAAAGTCATCAAGTGCCGAACTGTGCTCAGGAATAAGCACAACGCTGACGGAACATTGGACCGAAGGAAGGCGAGGTTGGTTGCCAAGGGATATTTCCAACGCCCCGGCATCGAATTTTTCGACACTCACGCACCCGTGGCCCGACTTAGCTCCCTACAATTACTGGTTGCTCTGTCCGTAAAGTTTGATCTACGCATCACTCAACTTGACATCGAAACGGCCTATTTGAACGCAAAATAGATGCGGACATATACATGGAGATTCCGAGTATGCTGGAGGAGATGCTGGAGAGACTCGTACATCAAGAGAAGGGAGAACTCGAGCGAGCTCGCGTCATGCTGAAACAGGTGCAAGGCCGAGATAAGGTATGTAAATTGAAGAAAGCTCTTTATGGGCTGCGTCTATCCGGTCGACAATGGCACCTGGAGCTTGACAGGGCGCTACAAGGTGCTGGATTGGTTCCTACCGTGGGTGATCCATGCGTATACGTAGGGAATCGAGGACTCACCTTCGTGCTCGTTTACGTGGACGATATTTTGATCGTCTCCAACGATAGCGGCCAGGAGCGTTGGATCAAGGAAACGCTGATGAAGAACTTCAAAGTCAAGGATCTCGGTCTCGCAAAGTATTGCCTCGGGATCGAAATTCGTCGTGAACACGGAAAGGCGTATTTATCCCAAAGGGGATACATACGAGAGATTCTGAAGCGGTTCGGGCAGGGCGAGTGCAAGCCCGTCAATACTCCGATTGCTTTGGGCTCGAAGCTCACTAAGGACACCGTGACTGAGGACGACGACTCCAGCGATTATCCATATCGCGAATTGATCGGGGCATTAATGTATGCCGCCACGGGGACGCGATCCGACATCGCGCACGCCGTGAGCGCACTCAGCCAGTTCAACTCCTGTTACAGGAAGGAACACTGGGTTGCGGCCAAAAGGGTGTTGCGCTACCTTCAGAAGACTCAAGACATTGAATTGGCCTTCGAGAATAGGGAGGAGTCGCTACGTGGTTTTGCCGATGCTGATTGGGGCAACTGCGTCGTCGACAGGCGCTCATACACCGGGTTCGCCTTCACGCTTTGTGGAGGAGCTGTGACATGGGAGTCACGAAAACAGAGAACGGTTGCTGTCTTCTACGGAGGCAGAATATATGTCGATCACGGAGGCTGCAAAAGAATCAAAATACTTAAGAGGTCTCCTTCGAGAACTGGGATGCGAAAACCTTGCTGACGTCGTCGTCTATAACGATAACCGTTGTGCGGGATGCTTATCGGAAAATTCGATGTTTCACTCGAGATCGAAGCACATCGACATTCGGTTTCATTTCGTCCGCCAAGCCCTAAGGGAGGGAATCCTGAAACTGCAATATCTCCCAACGGAAGAGATGGTCGCCGACGTACTCACCAAGCCCCTGAGTGTCGAAAAACACTGGAAATGTGTAACTGGGTTGGGACTGCAGCCTGGTAAAGGGTCCTCGAGCGCGGATTGAGGGGGAGTGTCGGGAAATTCGGACCCTCCGCTACTCTCGGGGGTTGATCGAATCCACACCGGATAGTCTGCTGCACCTCGCTTCGCGCGCCGCATCGCTTCTGTCGCCGCGCGCGTCTTTTGTTGTTGCCTTAGCCCCGCTGTCTTGTTTCTCGAGAACACAAAGAAGCAACGGCGATGCAATCACGCCTTCAGCGTATACTGTACTGTTTTCATTTTCATCACTCCCAATAAAGGTTTATTCGTTGTACACAAGGTGTGTTGGTGATTCTCCGGTACGGTTGTTTCCGCCCCCGCAACTCTGACATGGTACACTTTAGGTTACGCTAATGCCGGTGGTGAATAAAATGTTTATAAACAAAAATCTTGATCTAATGATCATGGGACGTGTGCGTAGGGTGTCGTATCGTATCGTAGGGATGTAAATTGTACACACGAACACATTCAAACAACTGTGAATTCCAACAACTCCAATCGCTCGTCGTATCATGAAAAACGTCCAGGGCTATAAAAAAATTTAACAATTTTTTTTCGATTTTTTTTAACTAATTTTTTTTGCCAGAAAAAAAAATTTATTAATTTTTTTTTTCATTAAATCAAAACTTGTTTCCGTTGTTTAACAATCAACATTTTTTAGCACTGGAAATTGGGGTCAGTGCCAAAAAAATTGTGATTCTCAAAAGACGAATAAAAGGTGGTAGATTTAGCCTTTAATCGATTTTTTGCAAAAACAACAATTTCGATCATTCGGAACACAATGAAAAAAAATCGCAGGCGTTTAAACTTTTGAGGGCTTTTTTTAGGATACTTTGAGGTCATAAAAACCGATTTTTTTTTATCTATTCGATATTGGCAAAATAATCCTTAGTTAAAAGAATATTCGTAAATATGCCATTTTTCACGCTTTTTAAAATGCATTTTCCAGCATAAAAAAAATCTTGATAAAAAAATGATAAAGGCATCTTATAAGAATACTACAAAGTTTCCAAAACCCCTCTGGTTTTTTTTTCTGTGCGACCATTAGTCTCCGAGTAATCAATCATCAAAGTCAAAAGTGTCATTTTTGCTTTGAACATCGATAACTCGGCGAGAAAAAATCGTACAGAGCTCTCCCACCGCTCAAATTAAAGGGGAAGAATCCAGCTAGACGATCCTTTCAATCCGACCATTCAAAAAAATTTATTAAAGTCCGTGCAGACGGTGAAAGATGAGCAAAAATTAAAAAAAATTTTTTACTTTGGTTTTTTGATGGCTACTAAAAATTGGCTGATGCGAAAAATGTTTGAACTCGAGATCTCAAAACTAGAGATTCACACTTTAATTTGCTTTTTTTATTATTTTGCTGTACGACCATTTATCGAGGAGTTACAGCTATTTGAAAATGACCCTAAAATTGGCGGACTTTTTCAATATCCTTTAATTCTTTTGCCTAGTGTATTTATAAATTTTTACATTACATTTTGTAATGTAAAAAATGTTCATTGCCCATTACAAGGTAACGTGTAATGAATTTTTTTACATTACAAATTCGAATGTAATGAGTAATGGAATTTTTTAACAATACAAAATATAATGTTATGAGTAATGGATTTTTTTTACATTACTAAATGTAATGTAATGGGCAATGAAATATTTTTTCATTGCCCATTAAAAAAGTAATGAATAATGCATTACATTTTCATTACAAATTTTGCAACCCTGATGAACAGTGATAAATCAAAATCGCGATTGAAGGACGGAGTAGTGTATTATGAAAAGCTGTAGACGGAAAATAATTTAATTGCATCGACACCATCGGAAGAAATATCTCACGATGCTATGTTTTTGGCCGGAGAACTTTATAAAAATACATTGGAACTTTTGGGTGAAAAAAAAATCGTAATTGAAGAGGAATTAATTCACGCTCATTAGGATTGCGAAGAACTACAGTTCGAAGTGCCCCAACTTGATTCATCTCCAGACGAGTGCGAACCGCGACCGAAAAAAAATAATAGTGAAATGATGCCCATCGCCCACAAAGTCAAAGTCGTGAACATTGCTAAAGCGCATCCCACGTGGTCTTGGGCGACATGGCAACAAAAGAATGCAGCCGCTTGAAGAGAAAAGAATATCTTAAAAGTGGTGGAACGAGATTGGATAAATTTGAGGCGATAGATTCGTGGACCTACGACCGTTTTGTGGAAGCAGGACAGCAATATCAGCAAGTTTCAACAAGAAATTTACAACAATGGGCGTTGGCTGCTGCTGCACAATTCATCGATTTCAATTTCAAGGTGTCTGATCGATGGGTCACGGCATTCAAACAGAAACACAACATTTCTCAACAGAAAATTACGAAACTGGTTTCGAAAAAAGAGGCGGCATCAATGGAGGAAAACCGGGCGTCTGCAAAGACCTTTCGTCGACAGACGTGCCGCTTAATACCTCAATACCATGAGGATTATGTTATAAATACTGACCAAACAGGTAAATACAAGTTTTTTTGCGTACAAAATGTTTTTATCGATGCACAATGTATAAATTCAAAATTAAATATATAAAAAGTTTTTTACATACCTGTTCGAATATTTTTAAATATTAAAAATACTATTTTATCTCAGGATGTCAATATCAACCTGTTTTCAACAGGACAGTCACTCAAAAAGGGAGTAAAACAGTTTTTGTTAAAAAGTCGGATGTGAATAAAGTGACGCATTCGTACACCGCACAATATTCCATAACATTATCCGGAAAACTGCTCCCACATGTCTTCATATGTTTGCAAGAGGTGACCGGTCATTTCGGACCTCGTATTCAAAATGTAGTAGATGGCTATGCCAATACATATACGAACGTCATTGCAACATCCTCGAAGTCCGGAAAACTAACCGTCTTATACACGGATTTTTTCCAGAAATGTTTAAAAACTTACGTCGGGGAGAATAAATGTTTACTTCCCATTGACTCTGTAAAAGAAATTTCTCCAAAATGCACTCCCTTGGTGCAACCTTGTAACGTTTACTTTTACAGACAAGTTAACAATATCATAAAGCGCTTGCAAAATTGCAGCGAATTGTTAGAGCAGAATCGTGAAATTAATTCCCGGGAAGATTGTATAAAAATCCATTCAATAATTCACCATCAATTATCGTCACCAATATTCCAAAACATAATTGAATACGCCTGGTTTGCCTAAAAATTATCAGTCACTAGAAACATTTTCATGAATTTTAATGGGACATGTTTTTGTACGGATGTATTGCAAACTCCCTGCGATTGTAAAAAAATCGCTTTTATATGTTGCGCAAGATGTCGCAAAAATTATTGCTTTTTTTGTTTCTACGATAATTACTACTGCGGTTTTTGTATATAATTATTATATGAATAAAAATTGAATTTTTCCTAATCGACTTTGTTATTCTCATTAAAAACCCAATGTTCCTCCTCATATACTTTACAATGAAAAATATTTAAAAAACCCACCGTTATGGATTGTTTTATTGGAGAAAAAAAGAAAATAATTTTTAAAAATAATGTAGGGATGAGAAACGTTTTGAATAATTGTTGGGATAACAAAAGAAAGAAAAAAAAATCCGAAGGAGAAATCGAACGCGAGACCTCCGGCGCAAAAGACCGAGCCCTAACAGTCTACACTAGACGGCGGCTCGACAAGTGCCTGACATTTTAAACTCATAAAGCGCCTAAGAAACTTTGAATCCATTTTTCTCTGAATTTTCCGAATAGTGTGTCCTACTACTTTAACCACGTGAGGTGCTAGGGGCAGTGCAGCCAGATCGCGCGCAAAAGTTACCCCCTCTCTAGTCTCTTACGCGCCCATCACACAATCATAGTAGCACGTGTCCGTGAGCGAGCGACGCTCGGACATTTTCGGAAAGAGCCGAGCGCGCCGAAGTTTCCCGACCGCGCCTTCGGCAGCTACACCAATGCATAGACGCTGAGCACGTCCATGTGCGGCCAAGCCGAAACGAAAGCTTCGAGGGAAAAAGCAATCTGAGCACGACTCGCGCGTGTGGTCACCCGACGGCATGCGCGAGGCTTTTATATGATTTCACTGCTTATTTAGCTCTTGATTCTCTGCGTTATTAATGTATACAAAAAAATGTATCGCACACTCTGATCACTTATTTTTTTAGTTTATACGTTAATTTAAATATAATAATACATCTAAATTACAACTTCTTTATCTTCTAAAAAATTGTTTACGCTTTACTCACACCCGTCCTGATGCCAAATAAATTATAATTCATAAAATTAAGCGGAAATATATTTATATTCGTATTATTATATTAATTCTCATACTTTCATCAAGCGATAAAGCATTATCCCCAAAAACAAGCCAATCATCCATCCGGCCGCAAGTCGTCAGTACCAGAAAGTGCACATATTCTACAAGCGATGAGATGGTCCCGTTGGTAGCGTGCCTGACTTCGGTTCGCAGGGGCGCGGGATCGTTCCTCGCGCTCAGTGCTTTTTTAAAAATTATTATTACTATTCTTATTTGATTAGTTATTTTTATTACTTATGATTATTATTTTAATTAGTTATCTTTTAGTGTCGAAAAATTTATCGCGCACTCCGACCGCTTATTTAATTAGTTTGTACGTTAATTCAAATATAATAATAAATCTAAATTACAACTTATTTATCTTCTAAAAAATTGTTTGCGCTTTACTCACACCCGTCCCTATGCCAAATAAATTGTAATTCATAAAAGTAAGCGGAAATATATTTATAGTTGCATTATTATATTCATAATGCAACTATTCATTTTGTACTAATAATAAAATTGTATTATTAGTACAAACTAAAAATACAATTTTATTAGTTTGTACGTTAATTCAAATATAATAATAAATCTAAATTACAACTTATTTATCTTCTAAAAAATTGTTTGCGCTTTACTCACACCCGTCCCTATGCCAAATAAATTGTTATTCAGAAAGTAAGCGGAAATATATTTATAGTTGCATTATTATATTCATTCTCAAATACTATCATTAAGCGATAAAGCATTATCCCCAAAAACAAGCCAATCATTCATCCGGCCGCGAATCGTAACTTACGAGAATGAATATAATAATACGACTATAAATATATTTTCGCTTACTTTTATGAATTCCAATTTATTTGGCATAGGGACGGGTGTGAGTAAAGCGCAAACAATTTTTTAGAAAATAAATAAGTTGTAATTTAGATTTATTATTATATTTGAATTAACGTACAAACTAATAAAATAAGCGGTCGAAGTGCGCGATAAATTTTTCGACGCTAAAAGATAACTAATTAAAATAATAATCATAAGTAATAAAAATAACTAATCAAATAAGAATAGTAATAATAATTTTTTAAAAAGCACTGAGCGCGGGCAACGATCCCGCGCCCCTGCGGACCGAAGTCAGGCACGCTACCAACGGGACCATCTCATCGCTTGTAGAATATGTGCACTTTCTGGTACTGACGACTTGCGGCCGGATGGATGATTGGCTTGTTTTTGGGATAATGCTTTATCGCTTGATGAAAGTATGAGAATTAATATAATAATACGAATATAAATATATTTCCGCTTACTTTTATGAATTATAATTTATTTGGCATCAGGACGGGTGTGAGTAAAGCGTAAACAATTTTTTAGAAGATAAAGAAGTTGTAATTTAGATGTATTATTATATTTAAATTAACGTATAAACTAAAAAAATAAGCGATCAGAGTGTGCGATACATTTTTTTGTATACATTAATAACGCAGAGAATCAAGAGCTAAATAAGCAGTGAAATCATATAAAACCCTCGCGCATGCCGTCGGGTGACGTCACGCGCGAGTCGTGCTCAGATTGCTTTTTCCCTCGAAGCTTTAGTTTCGGCTTGGCCGCACATGAACGTGCTCAGCGTCTATGTATTGGTGTAGCTGCCGAAGGCGCGGTCGGGAAACTTCGGCGCGCTCGGCTCTTTCCGAAGATGTCCGAGCGTCGCTCGCTCACGGACACGCGCTACTATGATTGTGTGATGAGCGCGTAAGAGACTAGAGAGGGGGTAACTTTTACGCGCGATCTGGCTGCACTGGCTAAGGGTCCTCTTACATCACAAAAAAATGCGCCCAAATCCCCGACCCCACGGTCGTGCCGTCTCCTTGTGAGTACTAGTCGACATAGGTGTGTTATCCAGGATCCGGTAAGGTTGTTCTTCGGTTGACCAATGTGACGGATGAACGATACCTATTCAATCTTGATTAAAAATGATAATTTAGCTTTATCGCATTCATGGGTTAATAGTGTAGTGTCTGTCTTGATGGTTTGAAAATAAGCATAGGCTGAGCACATAGTAAGGAATGGAAGTAATAATATATTTTGTGAACCTGTTGTGCATGTTTAATGTTAGTACGATTTATATGGATAAATGTGAAGCAAGGATAAAGAAAATTAATTATCAAGGGAATAGGAAAATAGTAAGGAGGAATGATTCTATGTATGATACTTATGTGTAGCGTTAGATTAAAATACATATGTCGTTGTTTCTTACAAGGAACATCCCTCAGGTGACACCCTTCGATTTTGTTGAAATTTGGATATGTTATAAAGTACCGAAAAGTAAGCGATGCGATTTTTTTTTTGTCGGCAGAAAAACGGTTGTTAGGGGTGAAACCACCCCTCGAAAGAAGGCATCTCTAGGGGTAATATAGCAGTTTCACACACAAGGAGTGCACCGATTTTAATGAAACAAAAACGAAAATTCTTCTAATCCAAAGCAATGAAAAATCCACTATAGTGGCATTGCAAAAAAAATTAAGGGGTGAATCACCCCTATTTTAAGGGGTGGTTTCACCCCCAAAACGGTTTTTCCGCCGATAAAAAAGTACGTATACGCTTTATAACATATACAAATACAAATGCGCTTTATAACATATCCAAATTTCAACAAAAATACTTTTTGGTGCTTCATAACATATCCAAATTTCAACAAAAGCGAAGGGCAAAATTTCAACAAAAGCAATTTTGTAACGTCGTAATTATATAAAAAGGTTTGCGTGTCAACATATTCGGGTTCAATTTGATCTTCGTAAACCAATTTGGCTCTGTTTGTTTCTACCTGGATTTAAAAAATATGCTGACTGGTTATGTCTAGAATTTTTTATGGACTCATAGTTATTGCCAAGATTTTGTTTTTGTTCTTTCATTTAAATAATATTAACAATACGAGTTGTCGAGTTTGACATTTCGGTACTTTCGTTCGTCTAGCATAATATCGTTTTTCTGTTTATTTTACTCGAAATTGTTTTCAGAGTGCCAATTGTCGAACGTCGTTACGATTTTGGTTCAATATTTTAATATAGCTGTCGAATGTTAATAGTTTCAAATTTTTTTTTAAAGTGGTGTAAATGTTTATGGTAAAGAAGCTTTGTGCTGTGACTATTATTTATTGGTAACGACTTCTTTTTATGTGCTGGATTCTAAAGTATTTCTAATTCTTCTAATGCGGTTTTACGAGGTCTACCGCGCCTGTGTTTAGCAGTTGATGTTGGTGGCTGATCTCCAGCGTTCTTTTCCCCGTGGCCTGCCAGGTCCACGTTTGGCAGTTGTTGATGTTTGTGTTTGATTGACTACATTTTTTTGCTTTCGGGCCCTTTCAGTGTCTGGGCCACTACAGCGATGAGCATTGACTGTTGTTCAATCGGGTTCTTTCGTGGTCTGCCACGTCCACGTTTAAAAAGTCAATGTTGACCATTTGTTGGCCTCATCTTTTCGTGGGCTATCACGTTTGTGTTGGTACCGATTGATGTTTATGTTTCATTTTTGTGAGCATCATGGGGATGGTGATGATAGGTTGTGCGCTATCTGATTCTTTATCTTCCGTGTTGATTGTAGTTGAGCTAGGAGTCAGATTCTCTTCCATCTCAGCGGGCATCCTCTTTGTTAATTCTTCGTCGTCCATTATCGTTGCCTGTTTGTCGTAAGTTGTATCGTTGCCCGTAGATTTCGGTCCGCCGGAGTGTCTAGCCGCGTTGATGGGGATCCTAGGTGGCAGCGCGGAGGTTGCTTCTTTTTACTTATTTCTACTTTGCCGCATCCAGCCACTTTTTTGGACTATTACTTCTTCGTTGGCGCTTATTTCATTTCTTCTTATTTCGTTTATTTCCTCTTTGTTTGCGTTTATTTCATTTCTTTCTTCTTTGTTTGCGCTTATTTCGTTTTTCTTTTTCTTCTTTATTATTCTTCTTCGCTGCTTTACAACGTTGTCATTTTTCTTCTTCATTAATACCACTGATGTTTCCTGCCGTTCTTTATCCTCCTGTATGTTTCGTTGTCTTGAGAATCGTTCCGTGTGGTGTGCTGTGTTCGTTCCTTGTTCCAATCTAATGAGTTCCATCTCCTCCATTGATATTTCTGAGTCATAGTTGTTATTTTCGATTGATTTATTAACTTTTGGGTGTGCACTCCCTCAAAGTTGCGTGTTGCTTAATTCTTCGTTTGTTTGTTTATTTGTATTGTCGTAATGAGTTTCCTTGCCTTGGTAGTATTATTCGTCGGATGTTGATAGGCTACATTTGTTACCCTGTTGAGAAATCCTTAGTTTTCGTCCGATGATGGTTCCCTAGGCCTGACCGGGAGAATGTCCATCAGGTTTCGTGATAACGCGTCTACGGCGGCATTGAGTTTTCCGGGCTTGTGGTAAATTTCATAACCATGAACGTTAAAAATCGCTTGCCATTAAATTACTTGTCGCGGCGAGTTAGCTTTTCTTTAAACATATACGTGAGTGCTCGATTATCTGTTACAAATATAAAGTGGTGCCCGTAACCATAGGGCCTAAAGTGTTTCGTTGCGTTTACGATTTCCAATATTTGTGCATCGCGTCGTATACAAGTTCCGATCTCGTGAGAGTGCAAGAGTATAAGGCAACAGGGTGATCGAATTTTTCGTGTTGTTAGCTAAGGGCAGCGCCGATAGCGTAATTCAATGCGTGAATTGTTAATTGGGACTCCTTGTAGTCCGGATAGTGCACGAATGGTTTACTTGTCATTTTCCTTTCAAGTAATCGAACGCTTGTTGACATTTCTCAGTTCATTCAAATTTTTATGAAGTCTTCAGTTCTCTCGTCAGCGGGAGAGCGATTTTTGCGAAGTTATCCACGATGCGTCTATGGGAATTGACTAATGCGTAAAATTGTATGATGATGTGCTCTTTTGTATTGGAAACTTGTACTGCTCGTGTTAACTTGCGTCTGGTTTGAGAGCCGTTTTCGTTGTTGACGTAACCCAGATATTCGACATTGTTCTGGAGGAACAGGCATTTAGCTGTTTGCAGCGTAAACCCAGCATATTATAGTCTTTTTGCTAGTCGGTGGAATTCATGCTCGTGTTACTTCAGGTTGGTAGGGTAAATGACGATGTCTACCAAATATACGAAAGAGATCGGTACCCAGTGACCCCGATAGCGCTACATCCATCAACCTTTGGAAGGTTGCTCGTGAATTCTTTTAAAATCCGAACGGCATTCGATTAAATTCATAATCACCGTTCGGTATTGGAAATGCTGTTTTCGGTTTGTCGCGTGGGATACATCTCGGTTTGATGGAAGGTGGACGCTAAGTCCAGTATCGAGACCTACCTAGTTTCTACGCTGTCCGTAATATTTGGCAGTGAGTACGCATCGAGGGTAGTTTTTCTCGTTCAGTTTCGTAAAATCAATTAAGATACGCAATCGTTTCTTACTTTCTCGGAACTATCCAAACAAGAGACTTGTATGGCGATAACGATAGTTGTATTCCTTTTCTGGATAAATGGTTGTAGATTTCCTGTCTGTGCACTTGTGAAACGCAATATTGATTTGAATTTGTTGGTTTTTCGTCGGTTGTAAAAATGTCGTGTTTAGCAGACAAAATTGAATTCATTTGGGCTCCGGTATCAACGAAAAATTTCGTGTCTTTTTCTCTAAGATCAACGGAACTTGTTATTGCTGTTGGAGGTTTAGGTTTTTGTAATTCCCAGCAAAATGGTGGTTTTTCTTATTATCGATGTTCTATTATTATTCAGTGGCTTGATGTCGAGCGCTTCTGCGATTTATTTCGTGTCGCGCTGTCCGTGAAGTCGTGCTCATTTTTTTATTTTTTATTCTGTTGCTACCTTCGTTAGTTCGCGGACGTTTCCGTCAGTTATGTTACTCGTACCTTGTGATCCCTGTGTATTGTTTTCATATGTTCAATCGCGAAATTTATCGCGGGATCTGTTTTGCGAATTACTGCGGTAGCCATCGTGCGAACTGTCAGGATGTTTGTAGTAACGATTGTTGTCTCGAGAGTGACTCGGGGAGTGTTGTCTCCGTTGGTAATCGTTTTGTGCGTTTTGTTGTTTACTTTGCTATCTGTCGTGTGAGTGATTTCCGTAACTACTGTATCCATATTGTAACGTATTCTAAAATCTTCGTTTGTTAAAGTTTCCGTTCCGTTGTTCTCTTAGATGTTTAAATGTGTGGCAATTGGCGGTGGCGCGGCTACTTGATTGATGATATTCACAATATGTTCACAGAGATAAATTTTGTGTTTATGAAAATAAACATTCGCTGTTTCTGTTCGTTTTAGTCCCGTAACTTATTCGGTTTTGTTTAATCGTTTGACGCGCTTTTAATTCTTATTCTATGTTAACCGTTTTTCTGTATCGCTTCGTCGAAATGTTGAACTGCTTGTCGCATTACAATAGGTACTTTAGGATTACAATAGGACTTTCGAGGTATTGTTAATCCCAATTACGCGTATAACATTCGTCAACCCTATCCATAATTCGTTTCATAATTGTGCGCGTGCGGTTTGCGTACTCTGCTGTCGGTTCATTATACCTTTGCGGTATTTCTTTAAGTTCTAATTCGAGATCTAATAATTCAATTGGAATACTGAAATTGGGTCACAAATCCGTAAGGAGTTCTTCGAGGGTTGTATAATTTTTTGTTTCCGCCAAATCGTGTGCGGTTCCTGTTAATTTATACTGTATCATGACAAGAAGTCGAGCATGTTCGCTCGGTGGAATTATTTTTGATGCCTTTTTGCATGCGCTTATGAAGTGTTTGACGGGAATATTCTTGCCGTCAAACGCGGGGATTGGTTGCTATATATCGCGGAATGTTAAACTTCCGTATGAAATATCCTGAACGCCTTTGTTTTCGCTTTCGGGTTCCAAATGAATAAATGAGGGGCCTAAATGTTTGGCGCCGGGATGGCCTAGCTGGCTCAATTTTGTTTCGTCCTATCCTTATATGTTTCAAAGCAGGAGAAAGAGAAGTGTTTTTTTTGCTATTTTCTCACAACATTTGTAGTTCGCAAAGTTGTTCTTGTTCGAATATAAAAAGCTTGGGACGTTTGCAAAAATTATGAAAAAAAGTTTGCAAAAAAAGAAGCTTGGAAACTTTTCAATTTCCGTTCGAATATTTCTAATGCGTAAAAATGTCGTTTTATTGTAAATATTGAAGGTTTGTAAAATTTTATTTTCCGAATATTGAAAGTTAGGAAAGTTTTCGACTTTCCTTCTGTTTTTGAATATTTATAGTGTGTAAAAAAATGTCAGTTTCGAAATATCTAACGCTTATTAAATTTTTTTCGAATATTGCGAGTTCGAAAGTTTTTCAATTTCCGTTTTTTCTCAAATATTTATTATGTGTGGACAGTTTTGTTTTCTTCGAAGAATTTCTTTTCTCGTTTTTATTTTAGAGTTCGTAACATTTTATTTTTTGGGTTGTACGGTTTGAGACATTTTCAAATACTTATAATGTATAAAAATGTTGTTTCCTACGAGGTATTCAAAATTTATGAAATTTTGTTTCTCTTGAAATATTCGAAGTTTGAATAATTGCAGGTTCCGGTTTCCACAAGTTTCAAAAGTTCTTTATTTTCGTTTTCCGTTTTTTTCCAAATCTTTTTAATGTATAAATAAATTTTGTTTCTCGGACTTTATAGATTTGAAATTTTTTCAGTTTTCATGCTTCCCTTTTTTCGAATACTTATAGTATGTCAAAATTTTGTTCTCTTAAAAATATTTCGAGTTTGCAAAACTTTATTTTTCGAATGTTGAGCGTTTGAAGAGTTTTCAATTTTCGTGTGTGTTTTTTTCAATTCTCAAATTTTATCATGTATAAAAAAGTTTGCATTCTTTAAAATATTTAAAGTTTATAACATTTTATTTTTCGAATTTTACATATTGTTTCCTTTACAAATTTCGTTTTTCTTATGCAAATTAAAAGGCGAAGGGGACGCAAAGACGACGAAGTTACGCTACGCGTGTGCTTGTGCGCTTATTGTGTGTATGTGCGATATCAATAGCGGTAGGAAGCGAAAAAGCAAGAATGAGTAGCGTATTACGTTTTCAATACGTACACATTAAGTTTTATCGATGTGACAATTTAGCGAATACGTTCATGTATCACATAGGTTCTGGCGATGTTGGATGCTTACACACCCTTTAATGTGTGGAGAAAAACGTATTTCGTTGCCACTCTTAGAGGAGGGTTTGGGAATAATAAAGAAAAAAAGTGAGTTTCAAAATCACTTATAGTGCCGCGATGAGAAGAAAAAAATTCATAAAAACGCCTCGAGTTCAGTTATTCCCTTCCTTCCTTCTATATTGTCCTTATGATTGATTCCGTTTTTATATTCTGTGAGTGAGTTAGTCAATTCCTTTTGTATTCCGTGAGTGAGTTCCTTTTGTTTTTCGTCTCGTCCGTGTGTCTCGTTTGAACGTTGAGCGTGTAGATTGCATGTGCGAGCGTCTGAGGTGTTTTTTTAAACTGAGCGGCGTTTACGGGTCCGCTGAGTTTTGTTTGTTCAATTCTTCGCGAACTTTTCAGACGCAAGGGGGGCGTTCCGTGAATCTCACTTCTGACACCAGCCGTGACGGTCGAGCGGATGGTTTAAAGGATGCGCGAGGTTTTACTGATTAGGGTCGAAATGAGTACGAAGACGATTGTAGTTAAGATGTTATGTTTATTAGCGAGCACCAATTGGTGAGGAAGTGCGCGTTGTTACGGTTGGAGACTCGGAGATGGACTGGCTGCTCTTGGTCCAGTGGAAGGAAGCATGGTTGAGCGAAGGGGCCTAACAAAGACGGAGGGGATGCCTAATCTTTTTCCTAGAAATCCTCATCAACAAGCCTCTCTCTCTCCTCTCTCCTCTCTCCTCTTAGTCGCATTGTTCCCGAGCCCACGCGCTTCGTTAGACTCGCGCGTGGGCTCGGGAACAATGCGATTCAGAGGAGAGAGGAGAGAGAGAGGCTTGCTGATGAGGATTTCTAGGCAGAAAGATTAGGTTTCTGATGAGGATTTCTAGGAAGAAAGATTAGGTTTAGGTGAGCGTTGAGGTTTAGCTGTGGGAAACGGTTGATAGCGATATGAGGGCGTGAGACTGGGTTTGGGAATAGGAGTCGTGTGGGACCGTGATAAATTCTTCAATTATTTATTTAGTTATAAACAGTATTATTCATTAATTGAATTCCAATTGAATCTTGGGTACATACTAAGATTCAACATTAAAAAATGTAATTGAATAAAAATTAATAAATGTGGCAACACTGTAAAAGCATTGCTGTCATTCCTTGATAATCTTACCCATTATTACCCATATTAAATATTGGATCAAATTGTTTACCGAAGTGCGTACGCTAGATAAAAACTTGATAACATTGTACCAATGTAATTTTATTTTTTCGTAACGTGTAACATGGGCGTTTTTTAGAAAAAGTGATAGCGCAAGATTGTTATTTAAGAAAATTCGTAAGTACAATTATAAACGTTTGAGTACAATTATAATTGGATAAAGACAACGTCACCAGCAACATTGGGGGAGAAAAATATTACAAGTACCATGTGTTATTTTGAACAGAGGTAATCTCTGACATATTGAAACATAAGGGAGATTTAAACGTAAGAACTATTGCGATGGATCGAATTAAACTAATATTACCGATTATTGATTTCACTGTAATCTTCTCGTTGCCTCGATACTATATTGCAAAATAATAAAACGCACGCTTGCACAATGATGCACTCATACGTTAATCTTCATTCGTGTTTTTTACACTGTTAAAAAAGCAGCTTTTGAATCTCTTTTAATTTGATTGAAAGAAAAAAATTTAATTCAGTTTTGGATATTTTGAACTCCGATTCTTTTGTATATTCAATCCAATCTAGCGAATGAGTTTAATGAGATAGTTGAGTAAAAGAAAAAAAGAGAGTAAGGAGAATCGAAAAGGCCGGTAGGGAATGTGATGGTTACTCAATGTTATGGTTATGAATAGAAAATAAGAAACTGTCACAATTGCCGAAAGTTGATCTTGCTGTTTTTTATTGTACAGACTTTTATCATCATTTTTGCTTCGTCGATCGCATTAGTTAATGGTGTAATTACGTATTGGATCGTACTAAATGTGTAGGAAAAAAGAGAAATAATCAATCGTATCGATTAAGGCAGTCCTATCGCCAGACTTCAAACCATAAGATTTTTTTTTCAGCTTCACTGAATAACTCAATAATCATCTCTGTAAATTTGTAAGGTCAATTACAGAGAAAAAATTATTAAAATAGCGTATTTTTGTGTAGGAATCCCGAGACGCCATACAAAAATCCCATTTCCGGTCACTACAAAAGTGTATATAAGGGGGCATCCATTAATTACGTGAGGTGATTTTGGCGATTTTTCGACCCCCCCTCTCCCCCTGGTGAGATCTCGTGAGATTTTGCTTGACCCCCTCCCCCCTCCCTTAATCCCACGTGAGATTTTTCAAAATGCTTACGTTCACGGAAAATAAATTGTAGTAGAAGTAACTGCGGTTGTAGTACCATTTACTCCACCATGTAAAGTAATAGGGGGACTCTCCCTACGTGATAAAAATTACGTGATTACTAAAATTACTAAAACTACTAAAATTACTAAAATTACGTGATATTTGCCGAAGCCCCCCTCTCCCCCACGTGAGATTGGGTGAGATTTTGCTCGACCCCCTCCCCCCCCCCCCCTAAACACCTCACGTAATTAATGGACGCCCCCTAACAGTGGGAATCCGAAAAATTCTTAAAAATAATCAGATTTACATACTTAACACTTGAAGTAATCCAATGCTCCCAGAAAAAATGACGCGCATTGACTTAATTTTTATGTAATATCAAGTTTAATTCGAACTTCCGGTATTGGATTTATCATCACTTACTACGATAAAGAGCAAGTGGTAATAAATAAAAGCAAAGCAACAGCTAACTGTAGTCCTAACCTCATCTCACTCATTCGAATTTCCACACATATATTATTTTCAACCGACATATTTCGCTGAGACAAGTTTTCCACGCTTTTTACTAGCCGTGGTCCGAATACAATGCTTTATATTTCCCAAAACTGGCATTGTTTTGACAGATCGACGTTGGAAAGCATGGAGGTTAAACCCACCTGGTTAAGTAAAAAGAGACGGAGATAGAACCAATGTTGCCAAATATCAAACCTAGAAATACTACGCGAATCGTTGGAATAACTATTTTTTCATTTTTCTAATTAAATGTGAACATTGATTAAACAGTTCACACATGGAAAATTTTAGTTATTACATTTTTTTTTGCATATGTTAAAAATATAAATTGTACAAGTCTCAAGTAAGATCAGTGGTATGACTAGTGTGAAGCGGTAGGACTACCTTAAGGGGAGGGTAGGGGTCTCAGCGTGAAAGAAAACACTTTTGCGAATTTTTTTTCATCTATATGGAAAGATTAAATTTATTGAAACCACAAATAAGCCGGTGCCGCGTTATTCTCGAAACCACTTTTTCAAAGTTCGTGTTCACTGCCATTTGAAAACTACATGACCGATTTATTTCCAACTTGGTACACACTTTCTACATAAAAACCACCTCCCCCTAACGGTTAGTTTGAGATATTTTTTGATATTGAGGGGGTTTTCCACCCCTAAAATGGCGGATTTTTTCGTGAAAAAAAGCACTTTTCATTTTACATGAGCACCAAAAATTTAGAAATGAAAGAAAAATTATCAAAGACCGTTGGTTGGAGGATTTGATGATACTTTGACTAAATTTTAATGGTACTTGATTTCACTTATTTTTTAACTGAGATACAGTAAACACTGCAAATCGTGTTTTTCCAAAGGCGTTCTTGGAACAGCTTCGTCACCGGCTCGTTTGTGGATATTTTCGCGTACAAATTTCACGGAATGTCCTTAAAATTACACTTAATAATGTACAAAAGGTTTCAATAAATTTACTCTATCCATATAAATGAAAAAAATCGCAAAAGAGTGTTTTTTTCACGTTGAAACCCTCCCGTTAACTAAACCTCAGAAAAATTGAATAAAAAACATTTGCGTACAATTCGTTGTTGTATGTCAACCTATTAATTCCGAGAAACACACAATTCTTACTTGATTCTCGAGCTGCATTCTCAACGGGGAATAAAGATATTAATTTTAAAACCACCTATTCCATCATTTTCGAGGGTACCCTTTCAATTAGTGAGGTCAGAATTGCTTTATAATGGCTCTAAAATCCAATATGGTGCATTTTAAATCAAGAATTTGAAATTCTGATAAATTTATATTTAAAATGTGCCATATTGGTATGATAGATTCATTACAATACAATTCTGACCTCACCAATCGAAAGAGCACTCGCGAACTTGTTGAACAGGGAATAGGTTTTGGAACTAATGTTTTTTTCCTGTTAAGAATGAACCTCGAAAATCAAATGAGAATTGTGCAATTTCGGACCTCATGTGTTAACGAAAAATTCGTACGACAATGAAAACAACTATTAGGTCGAGTCATGAATAACTGACGATGCAGCTACGCAAAATCTATAGAAAAAACGGAAGTTATTTATGATTCGACCTAATAAAAACCGAATACTGACTGCGAATGTCCGATGTTACTTATACTTACATTACGATACTTATAAACAATATCTAACGTTTTTTGGAAATTACCCAGCGATATATCTTTACTAAGAGTGTATGATAAGTATGCTCTATTTTTAATTTGTTTAGATTTACATTAACCTTGAACGAGGTGTGTTTCACATTATTAAATGGTATTATGATGTATCCAGAATACAAATAATCATTTTGAATTTACTCACCTCGTAATTGTTGCTCGTTACAGTCTAGAAGTCGTCAGCGGCCGAATCCTATAAACAAAAAATGAGATATCAAAGTTTTATTATGTCGGAGAGACGATGTGAAGATCTCGATTCGAAATGTAATAAACATTTAAGGTGTTTGTAATAGCTATAGACGCTATATATTGCTTGTGTGCGTGGTTTGACGAACTAAATGTTCACTTTAACGAAAAAAATTAGAATACACAGCATCAAATCTTTGAATTCCAATTCTGGAAATGATGAGAGAGCAGTAAATGTTTAATACTCACCAGTCCAGTGTCACGTCGCGACCAAATGCGAACAATGTATTTCTTTTTCTTGCTTCTCTTATCTTCTTGAGCCCCGGCGAAGACGCAGGGCACACGCGATTTCCCATTGAAATCGTGAGCGATCACATATGCGCGATAGAGGCATTCTCATTTTTCGAGGGACATTTATATTTTTCCTTAAGCTTAGACCTATACGGCGGAAATGGAGGCTATTGATAATAAGTAAGCGTCTCGTGCTTTCCCACGCGAGAGCACAGCAGTCTTAACGATATGAAGAACAAATACGCACTCGCCAGAATGAAATCCTCGAACCTAGGAAACCACCCTGTCATAAAACACCACGTGCACTCGCGGGCCTTGGTCAACAAGCCCTATCTCGAGCAGTGCGTTCTTGCCGCCGACAAGGCCCCTTTTTCCGCCCGGTATTTTTCCGCGCTCCAGGCGAAGGAAACGCTGCTCAAATTCCTGGAAATAGAGCGACGAATATGACTCGTAGACCACATCCTGCTCTCACTCTCCATTCTCGACCAATCATCCGAAGAGATACATTTTTGAGGCCCTTTCCACCAATCCGTATAGAAAACGCATCACGAAAATGCACTCCTTCCCCATTAACGAAACCTCTCCTATTTTTTCCTCTTGGCAATGGAATGTCCGTCGGGAAGTCAGTCTCCCAACAGTTTCCATCGCGATCGGACAAAGTCTCCAACATCTTCCATCAAATCTAGTTCGAAACGAAAAGCTGTCTCCTGACAGTACCCGACAAGTCCGAACGTTAACTCTAAAAATTAGTATATCTCCGGTATAATTGTTACAAGTTCTGTCTATACTTTGTAAAGCGCGACCACATTAGCATCGATACATTGAATTGCCCAATTAATTCGAAGACTCGGCTCGCGATTAATACTCGTGTATTAAAAGATCGTGTCTACGTGAAGAACACCAGCTCCGCTAAAACCGTAACCGAGCGTACACAACCGAGCGGCCCGGCCTACCTGCGAAGGCCCGATTCGACCCTCCGTATCTCCAACCATTGTACCCACGGCGCATCGACAAACGTAAGCAATATACTTCATGTACATTTTCTGTATTATTAATTTAATCGACTTAACCAGATTGGTTAATACCAATAAACCCCGAGTCGATAGAATTGGAGTGTCCAATTATTCCTCAATCGGATAATCGCGTCATCCCATTTTTACCCAAGCACTACCCCCTTTTACCCTCATCCCAAGCTATTGCGCTAGGCGTAG
Organism: Ophion ellenae; assembly: GCA_963210295.1. NCBI lineage: Eukaryota > Metazoa > Arthropoda > Insecta > Hymenoptera > Ichneumonidae > Ophion > Ophion ellenae. The sequence goes on from OY723386.1 coordinate 22,900,621, forward strand.
GCTACAAAGAGGGAAACGTAAAAATATATGCCCACGCCCCCTCAGGACGTGACATATTAATTTTTGGGGACTCGTCCGGGATCATGAAAAGGGAATGTGCTGAGTAATCCAATGTCTGCCGACGAATTGAGTAGCTCATTGAATTTAAATGTTACGGAAGATCTAGCAGAACAATCGAGATATTCATTAAGGAGCTCTAGTGCTGAATTATTTCCTGGTCTCGAACCAGAAAAACGTTCAGTAAATCATTAAATTTACCTCGTAAAGCCGAAAACGAAGAAATAACAGTCATGTCGACAAATCAAACACTCTCTTTGAAGGATGCTCTTGATTTCATTCCGGAATTCAACGGGAAAAATATCCCCTTTTCCGACTTCGTAGCGGGATACGAAGATGCACGGGATATGCTCCCTCCCGAATCCGAGAGACGTTTTGTAAGATTAGTACGGAGCAAATTAAAGGATCAAGCCAGTAGAGTTATTCAAGCGTCACAGTTCGAAGTAATAGACGATCTCTTAAAATTCTTGAAAAAAATATATGCACCAAACAAAACTGAGGTGCAACTGTTGGGAGAACTCAGCCACATATTCCAAGCGAGCGGCGACAGCGTGATCTATTTTTCCACACGGATCAGGAACAAAGCAAAAGAAATACTTGAAGCTCAAAAAGCATCCCATAGTGGGGCAGAAAATTCCGTTCTGAGAAAAACACTAGATGACTACTTCCTCTCGTGCTCCAAACCCGGGTTAGCAGAAGAAATAGAACAACGTCTTCCCAAGTGCGACGATGTCGCAACCGCTATAGATTATGCTATAGAAATCGAACGCGACTTCAAGGCGCGTAGAGAACTGCAGGCATCCCTAGTTAGATCCGTTCCAACAAGACCGGTAAAAATTTGCAACATTTGTAAAAAAGATAACCATACGACAGAAACTTGCCGATTTGGGACAGTTACGTGTCAGAAATGCGAGGGTAAAGGTCACAGTGCCGATGAATGTAGAAATAATCAACCCGAAGAAAAGACTGTCACGTGTCAAATTTGCGATAAGCCCGGTCACACCGCGAAAACTTGCTACGCCAACCAGAAATCTTCGAATTTTTCTGGTAATCAATCACGCCCCCCGCCTGCTCTTCAATGCCGAAGCTGCCATAATCACGGCCATACCGCAGATACATGCTTCAAAATCCGAAATAATTATTCGTAATCTGATCCGCCATCTTGTCGGTATTGCAAAAAAATTGGGCACACGATAGAACACTGTCGTACCCGCGAATATAATAATTCACGTTATCAGTCGGGAAACGGGCCGAGTGCCTCTCGGACGGACGCGCCGAGCGGCCCCTCCACTCAAACGCGTCAAACAAACACCGTCTCGGTAGAAGCGCCCAATGAAAATACCCGACCTATGCAATAAATTCTGAAAATTTTAATAAATTACCTTCGGTGTGTATCGGAGCACTACCGGAGAAAGGGATAATTTCAATGTTGTTAGATAGTGGAGCGGTCCCCAATCTAATAATAAAAGAATATACGAAAAATATGATAGACATCGACGAAGAAGACGTCATAAAATTAACAGGCATTTCCGAGTTACCGGTATTTGGACTAGGGAGCGTACTACTTCGCGTATTCGATTTCGAATCATTATTTCATATTATACCCGACGATGTACCGCGTCCCTACCCCGGTCTGCTGGGGTCTCGATATTTCTTTGAAACCAAAGCCAATATTAATTACCGAGCGGAATGTCTCGAATGTGGGGATAAATCGTGGCCTTTTAAAAAACGTGCTGAACCCGATGAGGTGATAGAAATCCCAGCCCGTTCAGAAACTTCCTTCCATGTAAAGGTGAATGACAATACAATAAAGGAGGGATACCTCTCGCCTTTAAAAATCCGTGAAGGTGTATACGCCGGCGATTGCCTGGTGACAAACATCCACGGAAGGGCTCATTTGAAGGTTTATAATACCACAAATGATGCTGTAAAATTGATCGTGCCAGTAGTAGAACTGCAGGGATTCGACACTATCGAATACCTGTCAGGGAACAAACCAAGTCCAAACTGCATGACAATTTTTAACTCTCGTTCGATCCCTCGTGACCCTCTGATTCAAAGCGTAGATTGCACGACAACTACGCTAATCCAGAGCCCAAAAGAGGCCAATTCAAAAGTTTCGACAAAAAATGTCGAACCACAATCTTGGAATCATTCCGAAGAGGGTGATGATCAAGAAAAACTAAATAAAAATTTCTGTAGCGAGGAAAGAACGAGAATCAAGATCAATCAAAATCCAAAAATCGATTCAGTTCAAGGCCAAGGATCAAAAACAACAAAAAATAAAACTGCGAAAAACGCCAAAATTAAATCGAACGAAAACTCAAAAAACGAAATGAATTTAATTAAAAGTCAAAAATCGAATTCAAACGTCAATTCTGTCTCCGTCTCTGAACCAATATCGTGTAAAGCCAAAAATAATTCGAAGCGTTCAGAAATAATAAAAAGCCTCTTGCGACTTGATCACCTTGCCAAGGAAGAATCAGATCACGTCGATAAAATTATTAAAGAATACTCAGATCGATTTCACATAAAGGGAGAACCATTGGAATCGACACGTGTGCTTCGACACAAGATTCCTACGGTCGACGACCTGCCGGTCAACGCCAAGCAGTATAGGTTTCCTCAAGCCCTTAAGGGTGAAGTCCAGCGTCAGGTAGACGAGCTACTGGACTCGAGGATTATCGATCATTTTCAATCCCCAAACAACAGTCCTGTTTTGATAGTACCGAAAAAACCAGACTCCAACGGTAATAAACGTTGGCGAATGTTAATTGATTTCCGAGCCCTAAACGACAAAACAATCGGTGATTCATATCCACTACTAAAAACAAATTCAAATTTCCAAAAACAACAACGCTGTCTATTAAGAATTATCCAACACTAATTTACAAGATATTCGCTCAATGTTAACTCTACATTTGTATCTGACGAGCGACACATCCAGAAACAAATTCAAACGCTATACCTATACGCTATACGCTATATACTTATTCAATAATGTAATCGAGAATGTTAAATTCTTTAAAATAGTTTATCTCCTGCGATACAAGCACTAGACGAATTTACATATGGTTTAATGAAAGCTCCAAGCCATATGGCGGTACTAGCTAGCGAAGTGGTACACGTTATTAAATATATACCGATAGAAGTACACCTGATCAGGTTAAAAGAATGTTAGAAGTGTGTTAAAAGAAGCCTAAAAAAACATTAAAAGAATGTTAAAAGAATATTACGATCAACCTGTCACTCGTGGGAACGAAAAATATCTCCTTACTCCTCGAACTCATAAATTACCAAAAGAAAAATTCAAACAACCTGTAATTCCTTACTTCCTCCATATTACCTGTACGAAGACATCTGGTACAAGTTCATGGCTGCTCCTGTCGAAGCCGTACTACCTGCAAGCATGAAGACGACGACGAAGTCTACTTGGCGATACACCAACCCAGAACTACCATGTGGGATCTATTCCGCAGAAGACATCGACAACGTACGAAAACACATCATGTTTCCTGTAGAGCAGCCCGCTGCCATAAACAATATGGCACGGGGCATCAGTGGTCAAAACACTGTCAACCAAGCGGACTCCATCTGGCATCACACGTGGAAAAAATTCTCTCAATTCGGTACAGCAAACGCTGGTGTCACCCGAATGTTACCCATCGTTCGATCGAGTACGCTTCTCACAAATACGGTGATCCATACGTACAGCCTATACACTGTCTACGGCTGGTCGGTCTACCTTATCGGTGCAGTATGGGACTCGGTTACGCACTTCTTGATGCACCTGGTTAAGCGACCTAAGAAGATGACGTGAACGGGGGAACTGGTCAAGAACTTCATAAACTCGTCACATCTTCTTCAATCGAACCAAAGCATCAAGTCAAGACCAACGCTGCAACAGATGGTCTCTACATTAACATCTCCGATCGTTCAAGGTACGATCAACGTCCTAAAACACGTTCCTTTCCCTTGAGTTCGCACGAGAAGACATTCGAGTATCAAAACGACCATTTTAGTCATGCCTAATAACGTTTTTCTCTGTCCTCATTATTATTGTTCTTCTAACCTTGTCAAGTAAGATAAGTTGAAATTAGTAAATAAGTATTTATTCGTAAGGAAAAAAAAGTACACAGTGAAGTAAAAAACATTCATACATAATGTTAAAAAAAGAAACAAAAAATCTCGTACGAAAATCTTTTAAAAAGATACACAAACGCTTTCTTATAAGGTGATCATGAAATTCATGTGTACCTCCTAAGCGCAAGATAACTATAAGTCACACCGTCATATTAGATACCAATCCTCGAATACATTTAAGTCAAGTGGTAAGTCGATCAATGACAATGCCAATTCATACTATCGTGCCACTATTTTTCCGATTGCAACCCCCAACGAACCTGATCGAGCAAGACGCTCAATCCTAAAGGGGGGAGGTGTCACGTCGCGACCAAATGCGCACAATGTATTTCTTTTTCTTGCTTCTCTTATCTTCTTGAGCCCCGGCGAAGATGCCATGGAAATCGTGAGCGACCACATATGCGCGATAGAGGCATTCTCATTTTTCGAGGGATATTTATATTTTTCTTTAAGCTTAGACCTACACGGCGGAAAAGTAGGCTATTGATAATAAGTAAGCGTCTCGTGCTTTCCCACGCGAGAGCACAGCAGTCTTAACGATATGAAGAACAAATACACACTCGCCAGAATGAAATCCTCGAACCTAGGAAACCACCCTGTCATAAAACACCACGTGCACTCGCGGGCCTTGGTCAACAAGCCCTATCTCAAGCAGTGCGTTCTCGCCGCCGACAAGGCCCCTTTTTCCGCCCGGTATTTTTCCGCGCTCCAGACGAAGGAAACGCTGCTCAAATTCCTGGAAATGGAGCGACGAATATGACTCGTAGACCACGTCCTGCTCTCACTCTCCATTCTCGACCAATCATCCGAAGAGATACATATTTGAGGCCCTTTCCACCAATCCCTATAGAAAACGCATCACGAAAATGCACTCCTTCCCCATTAACGAAACCTCTCCTATTTTTTCCTCTTGGCAACGAAATGTCCGTCGGGAAGTCAGTCTCCCAACAGTTTCCATCGCGATCGGACAAAGCCTCCAACATCTTCCATCAAATCTAGTCCGAAACGAAAAGCTGTCTCCTGACAGTATCCGACAAGTCCAAACGTTAACTCTAAAAATTAGTATATCTCCGGTATAATTGTTACAAGTTCTGTCTATACTTTGTAAAGCGCGACCACATTAACATCGATACATTGAATTGCGTAAATGCCCAATTAATTCGAAGACTTGGCTCGCGATAAATACTCGTGTATTAAAAGATCGTGTCTACGTGAAGAACACCAGCTCCGCTAAAACCGTAACCGAGCGTACACAACCGAGCGGCCCGGCCTACCTGCGAAGGCCCAATTCGACCCTCCGTATCTCCAACCATTGTACCCACGGCGCATCGACAAACGTAAGCAAAATACTTCATGTACATTTTCTGTATTATTAATTTAATCGACTTAACCAGATTGGTTAATTCCAATAAACCCCGAGTCGATAGAATTTGAGTGTCCAATTATTCCTCAATCGGATAATCGCGTCATCCCATTTTTACCCAAGCACTACCCCTTTTTACCCTCATCCCGAGCTATTGCGCTAGGCGTAGGCTACAAAGAGGGAAACGTAAAAATATATGCCCACGTCCCCTCAAGACGTGATATCAGCTAAATTTGACGGTGAATCGAATGGTTGCGTTACGCTCAACGGGAGGTATGAAGCGATCAGAGATAAATCGTAATGTCCCGTCTCGTGTTTTTCCAGAAAAAATTGAATATGACGAATTATGCATAGCGTGTAAACATTGAGAGCAAGTCGGAGCCGACCTTCATCTGCAATGTTTGTGTCGCTTCCATTATCGCCAAACCTAAAAGAAATCAATTAATAATCATTTCTGACGGAAAGATTAGTAAAATGTATTAGTTTTTGTTCAGAAATATATCTGAATACAGATTGCAAATGACACTCAACATTTCTCGGACATTTTTAAATTTTATCTGATTTATAGTTTCATGTTACAATGAATCACGATTTAGTCTGGTCTGTGGTAAACATTGCAACTGAGAATGTTAATTATTATATTACACTTACTGATTTAGTAAAAGAGGACCGATGCTCCGAAAAAATGTTTTCATATGAAATTTCTCGATTGATTTGACGTTAAATGTGAACTATCTTTTTTCCGTCTGTTATTATACGTATACAACACTTACTTGTGCTGAAGGCCGGAATGTTCAACCATTGAAATATATGTTTGGTCGGACCGAAGAAACATGACAGCAGCAACATTATCGTAGCCACGAACACATGGCGAAAAAACGTCATTGGTACCCTTGTATGCGTATCTATGTGGACTGCAAGATAACGAATAGCTGTAAAAAGCAACAGGCGACAGAATTACTGAATAGTGAGTTGTTTGAGGTGTGGAAATGACACTCAGTGGAACGTATAAATGTATAAAAGCAATAAGGCCCTGATAATTATCACGAAAATTGCGCATCAGGAGTATTGAAAGATTTTTGCAACCATATTGTTACGTTACGTGTACTAGAGACCCATAAACAGGAACATCCAATAAAACAGAGAATTTTTTTCTTTCTTTCATGTTAATTAATGCCCGCAGAAAGGAGACACGCAATCGAAAGGGTGTGAAAGAATACGAGGGCCCGGTTTTAGCATTTAGAAGAGCATAATCATAAAGGTCGAACAATTTCACTTGGCGAGTTGAAAAACGCACGAAAAAAACTCATAATCGGAGGATACAATTTTTACGCGTATCAAAATTCGAAAATACACCAATTTTTTTCCTGCGGAGAATAAATGTACTTCCACAAATAATGGGATCAATAATTTCATGTGAGGAAGAGGTTAGGTACAGCAGGGACTTTATATCTCTAACATGAGCTGAGCGCAAATTCACTTTTTTCCTTAGATTCTATGTTAATTATAGCTATACCAGCCCCGGATATACGATTTTTCCGAGCCAGGGCAAAAACTTGACATTGGCGCCCCTCCCCTCCAGCATTTGAGATTAAGGAGAAAAATCTCTTTAGACGCCCGAAAATAAGTCATTTTTCATGATTTTTTAAAAAATGTGATAAGATAATCGCATCATTTTAAAATGTTGACATTATCTTATTACAACTTTCACGTGGTAAAACTTTTTTTTTCTTTTTCAAACAAAACAAAATAGCGGCGTTATAAGGTATTCCTTTAGGGGTCTTTTAAAAAACTGCTCATGGTATAGCTCAAAAAGTTATTCATCGATCTGGCTGAAATTTTGGTCGGTTTCTCACTATAACATTATTGGAAAGATATACCTATAAAAATATTAAAAGGTATAAAATTGAAAATTAAGTAGGCTTTGTAATCAAATGTTTATATTTTTTACCATTTTCTCGACAATTTTTACTCCGAAAAAGTAGTTTATTTGCGCGATAACCTTGAAACTTTAGGTATATCCTTCCAATAGTCTTATAGTGAGAAATGTGGCAAAATATCAGCTAGATCGATCAATAACTTGTTGAGCTATAACACGAGCAGTTTTTCAAAAGACGCCTAAAGGAATACCTCATCAAAGTCTCCTAGGTAGTTTTATTTTCGATAGCTAGGATCACGACGCCATTGAAACTCACCAAAACGCCCTGGATGTTAGGCGCTTTAGTGAAACAAGTTTTTTCAAACACAAAAATTTGGGGCCCCCTTAAATTGCCGCCCGGGGCAGGTACCCCGGTTCGCCCCCCCCCCCCCCTTCAATCCGGGGCTGAGCTATACATATATCGAAAGAGTGCGCGCATTCAAACAAGATCGAAAAAAAATTAGCTGCCCTGTACTTGGATAAATACGCAAGTTATATCGATACTCACGTGTAACGAGAACTGGCGAGCAACGAAACTAATGGCGACTAGTTGCGAATGACCCAAAGAAGAGTGAAGAAGCATTGGCATTTGGTTCAGCAATAGACCAAAGTTGGCGACATGCGATCAAAGGTACGACAAAAAAATGGTCGACATCTGTTGGTGTCTGGAAATAGGCAAATACACTTTACGTCAGAATCTTTCCTCGCTTAAATTAGAAAACATACGCAACAAAACTCGAAAGAAATTTTTTTCTTTTAATTTCGAATGAAATACTTCAATTACGGCCACTGATGATCATGCACTCTATTTTTTATTCGTTCACCGTCAACCAATACACGCGGTAAAGTTTTTCGATCAGACGAAAACGATCGAAAATAGATGCCGGGTCTTTGTCTATCAGGACGCGAAATCACGAAGACAGAAAAATTTTGCAACCGAAACAAGAAACGCACGCGAAATAAAATCTAACAATTTTTTTTCGAATAAAATATTCTACCACGCGCACTGAAAATCACGCGCACCGAAAATCAAGCGCACTTTTTTTATTCGTTTACCGCCAATCGATATACGCGGAGAGGAGATACGCGGGCGAACGAGAACGAACGAAAATGCATGCCGGGTCATTGTCTTTCGAGACGCGAAATCAAGAAAACAAAAAAATGTTGCAACCGAATCAAGAAACGCACGCAAAATAAAATCGAACAATTTTTTTCGAATTAAATATTTCGACCACGCGCACTGAAAATCACACGCACTTTTTCATTCGTTTATCGCCAAGCGATACACGCGGAGGAGACATGCGATCGAACGAGGGTGATCAAATGATAAAATAACGAGAAAAACACACGCAAAAACCGATATTCAATTGTAGAAAAATATTTGGTTGACGAATTGTAGGATTTCACAAAGACAGTTTTAATTAATATAATCCTCCCGGTTGGTCAGAATACTCTAGTACATTAGTCAATTAATCGGCTTAACAAATATAGCAAGGACTTTGGGTGGTGATCGCGACTGGTGACTTCGAGGTCTGGAGACAGAATGCCCATCCCTAAGCGCCTCGCCTAAGACCCTTGTCTTCTCCCTTAGCTCTGGAATAAACAGCCCTGGATCATAAACGGACTCAAGAGTAACCCAATCTCCGACCGAGTCCCGTCGATGCAAATGGAAGAGGAACGAAAAACTTTTCGAACATTCGGCCTTCCTGAAATTGAGCCGCCCTCGGCTCACCGTCGTAGACACATTTAAGGTAGTACCTCTACAGAAGAGTTGAATTAAGAAATGGTTGAAATTTGACATATACGTTATTTAATACATTATCCAAACATCTGTGCAATTTGAATAAGTTTGACCACCCCAAACCTGAGATATTTACACTTAAAGTTGGCTTGGTTTACACGTAACAAATGCGTTATGATGGGCAAACAGAGCATCATTAATTCTACCGTCAAAACTAAAATTAAGAAATTGATAAAAAACGAGGATAAGCTACAGTAAGATATCACGAATAATGTGAAAAAAAATGAGAATGATTCACCATCTAGTTTCCAAGATATAACCATGAGAAGCCTTCACAATTCTGGTGCAAAGCCTGGCAAAGCCTGGAAAAGAAAACAATTGGGGCAAAGCCTGGACAGTCCCGGCAAAAAGTTTACTGGCAGTGGTCGATCAAAAACACAATACAAAATATATTTTACGGCAATAAATGATATCCATCGTATTATCTACTAGTACCGAGTCAATATTGCGTAGTTTTTAATTTTATTCATTACTAATTAAACCAATTATCAATCTTTAAAACATGAACATGGTATGTAAACTTTTGGTTGAAATTTTCGCAGAGGAACTACCTTAAACGTCAACGTTCCTGTACGGAATAAAAGAATAAAGTCACCACGACCACATGTACCCCAAATTAGAAAGATTTCATATCGTCCAATTGTTTGGATGGGTCCTCGGGAAGCAATCGCAACTCTTCTCAAGCGCAGTGGTCAGCTCCGCTCGAGAGTCCCACGACACCACGACGATTACCCATTTGGATAGGTTTTTAAGGTAAGGAAACCAAGACCGCACCAGAACTTCACCCCACAGGATCTCACTTGAAAAACTCCAATGCTACGTGCCTTTCATGCGAATTGGTTTCGTCTAACTTCCAAGGCGATTCTCATACCGAACTATCATTCATAGTTCTTTGCTGGGTTTTCTGCAGTTGGAGTATATTCATAGAAGGTGGCTGGATGTTAATCTAACGTGATTGCGAGCAACACCGGGCTCCAATTAGCACATCTATCCGATCACGTGAGGCAATGTGTGAAGCGCTGGCTCAAGACTGTGGTCAGAACCTCCGCCGAGAGAACTCCATTACACGAACCTGATCACCACGGTTTTGCTTAGTATGCTGAGTATTCGACTTGGTACCCGTCAAATTCTTGCCTTGCCCGGATCCCCCTTATACATCACCTCTTGACCAGTAAGCTATAGCTAGAACTCGCGGCAAATGTGAGTTAAGCGTGCAACAAGATAGTAGACAGGACAGTTAAGCTTCGAGCGAGAAAAAAACATACCATTCAATTTTTAATGTCAGATAGTATAGAGTATGCAAGCGGAGAGATTGTCACAGTAGAAAAACGCAAATTCAAGTTGTCAAACAACACTGACCAACTGACACACTCGGCGACGTCAAGTTGCCCATCAAATTTCACATCCAATTCCCTGGATTCACTAACAACAACCGCAATCGGTTGCAAACCGTCTTCTACTGTGACAGGAAGAATTAAGCAAATAGCGTCTCCCAGGTTCCCATCCCGCGCACTCTGGCCAAGAGGCGACGGTGAGACATGCCGGTACATAGCCAACCAAAAAAATTGCGTCTCCCATGCTCCCATCCCGCGAACTCTGCCCAAGAGGCGACGCTGAGACATGCCAGGTACATAGCCAACCAGGAAAATAGCGTCTCCCAGGCTCCCATCCCGCGCACTCTACCCAAGAGGTGACAGTGAGATATGCCGAGTACATAGTCAACCAGAGGGTGATTGCCATTGTTCCCAACCGGGCAATACCGCTACCTCTGTTATCCCAGACGTATCTGTCTACAGGCCCGATGATTGCAGTGCACTGTTACAGTCTCGTCAAAAGGAAATCCAGCGTTCTCGATAGTAAGACGATGGTGACCCATTTCCGAAGGCCGTCGACAGGGACGACGCTCCTTTGACCCTTCGCCATCCGAAGCGCATGCAGGTCTTCGACTACGTACCGATCGTTCAGCAGGACAGCAGCGCCTCCGCGCGTCGAATGTCGTCTTCCGGCGCTGTTGTTCTTCATCCATCAAACGCTTAGCTTCCTTCCGCAGTTTCTTGAGAGCTATTCGATCGAGAGTCTACTGGATCCGGCCGTGTAACGCTGCACTTGCACTGCTGCGAGGCTTGTACCCATACGACAGCTGTGCCGGACTCCCATGCGTCGTTCGGTTTGTGGAGGAATTTATTCCACTCTGCACCTTCTTCAAGAAGTCCTCCCACGTACCCTCTGGCGCCCAGTACCCGTGGCTGTCAGGGACCTCAGGACAATGCGATTCATGCGCTCACGTTGGCGATTTGCCCGTGCCGTCGTCGTCGCAGTCGCATTGAGGACATGTTTGATCCCACACTCCTTGCATAACAAAGCGAAACGATGCGAGGTGAAAGAGCTCCCCCTGTCGCTCACAATCCGCGTTTGGACACCAAACAACGCAAATCATTGGTCAAGAGCCTTGATGCCCCATTTCGTTTTTGAGGGTCATACGGGTTCGAGTACGCAGAACTTCGTAAACCCGTCTACTATCGTCAGTAGGGGAGACCCAGAAGGATTGGAACGATTTTCACATTTCACCCCATATCTCGCAATCGAAACAAGAGATTCGGGTATAACTAAACGCGTTTTGTAGTCTTTTTAATTGACGAATCGATTTTGTACTAAAAATGACTCCGGGAATTATGTAACCTGTAAAAAAATCGTTTAAGAACAATAAGTCGTTTTGTTTCAACTCTCCTCATATCGACGTGAGTTGAAATGCCTGGCAATTGGCACAAAATATGGATGTCAATTATATCAAAACACATTGTAAATGAAAAAAACTTTATTAAAAATTAAGGCAATTATGCAGTTCGAGGACTTATCCGAAAAACGGGATGTTTTTTCACCATAATGATGAGACTGAGATTTCCCATCAATTCTATACGTTATGGGATTTTGAAGTTTGCAAAAACGAGGGACAAAATAGCGCAATTACGGCCATTTCAAGGCCTATATTGGGAGTGGGGAGTGGAGGGATTTGTAAACGAAAACTTTCCTGAATACAATGCCGAAGAGATATTGGACGATTTCAAAGACGTGACTGAGAATCGGTGGAAACTCTGTGTGTGTGTGTGTGTGTGTGTGTGTGTGTGTGTGTGTGTGTGTGTGTGGTGCGTGCGTGCGTGCGTGCGTGCGTGCGTGCGTGCGTGCGTGCGTGCGCGTGCGTGCGTGCGCGTGTGCGTGCGTGTGCGTGTGCGTGTGCGTGTGTGTGCGCGTGCGCGTGCGCGTGCGTGTGCGTGTGCGTGCGCGTTTGTTTGGGTTCGTTTGGGTTTTTGTTTTGCTTGTTTGGTTTTAATTGGGTCTTTTGGGAAGTCTTTTTCAAGATTTCCATCTTTTTTATTAAAAAGTTATATATTATAATTGCCGAAAGGAGTATCCATCGTAGCGTTCGCAGATGACGCAGCGGTGATTGTCATCGCCAAATTCGTGGAGCAAATTACCACACTCTCCGGCGAAGCTTTCGCCAAGATAAAGGAATGGATGACTTCTTTTAGACTGCAGCTTGCAGCCCGCAAAACAGAAGTACGCCTCGTATCCAGCAGGAAGGTGATGGAAACGGTGACGCTCAGGGTTGGAAACACCGAAATCACATCCCAACCGTTCATTCGGTACCTGGGTGTGATTCTCGACGCGAGGCTGAACTTTAAAGAGCACACCGAGCAGAGCAGCAGAAAGGCCTCTGTGGTCGCTACTACACTGGCGCGGCTTATGCCTAATGTCGGTGGTCCCAGACAGAACAGGAGGAAACTGTTGTCAATCAGTGACGACCTTAGTGCTCACCTATGGCATACCCATATGGGCTGATGCACTGAAAATCCAGAAGTACTGCAAGAAGGCTGCTGCAGCGTATCGCGTCAGCGCCTTGAGGATATCCTGTGCATTTCGCAAAGTCTCCGAGGATGCTATCAACGTTATCGCGGGAATACTGCCCATTGAGGTGCTCGCCGAGGAGCGTAGATCTATTGTACCAGCATAAGGGAGCTAGAAACCCCAGCTACGCAAGGACCGAAGCGAGAGCAACCAGTCTCAACCAGTGGCAGACAATGTGGGATGCCTCTGCCAAGGGAAGGTGGACACACCCACTAATCCCGAAGGTGGAGATATGGGTGAACCGCCCACACGGAGAGCTCAACTATTATCTCACTCAAGTGATCTCAGGACACGGCTGCTACCACGGCTTATCTCTATAAGTTTAATTGTGAAGATTCCCCGGGCTGCCCAGCATGTGTAGCAGACGAGGAGAATGCTGAACATGCATTGTTCCAATGCCCTCGGTTCAGTGCTGCCCGCGCGATAGTCGAGGATCAGCTGGAGACACGCATCATCCCGGACAACCTGGTGGACTTGATGCTGAAGTCAGCAGGCGCATGGACGGCGGTATCGGCTTATGCTGCCGCAGTAATGAAGGAGTTGCGATGTGCAGAACGCGCCGGACGACGACGCCGGAAGACCAGGCAGTCATAGATGAAACAAGCGACCCGAACGCCTAAACCACTCAGACCACCTCGAGTGAAACGGGGGATGAAAGGTCGTCTGACAACACTGCAGAAAGAGCTATGGCTAAGGCCTCTCCCGCGATGTAATACCTAGCGGTCGTCCTGTGGGAGAATTTATAAGACCGCAGAGGAACAGACATTTTTAGTCGGTGCAAGCCCGACACACGGCAATTATTTGCTACGGTGCGGAGGCATTTCTCCACCAAACCTCTTTAAATGTTTTTTTCACACCCATACAACACACACACGCACGCACACACACATACACACACACACACGTGCGCGCGCAGGCACGCACGCACACACCATAGTCGTGAAGACTTCCATTGTCTTTACTTTCAACGTTCTCTTTATGCTTGATCTTCCGTCCCGTAGAGTAACTTCAGCGGTGCGCTCAAATATTTCTCGGCTTGCTATGCCTCTATCCGTTTTTCTAATATATTTATTCGGCATCTGAAATAAAATCTATACAAGCCTTGCAAACCACACCACAAAATATAAGCGTGTGAAAACATTACTTCAACCGAGGTAAGTTGAAACGCCTTGTTTCAACCCTTCTAGGGATAAAAAATGCGATTCCACTTGATTCAGAACTCACTACCGATAAAGACCGACTGCAAAACGACAAATTCATTGTGACAAATCGAATGCTAAGTTAGTAAGCTTCAAAACAATGCATATCACATATAATCGAATATATAAACAAGGTAACTAAAGCTTAATGAAAAATACGACAAATACTTACTTTTGCCAATTTTTTTCAATGTGACGCAACTGAACTCACACGGGCACAGGAGTGACCTGACAAGTGGCGTGTGTCGTAGGAATAAAAGAATGACATTGTTGCCAGCTCGCTAACAATCACATCTACCGAGACATTGACATTGCTTCAACTCACCTCTGTTTCAAGCCTCCTAGGTCTCCCTCATCTGCGTGTTTTTACGTTTGCTCCGTACAAACGGACGCACGTGGTCCAGATGCAATGTATAAAATGGGATAGACACCTTTTTAATGGGGTATAGTAGACCCGGTTTACCACCAGATGCGGATTTATAGTATAGGCAGTTAAGGGACGCATGTACGTATCTACTTATGAATTTACGCATCCCTGCGAACCAATAATTTTCTCGGACTTTCTCAAGGGTTCTTTCCACAGAAAAATGTTCCTGATCATCATGACACATCTTTACGATGTTGCAACCTGACGCACGTGGCACCAGCCACTTACTACTCATTTCAGTTCTCCGAAACACCACGCCACCTTTGAGGTCGTACTTTTCGAATTACTATGTTTAGGTCCTGTATTTCAGCAACCTCTATCCATTCAACGTCTGTTATGTCGACGAGCAGACACTCCACAGGGTTTCTACTCAAGTAGTCGACATGTGCGGCATGTGCCCCGCCCTATACACGATTTCAAAGTCAAAGTTCTGCATGTACACCCACCACTTAGCTACGCGTGGTAGTATATCCTTTTTTGTGGCAGTCGCTCTTACCGTGCTGCAGTCCGTTACCAACTTGATGCCTAATAAATATACCCGAATAGGCGATATAGGCCTCAAAGGCATCGACTATGGCTAACGTCTCTAGGTCGTACGAATGGAACGTTTGTTCTTCCGCTAAGGTCTCACGGCTATAGTACACTACCACCTCTTCGTGTGTCTTTTTTATTGTATAAGCATTGCCCCGAGTCCTATTGAGCAGCATCTGTATGCAGATCCGTCGTTAGACGAAGGTCGTAAATGGCTGAGCCCCCTGTTGGAAAGTATGTGTTTTATGGTGCCCACATCTTTCGACTGCTTTGCGCCCCACTGCCACGAGGCGTATTTACGTCGAAAATTCGTGAGAGGTACACTACCTTACTAACGTAATCTTCATAAATCTATAGGAATAAACAGCAAGTCTCCAGAACTACTGCATCTTTTTTACATTTCTGGGATAAGGAACTGCCAATGTCGTATATACTTTGAGCGAGCTGGATTGAACCCCTACTCCTCAATCTCACTGCTGAGATATTGAATCTTCGGCTGTAGGAATTTATCTTTGGAGAGCTTGAATGCAGAATTGCGTTTTTTTTCTTTAAAATCTCTAAAACTAATTTTAAGGCCTTGAGGTAGTCTTCTACGGCCGATATAAGAATAAAAAAACATCTGTACCGCTGTTCATAACTGTCAGAAATACCGACGGTAAAGTTGTAAGTTCGAAAGGCGTAGATAATAATTCTCACAGTTCTCATTCAAGCGTAACAAACGCGGTTTCATATACAAATTCTGAAATTGAGATCTAACGAATTAAACGACCTGTCCCCCAGTTGATCAATCTAACTTGAGATCAATGGTACAGGGTATGTATCCCGCTTTATGATTTTATTCGGTACTCGAAAACCTATGCACATACGCAACTCGCCATTGTTTTTCTTTTCCGACTAAAACGACCTCGCTTGCACGAGGCGGTTGGTCTTGCGGCTTATAAATCTACTACGATCCTTTTCACTCTTTCGCGCTCTCGAAATGACATGTGGTAGGGTCAGTGATACACCGGCTCTTTTTTCTACAGTTCGATTTTCATTTCTGCGTCAGTGGCTCTTGCAAGGCATCGGGCTTGCGGCAGTTTTCTCCTTTGTGACCCCTCTTGCTGCAAGAGTAGCAACGGCGCTTCGCTCCCCCGTTGTCTTTTCCTGGCTGACCTTCGTTGGCAACAGCATGCCCCCTTCGTTTGTTCTAGACGTTGTCGGGGAAAGGACTTCCGAACAATGGTTTAATTTGGCAATTGTTTTATATCGAGATGCTAGAACTGTTTTACGGATATTCTCGTCGTGTATTCTCCAAGCTAGGAAATCGACAATATGTCCTTCTTGGAGACCTAATTTGAAACGATTCAATTTGCCCATTTTGACGAAACAATACAACTGCAAGACGTGACTGGGTTTGCTGGAATATTCTACTGCTTCCTTTAGCGAGTAACCGAAACTTTTTCCTCTGGAAATTGTCTCACGAGAGCGCGCTTGACCGCCTCCCTCGACAAGCGCGCGTCTTGCAACCCATCATACCAAATCTTCGCGTTTCTCCGTAATCTATACACCGCTAAATAGAGTTTGGTGTTATCGTCCCAATCATACAATACGCTACACGTGTTGACCTTATCTAGCCAGTTAGGGGCAGTTAAATTTTTTTCTGATGGGTCGAACTCGGGTAAGACTTTCTCATTTACGAAATGATTTGACGGCCTCGAACTAGATTTTACGACACCTGCGGGGACGTCAGTGAGTCTGGCAAAGTCCTAATCACGGCTCTTACTTGTGGAGCTCCTGTGCGGGCTGATGCTGTGGGCACGCAGTGCGCTAAGGCTTAATCGCGACCCGGATCGTTGACGTTCCGTTGATGTATCGAAGTCGCTAGACACTTCACGGTAGCGCTTTCGCGACCTTCCGTCCTCATCGTTTCCGCATCCTTCAGATTGCTCTGCCGACTGTCCAGGAAACATCTTGCTTTTTAACGTTTGTCCACACTTGTCCACACACAATTTTTGTTTCTCACTGACTCACTTAGTTTATCGACTACACACGTAAGGTAAGGATTAGAGTCTGCAGCACGGTCTTACATACAGGTCTGGAAACTCGGGCATTTTTGCATGATGGAAAGTGTCATCGTAAGTGAGGCAAAAACGTAGTTCCTCATTTATCTACTGAAAGCGCTGGCAAGTAGAAGTAGTTTTGTTGATATAGATTTACAGCAATGGAAAAATGACCTGCTGACAACCAGTACATGTGTTCACAACGTTTCTAGAAATCTAAACTACCCGAAACGCTCCGGTAGAACAACATAGTGTGGACGCGGCTTTATCTTTCGCTATATTTTAATATATTCGATTAAAGATACGCCAGTTCGCCTATCAACAAAACCAAAAACGGCAAAAATAATGTTTTGTAACAAACTCGCCGAACTGACAAATCAAGAAAAACGGTGCCTTTTAAACATACACAATACTTTCATTTTTCTTTTAATTCCTCTTCCATTATGTTTATGTTCAGGTTCTCATTAACATTGTTAAAAAAGCAATTACAACAAATTAAAGTTGTAGAAAAAAATGAGGAATTCAATCTACTAAGAATAAACATTGATTATAAGGGAAAAAATTTAGGGCGCACAAATTTGTTTATACCCCATCTACTCAAATCGCGAAAGACCAAATAAAAATATTACAGAAGTTCGAACATACGAGAAATACAGTCTACTGAAATAATAATTCTCATTCTGCCCGGGGGTTCAGCAGTGAAAAATACTCAATCATTTTCCATTTATATCGCTCTTACAAATAATATTGGGTCTGTTCGTTTTGGCAACACCTATCTGCACTTCTTACGCCTTCTGAGAATTTTCTATTACTGTATCTATTGCAATTGTAGAAAGTGTAGCTAAACCGAACAGACTCTAGTCAATCTCGAAAAATCTGCGCCTTTGCACAACTGTTCGGACCTGCGTTTGATTGGCTAACTTCTACCTAGCAGCGCTTCGGGCGACAAGAGCGAGAACTGACCGTTTGCCTCATTATCTGAGTCACTCCCCACCCCAGGAGTGTCCAGACCTGTATGTAAGACCGTGGTCTGCAGTATGGCAATCAGTTTTATTATTAATAAAGATGAGCGGAGTGTATCCTACTTCTGATATGTAGGAAAATATTTGGTTGACGAATTGTAGGATTTCACAAAGACAGCTTTATTTAATATAATCCTCCCGGTTGGTCAGAATACTCTCGTACATTAGTCAATTAATCGGCTTAACAAATATTGCAAGGACTTTCGGTGGTGATCGCGACTGGTGACTTCGAGGTCTGGGTACAGAATGACCATCCCTAGGCGCCTCGTCTAGGACCCTTGGGCCTCCGTCCCTTGTCTTCTCCCTTAGCTTCGGAATAAACAGCCGTGGCGTTTATAACCCACTCAAGAGTAACCCGATTTCCGACCGAATCCCGTTGACGCAAAAGGAAGAGGAACGAAAAACTTTTCCCACACAATGGAGAAAACTTTTACCTGAATAAAAATCCTTCGTACTTCCGAAAAAATATCATGCGCACTTTTTTTTCTTGAATTTTATGTTAATTGTACCATACTTTATCCAAACGAATACCGAGTAGGCAACTGACGGCGGCCAATGACGACGAGCAAATAATCGGAGGGAGAGTGAAGAAGCGATGGCAGCGGTTCAGCAATGGACCGTCAAAAGTTAGCAACACGCTTTTAACGGTTATGGCCTCTGCACACTGCGGGCGATGAGCGATATCCAATGGGAGCTTCACTCTCTTAGGGCGTTTCCGGAATACCTGAGCTCCCATGGGATATCGCTCATCGCTCATCGCGCGCAGTGTGCAGAGGCCATTATAGAGAAAAAAGTCTATTAACTTGACAGCATTAACTTTTTCATTTTTTACGAATCGTTCGTTGGTGATTATGTGATTAATTGTATCGCTTGTTAGATTATATTTTTTTGAAAAAAGAGAAACATAATTTTGAATCAAGTTAACTAGATTGATGTTCATTTCTTGTCGATTTGACTTGAAAACCTGGAACCGATAGGAAATCGCTTATTGGACACGAATTGTAAAAAAAATGGAAACCATTCAAGTCGTCCGGCCAATTTGTCAGACCTAAAATAAGTTGGCTGAGCAGTGTTTGTGGTTCGAAAGGCACGAACACGCAACATGAAACGCAGATAAAACAGATTTCATGGTTGCACGCATTGAGACGATGATGGACGAGATAGTACAAATGCGATTTATTTTTTATCGTTTAAATTAATTTTCTAAATAAGAAAATCGTTATGCTAGTGTAACCTAAACTCGTCGTGATATATTACTGTAAAAAAATTGTTTTCAATTCACGGAAACTGCTGGGTACGCCAGAGATGATTCGTTTATTACGAGAATATTGTTATTCTCCGAACTCTCAGAGTAACTTACGGAATTTGCCTAAACGATTCGCACCGGAGGATGAGGGGAACAGCTATTTTCTCACAACCTTCCGAAATTTAGTCACCATTTAGGTTGGTTACGCAGGGTGCAGATGATCATGGAGAAATTTTCGAAATGTTGATATTTTTAATTATCGAAATTATTTTCATAAATTAAGAAATCGTTTTGTCTTTCCTAAACTTTTTGCATTCAAATAGCGTACGAAAAACGGCCTTTCGATCATGCCACCCGCTAACTATGTATACTAATAAAAATAGAAAATCTGCCAATAGAAAATCGGTTCATCAGTTTTGCTCAAAACGATTTCCAATCAATCGGTGTAAAAAAATAACTTGTTTCGACCATTTGACCTGAAGTCTATAGTTGAAATTAAATTTGTATATTGCAAGTAAATTATTGATTTAAAAAATTGTTTAATTGTTTTCTGAACTTGCTCACACCATTTCCAAATTGTTGGCATAAAAAAATATAGATCCCAATTAAATTTTTACATTATTTTCATTAATTTATATACAGGTAAGATAGATTTCATGGTTGCGTATGTTTACGTGATAAGGGAGATTGTCGAAAGGTAATTCTCGATTTTAATTATGAAAATTAGTTTCCCAAACTAGGAAATCGTTATGTAGGTTCAATTTGTTTATTACGAATAAATTAGGGATTTCTAAACTTTAATAATTATTTCCTAAACATTCCCAAACCATCCCCAAATTGTTGGCATAGAAAGATGTGGGATCCATTCATTTTTCGCATTATTTCCGTGATATATATACCGGTAAGGTAGACCTGACGGTTGCGTGCGTTTACGCGATAAGGCAGATCGTCGAAAGGTAATTATCGCTTTTAATTATGAAAATTCATTTCCCTAACTAGGAATCGTTACAGCAGTCTTGTCCAAACTATTTGCAATCGAATGATGTACGAAAAACTTTCTTTCGATCATGTGATCTGCTAACTATACGTAAAATTTAATTTGTTTATTGCGAATAAATGGTTGGTTCCTAAACTTTAATAATTATTTCCTACAGTTGCCCAAACCGTTCCCAAATTGTTGGCATAGAAAGATGTGGGAACCAATTATTTTTTTGCATTATTTCCGTGATTATATATACAGGTAAGGTAGATCTGACGGTTGCGTGTGTTTACGCGTTAAGGCAGATCGTCGAAAGGTAATTATCGATTTTAATTATGAAAATTAATTTCCCAAACTAGGAAATCGTTACGTCGGTCTTGCCCAATAAACCTTCATTCGATCATGTCATCTGCTAACTATACGTTAAATTTAATTTATTTATTGCGCATAAATTATTGATTCCTAAACTTTAATTATTATTTCTTAAAGTTGCCCAAACCATTTCCAATTTGTTGGCACAGAAAGATGTGGGATCCAATCATTTTTTTGCATTATTTCCATGTGTATATATATATATATATATATATATATATATATATATATATATATATATATATATATATATATACTGGTAAGGTAGATCTGACGGTTGCGTGCATTTACGTGATAAGGCAGATCGTCGAAAGGTAATTATCGATTTTAATTATGAAAATTAATTTCCCAAAGTAGGAAATCGTTACAACAGTCTTGCCCAAACTATTTGCTATCGAATGGTGTACGAGATACCTTCATTCGATCATGTCATCTGCTAACTATACGTTAAATTTAATTTGTTTATTGCGAATAAATTATTGATTCCTGAACTTTAATAATTATTTCCTAAACTTGCCCAAATCATTCCCAAATTATTGGTGAAAAAAACTAAGATTCATGAATTTTATCTGCTAACTATACGGCGGTCAGACAGCCCCTTTGTCCCTTTTCTAAGCATTACAATTTGTAGGAGTATCCTACTGCGCGCGCGGCCCAGCCCGCTCTAGCCAGGCGTTCGCACATTTTCTCGACGCTTACCTATTCTCAGGCCTGTACCTTCGAAAATACTTCGAGTTTACTTCTAGCGCTTTAGGAACATGTTCTCTAATAGTTGAACACTCGATTAAGAGAAAAAAAAATCGATTTTCTAACCCTCTACACCAGACGACAGCCTTAATTACTTACTGTTTGTTTTGTCTTCTTTCATCAGCTATACGCCTTTTTTCTTCCGTCTCCTCCGGCTATTAAAATTCGCAATTGACAATTTGTGTGCGTGTTTAGGCGGAAATTTTGCGACACCATCTCCTGATCGCGTACTATCGTTATTATTATAATTTTTTCTGTGCCATACATAGGTAGATACAAACACACACACACACACACACACACACACACACGCGCGCGCGCGCGCGCGTATTGCGCCGTATCACGTCACGAGGTCAGGCATTAGAGAATCCAAAAACATAAACACGGTCGGCGAGCGATGGCCTTGGGGACCGGGACAAACAAAAACGAACCGACAGGGAAATTAGTAAATTTAGAAGAAAATAAATCAACAGTCAAAGGAGTATGGGTAAAGAGATAGAGAAGGGAATAGAAAAGTCGGCAAAAAGGCGCTATATAAGAGCGGGGTTTTCAGAGGTAAGACAGTTTTTTTTCTGATGAATCTATGAGTACTGCGCTGACACGATTACTGGCCTTGCTGTAAGGAAAGTCTAGCAATAGGAAAGACGAAAAACAGAAAAAACGGAGTCACCCGGTCGCCGACACACCATCAGTTTCTCGAGAATCGCTGATTACTTTCAAAACATAACTACTGGCCTACAGTGAGAAAAGTGTCTCGATAACAAAAACGAAATCAAGGAGTTGATGCGTGTCAGGACAATAGAATAGGAACTTCTCAGAATTACTGGTCTCACGATAAGGAAACCGAGAAGAACGATAGAAAAAGAGCCAATAAGATAGTTAAATCAGAAAAGGGTACACGTTTTGAAATTAAATTCAGGAAAATGAGAGGTATTATCCAACACAGCCGTTTCACTACGAAACCCGACGCATGCATGCATAGAAGACCAAAAGGTAAACAAAACACCAGGGTCGCCAACCGACAGCGATCACGCACCGAAAATCGACAGTCAGGGAAGAACGCCGGCTCCAAGCGACGCGCTTGGAGCCGGCGTTAATCAATCGACCGACCAAATCGATAACGATGTATCGAGCGGAAAGGGCAGCACTGTTAAGCCGCCGAGATTTTTATCGCCCGAAGTTCGGGAGTATTTACTTTGCGAGTTTTTTTTAGGGTTGCAACACCCTTTAAAAACACACAATGAACGATACAAACAAAACATATTACACCATTATCCACTACAAATGTACACACTTACATGGAGAATTTTGTGATACATCGAGTCACGAGTGGAAAGTTTATAAACAAAACTAAGAGTTTTGAGACCTTACCAGAGTCCCATTGATTAATTTCCTGTTCGAGTCCCGAACCTTATAAATTTTAGTGTGCCGAAATTCGAACCGTTATAATATATATATGTGTGTATGTATGTATATTTAATTTACTCAAAATTAATTTTTCATTTCGTTTTTATTTTCTTCGCAAATTAAATATAAATTTTATTCGTCGCGCTAGGCTTTGTTTCGTCGATTTTTTTTCCTCCTCAATTTTCCACGGTTTATTTTCAATCGTCTATGTGTGTTGGGTTTCTTTTCTTCCACTCATATTCTTTATTAATTATTTTTTATTATCACATGAGCACCTCCGAGCCCGCACTAACGGGCCGAAATATCAAAATTCGTGAGAAGAGTTTGTCGAGTAA
Organism: Ophion ellenae; assembly: GCA_963210295.1. Classification (NCBI taxonomy): domain Eukaryota; kingdom Metazoa; phylum Arthropoda; class Insecta; order Hymenoptera; family Ichneumonidae; genus Ophion; species Ophion ellenae. The sequence goes on from OY723386.1 coordinate 22,924,113, forward strand.
AAACACCCCCCCCCCCCCCCCCCCGCCACCACTCCGTTGCAAAATTGCCAAAGGCGCGAGAACTTCCTTGCTTTTTTGTTCTTCTATTTATTTTGATGGAATATTTATCTCTATTCATATGTTTTTCGGTTGTTTTTTTTTGTGTTCTCAGACGGCGATTCAATTGGAAAATCGTGCGATGGGTTCTCGCTCCATGCGATTTGAATATAAGTTTTTATTTCTATTTTAACTTTATACGATTAATGTTATTTTCTCCGCCCTCGTCTCTGTCGTCGTCTCTACATGTTCATGCATTCGCGGTACAATTTTTTGCAACAATAACGATGGAGAAGAGGAAGAAAGGGGCAAGGGATTTATGAAGGCAAAGAAACGAAGTGGGACGAAGCTATTGATGAGATTGTGAGGGAAGGGGGAGCTTGGAGCGAGATTCGCTGACTGTACAAAAAGTTTTTGTATAGTGAAAAAAAAATCTCGTGTACCTACTTAATTCTACGTCGATGGCGCGCGCGCGATTTATATTTTATTCCATAAATCACGCAAAGTTTTTTAAATTCTTCACTCAATTCTCAATTAACTGTTCTGTCTTCGCGTCACTTTCACATTTTGTGTCATTTTTACTCGTCGTCCGTGTTTTTTCGCTTTATTCATTTTCTTTTTTTGTTTTGCTTTTACACTCCTCCGTATCGAAAATTCGTCGTGGCTGTCACGTCGTTATCGGTTCGTTCGCGCTCGCCCATTGGACCGTCAAGTCTCTCTCTTTCTCCCTCTCTCTCAGATCGTGCTTTTCGCGCCTCGCGATCTGTCTCTCTCGCTGTCTTTTTCTTATTAAAAAAAAACATGTCGCTCCCATTTCGGAAAGAACGTCGTTTTTCTCTTTTTTTCCCCTTCAAATGGTATTTTTCTTAATTTATCATTTTTTGGCAGTTCATTGGTGATCGAAGTTGATACTCTTTTGCGTTTACTGACCGCTCCGTAAAGGCAGAATTTCTCAGTCAACCGGCCAACGATATGAGCTGATGAATTTTGAACAAGATAAACGATATATAATACATGATATAACATATATAATATATTATGTATGAAAGACACGATATACGACATGATATACCATAAACGATATATGATAAATATATCACATAATAAACCTCATATATTATTTATGGTGGCATATAGTGATTATTGAGTTATATATAATATATAATCCATGTATATTGTGTACTGTTATTATATATCATATGATATAGCATGTAATAGCTATATATCGTACACCGTATATTATATATTACACACAACACACACACACACACACACACACACACACACACACACACACACACACACACACACACACACACACACACACACACACGCACGCACGCACGCACGCACGCACACACACACACACACACACACACACACACACACGCACACACACACATCTGTGTGAGTGCAGTAAGGTGTACATGAGACGCCAGATATAATTATTTTGGAGTATTGTCAATTCTTGAACAATTGCTCAGTTTTTCATAGCGCGTTTGACGCCTGAGAGTTTCGTTTATCAACGATTTACCTTATTCAACATTGAAATCGCATTGGCTTTTCCGGTTTTCGTCAGAATTTTTTCTGCTACTGTTCCCACAGGATGTGTGCGATCCCGATGGCATTCTACAAACAATGCTGAGTGAATTTCTAATCGAGTCCACCCCCGCCAGCCTCCACTGGATTCGATCGCTGAACATGATTTTTTGGCTCGCATGTGAGCTACGAAACATGAGAGCTCACAAAGTTGCGCATGAACATTAATGACAAGCAATGAATCAAAGATGTGTGCGGCCGTGTAGATGACAAGTTGATAGTTGAAGATTCGGCTTCGGTCCGGCCAATAGAGGTTTTCCAAGGTCAGCGATGGAAATAAATGATGTTTTTCTTACGTTTCGGCCCTCTGGTTCGGGTCCTCGTCAGAAGTTATGTTTTTCTGTATAATTTGTATACACAAATTTTACAAATCAAGTTTGAAAGAGTTATATACATGAATGTTTTATGTTATGATAGTGTTATAAAATTATTGTGTCGTTTTTGTATACCTGTTATGTAATTTTTGTTTTGGTTATAGCTATATTGATTTGATATGAATAAGTTCTTGTATTGCGTTAATTATTCTAATGTATCGGTGTTTGAACTGCAAACTTGATTTGTAAAATTTGTGTATAAGAATTATACAGAAAATTATAACTTCTGAAGAGGACCCGAACCAGATGGCCGCAACGTAAGAAAAACATCATTTTTTCGAGGATTTTTCAGCAATGTCCGAGGCAAATTTTGCTACCCGGCGAAAGGATTCGCTTATCCAATATCATATTCTTCGTGTAATATAGCATATATTGCATAGTATATATCACATATATACAATGCTTACTATATGTAATATATACATAATATATGATGTATAATATGTTATGAATTACATATAATGTATATGTACAAATATATATTATCTGTGAAATGTAATATATAGTGCAGAATATGACAATGTACAAGACAATATATTATATATCAATACAATATATTATACATCATATATTATACATCCGATATATTGAATATTACGCTATATTGCCCATTGATGACTGCAATACTTTCCTTATCTTTCTCAGATCAATTGTTCGTTTGGATTTCGAGAACGTTCGATCTCGAGGCCAACAAGATACACAGCATATATCATCGATTACATAACATATATGCGTTAATCATAATATACGGTGTGGAGTATGGCAATGCATGATATCAATTATATAACTTTCAATACAATATATATATATACATATATATATATATATGGTAAATACTATATAGCATATTAGGCGTCGTATATTATATCTTGTATATTATCTAATATTACATACGATATACAATATATTATGTATTCAATATCATACATTGCATACCATATATCGTATTGTATTATATATACGATTCATATTATATATGAGATATCATCGCTAATTGTAGACCGCAATGTTTTTCGGCTATCTCTCACCAAGTCGAACCCTCCCGAGGGCGACTTTTTTTGGCAAGCAGACAAGAATCGACGATTGCAAGCCGACGGTAAGACGCGAGAGAGAGAGAGAGAGAGAGAGAGAGAGAGAGAGAGAGAGAGAGAGAGAGAGAGAGAGTGAGAGTGAGAGAGAGACTGCCGTTGAAAACGTGGGCCCAATAACATCAAAGCGAAATTATCGCCTCCCTCCCTTGCCACCGTATTTCTTATCCCTCTGCGCTTTGGCCAACGCAATAACATCGCAATGATCGTTGGTATTATCGTCGTTGTCGTCGTGGGAGGTTTTTCTTCCCCGGACCGCGATAGCGGCGAGGCGCGTTATTACATTATTTCTATATCACATCACAACGACACGTAACACGATTTTTTTCTCTCTCGGCTAGAAGCGCTCTACGCTTGGCCACACGCCACGTAAACGTATATATAAAAAAATGAAGAAAACAAAACTATGGGTCTGACAATCGAAGAAACGAGCAAGTATACACATTACGAAAAAAGTACAATTACATTTGCAAATAATAATAATAATATCAATAACAATAGTAGTAATATAAAAAAACGTTAGAAACACCATTCGTCCTATCGATTGGAAATCACAGACAGTTATCATACATGCGACTCTCGATTCGCCGGGGCCTCCAACGCGCGCGCACACACACACCCACACGCACACGCACGCGCGCGCGTACGCACGTTCACGCGCGTATTGCGGGACAGGCTCGGACGATGGAAAAAGGGAACGGAGGGCGGAAGAGCAGACAAAAATTCCCACTAGCGTTGTCTGCACTGGAGTACTATTTCCCCCATCTTTGCCACTCGCTCTTTGTTCCTCTCTCCGCATTTTTCACTGATTTTTTTCATCTCTTTCGGCATGCGACGTAAATACACTACGTCTAGTGTATGTGCATATATATATATATATATATATATATATATATATATATATAACATGTTTGCCCCGAGGTAATGTCCAGGCTCATTTGCTGCGATCAAATATTCGATACAAATATTTACGCATTGTATCAATATGTGTATATATATATATATATATATATGTGTGTGTGTGTGTGTGTGTGTGTACGTGTGTGTATGCGTCTGCTCGCGCGAATATATTGCAATATAAATGTAATATAAGAATATCGATGCAAATATATCGATATGAATAAATTCGCATATATCGAATAAATATAGCGATGTGTTGGTATATTGCCTTGATCAAAAGTATTAGGCACCCTGTAAGTTTCGTATCCGCACAAGAAATCGAAAATCTCGGCGAAAAAAAATCGTAAACCAATTTGACAAACGGGATTTTGAAGCGGACAAAACCAGCTTCATTTTACTTGATTATTTTTGCGGTTTTTTTGGTACCCGGTACGTTATTCGAACATGCCTGTTTTTCACGATTTGCGCACTTTGAAAAATCGCGTGCTGGACTTTGAAAAATAGTAATCTCACCCTTTCATGATAAGATCTTTAAAAAGGACCCTGATAGCTTTAGTTTCGTTTACTTTTAATTTGCCATTTTTTTGCAGAGTTATCTAGTTTTTTCTTGAAAGAAAAAACGGAGGTTTTCGAAAAGTCGACATCGTGCGGCATAACTTGAAAACGATGAGGTTTGGAATATTTAGTCTAAGGCGTAAAAAGTTGTATTTTGTTGTTTTGGCGTAACTACATTAATTTCAAAATTTATTTACATCGCTATTTTTGGTTGACAGTCGACGATTTGTGTAATTAATTTATTGCCGTTACTTCGGAACGAAGGTGTTTTAATGAAAATATCATGAGGAGAAAAGGTACATAATTGAATTTGTAACACGCTAGAATTTTTTCAGAATTCTTATTCTGGGATTTCCCTTCTTTAAACATCATTTAAATTTTCATACGGTTAAGCAGACTGAGTTCACGTTTTTTTGCCATTTTTTGAGACCCGCAAATATGATTTTCGCAGTTTGACGTAGAATTAATATTTTACGCGTGAACGTTAAAGTACGAGTAATTTTCGCAGACTGATGGTTTCACAAAAAAGAACTCTAAAAATCGTGTTTACAGTAGATACGCGTTTCATTGTTTCAAGTAATGCTCGTCATACACTAAAGTGTCGTTGACCTTTAGTGTCCCGGAGCATAGTTGTATTACAGAGCATTACTTGAAAAGCAACAATGTAACGTGTAACTCTTGTAAATACGATTTTCTGAGTTCTTTTTTGTCACATCGTCAATCTGCGTAAATTGTTCGTACGAATAATAAAAACGCGTAGAATATGAATTCTGAGTCAAATCACGGAAATCATATTCATGGGTCTTAAAAAAATGACAAAAAACGTGAGGTTATATGGAGTTAAACGAACGAAATCTGACAGTCAGTCAAATCGAAAGAGATCGGGAAGAACAAAGTAACCCCACGTCAGCAGAATCGAAAATTAGTGAGAAGTGCTCTTGAAAATTAACGAAAACCGTCATCTGATTCGTACGGTATACAAATTTAATTATGTATCTTTTCTCCTCTTGATATTTTCATTGAAACATCCTGGTTTCAAAGTAACGGAAATAAATTAATCAGACAAATCGTCCACTATCAATAAAAAATAGCGATACAATGAAATATTGGAAAAAAAATCTTTAAAAAATTGAGTGACTCCAAAATAACAAAACACAACTTTTTACTCTTTAGACTCAATATTCCAAACCTCATAATTTTCTAGTTACGCCGCACGATGCCGGCTTTTCGGAAACCTGCCGTTTTTTTACAAGAAAAAACTAAATAACTCAGCGAAAAAAAATCGCAAATAAAAAATCGTGAAAAACCGGCATGTTTAAAATGACGTACAGGGTACAAACAAAGTCGCAACAATAAAAATAAAGAAGCATAATGAAGCCGGCTTTGTCCGCTTCAAAACCCCGTTTCGCCGAGATATTCGATTTGTTGTCCGGATAGAAAACATACAGGGTGCCTAATACTTTTGACGAAGGCTGTGTATACACACGCATAAATCGGCATAAAAACATATGCAATTATATCTAAATAAATAAATTGGCATATGCCGAATGAATATTTCGATATATGGCCCACATGACAATATATATAAATTTAAATATATATACATACAGATATACATATATCACCTATCCGGTAATAGGCGTATATATATACGTATGTAGTCACATGCACACAAATACGCAGAGACAAATAAAAGAGAGGGCGTCCCCTCTATTAGCTCACAAATTCGGTCGGTACAGGTGACGACGACGAGGACGACGTAGATCAGACGATGACGCGTGTATTCGTGACGACTTGTGGCTGGCTCTGCTTGGGCATCCGAACGTTTTGCGAGTGTAGCTGAGCGAGGGCGGCGGTCGATGCGAACGCGGGATAAGCAAGGGTCGTATTTAGACTCTCGTTGTGCTCCTCGAGGGAGTTCTGCGCGTAATGGAGCACCAGTTGCTTGAGCGACTCATGTATGTTGTAGGGCTCGGCGAAACCATAGCCCCGCTCGGTCGCGTAAATTATGCAGTGGTTCACCGTCCCGTTGCACCTGCACAAATTACAGGATTATTTTTTCTCTCATTTATTCGGATATATTATATTTGATTACCTTTGTTTGGATATCTTATAATTTCTTCTAGTTTTTTGAATTCCAACGTATGCCCATTTCTAATACTCCCTATCCGCACTTTGCTAATCTAACCTAACTTCCATTGCGTCCACAGCCGTCTTGAGCTACACTATACCGCATTTGCCGAGGATACCGAGAAACTGCGCTAACCCCGTACCGGTATAGAGGGCCCCATATTCTTATATGGTGCCCTGAACTGTGCTAACCCCTTACCAGTATAGAGGCCCCCATATTCTGATATGATTCTCTGGAGCACAGACTTTAACTCAAGTATTTACAGCGAGGTATCAGAAGTATTGGCCTCCCGCTCATTCGTCGATGTGGCAGCGGGTGCTTGACTAAGCGGCCACCGTTTCGAGTATCGGCCATGCACAACGCTGTTCAACTCGAGGTACCGCCAAAATCCAACCCCGACCGCCCATTCACCACTGTCGATTGTTTGGATATATATTTTTAAATTTAATGTATTCAAATGTACTTAATTAAATATATTTGGATTTGTTGTAAGCACGGAAAAAACTCGATTGAATAAAAAGAAACTGGAAATATTTGCGGCGTGTTCCAAATTACCACATTCTTCCGAATAGTCTATCTTATCACCACGTTACTTTATATTATTAAAATAATAATAAAGATAACAATAATTATATATATATATATATATATATATATATATATATATATATGCAGGGTGAGGCAGTAACTGTTGCCACCTTGAATATCTCTGTAATTATCGACGTCACAAAAAAATGTTTGAAACAAAAGTTGTACCGTACGAAAGGGGTCATCAAATGCGACAATTTTTTTTATCTGAGTGGAGGCACTGTCGCACAGTAAAGGTCACCTCCACTTTTTTAAATGGGACGGTACATTGTTTTTTCAACCAGCTTGTTGAGCATCGAAAACTGCATAAAAAACATTTAGGGGTCAAAGTCGTTTAATGTCATTTAAAATCAAAAAGTGACATGAACTTTATTTTTATGTGAAATTACCTTTATTCACAGTAGATGTTCAAAGTGATTGCCATTGGAATCAATGCAGTATTGCAATCTCCTCATCACGAATTTCTTATAACTTCGGCACTCATCGCCGAAGTCTTGCCATTGTCTTGTATGTAAACAACGGCACCAAACCTACAATGTACACGGCGCATTGTATAATGTTTCGCCCAAACAAACCCAAGATAACGATAGTAAGAATGGTGAGACTAGTATTAATGAATCAAGCGACTGTAAATGATGTATTCTTTTAAAGAGCAAACTGATATGCTTCTAATTTACAGAGATTGACAGAAAAATGCAATGAGAGCTAGAGACTTATACGCTGAAAGATTTCCTGAACGTTCTCATCCTACACGCCGTACATTTCAAATGTTGTACACTAAACTGAGGACAACTGGATCCTTAACCCGTCCGGAAAGTAACCGACAAAAGCGAGTTACTAACGAAGAAACGAAAATTGGTGTTCTTTCCGCCGTTCATCGAGACCCTTGCGCGAGTTCTCGTCAAATTGCGAGGGAATCTCGCTTAAGCCAAAGAAGTATTCTACGTGTTCTACGTCGTCATAAATATAATCCTTACCACATCAGTCTCCACCAGGAATTAACTGGTACGGATTTCATGAATCGCACTGAATTCTGCCGATGGGCTCAATGCCAGATTCAGAGAGATGACTCATTTATTAATCGAATTTTATTTACTGATGAGGCAACATTTACGAATCATGGAAATATTGACTTGCATAACATGCATTTGTGGTCAACTGAAAATCCACATTGGCTGCGGCAAGTTGCACACCAAAGACCGTGGTCGGTTAATGTATGGTGTGGGATTATTGAGGATAGAATCATAGGCCCTTATTTCTTCGAAGGGAATCTTAATGGTAGGAAGTACACCACATTGCTTCAAGAAACATTAGGTCCGTTATTGGAAGAAATACCTTTAGAAACAAGAAATAGAATGTGGTATCAATACGATGGGTGCCCGGCACATTTTTCGCTGATAGCTAGAAATTAATTGCAAAAGAGATTTCCAAATAGTTGGATTGGACGCGAAGGAGCTGTATCGTGACCGGCTCGCTCGCCAGACTTGCGCCTCTGGACTTTTCTTGTGGGGATATTTGAAAGATCTTGTTTATAAAGAACGTCCAACTACGGTGGATGATTTGCATGAGAGAATTCCTCGAGCCTGTGATTCGATAAGTGCCGAAGTGATAAGAAATTCTACACAATCCGCGATGAGGAGATTGCAATACTGCATCGATTCCGATGGCAATCACTTTGAACATCTGCTGTGAATAAAGGTAATTTTACATAAAAATAAAGTTCATGTCACTTTTTGATCTTAAATGACCTTGAACGGCTTTGACCCCTAAATGTTCTTTATGCAGTTTTTGGCGCTCTACAAGATGTTTGGAAAAAATGTACCATCCCATTTAAAAAAGTGGAGGTGACCTTTACTGTGCGACAACGCTTGCTCTTCCCCAATGGGACGTTATATTTTTAAGAAAGAATCATGTTCTATGTTAAAAAAACAACTTTGGTCCGAATGTTTTTTTTAGTTTATTATTACTTTGTGATATTTACAGGGGTCTTATGTCCTTGGTATCCCATTCAAATTTTTCCTCGCCATTCAGGACCATTCAAGTGGACACAACGGAATATCTCGAGACGCATGTGCTTCAAGAAAAAATATTTTAAACAAAAGTTTTATTGTTTTAAATGAGAAAAATCATGTGCCACTGACAAAAGCGTGGGCCTATTGGTGGAAATTTGCAAGGCCATTTCAAGGTCAACTGTAGTTTTTCAAATGGGAATCAATGTTTTTTATCTCACACTAGAATCATTTTTAACGCGACAAAATACGTACGCTTGTTCAAAACGTTTTTTTTCCTGATTTCAATTTGCCAAGGTGTTCGAAATAATTTTTATTGCATATTTAAAATATCTTGAAAATTTGGAGTTAAACGGAAAAAGTTTGAGACAAAAGTTACGTATTTTGTTACGCCAGAAATGATTCTGAAATGAAAAGAATTCATTCCCATTGGAAAAACTAAAGTTCACCTCGAAATAACCTTGAATATTGCGACCATAAAAAAATAACCAAAACGGTAATTTTCCTTTCTCGAAACAATGGAACTTTTCTTTGAAACATTTCTTTCCCAAAATACATTCCTTCGGAGATATTTCGTCCTCCCAACTCGAGTGGTACACCCTGTATACGCGAATGATTATTTTCCCGCATTGTCAAAATCTGCGTAAAACGTTGACTCACATGATCGAGAGGGCGTACTGTCCGGTGCGCGATCGCCTAACGAGGAATGTGCCGTCCGGTTGCCCGGAGAGAATGCGATCGGCGTCGGAGCGCGAGCCCTCGAGATAGAGCCACGTCTTCTCGTCTGAGTGCACCGCCAGATCGAGCTCCTGAAGATCGTCAAGGACGAGTTCGCCCAACAGTGGGTTTGGCATCGCAAGATTCAGCATCAAATTTATCTTAGCCTGATTAATGCCGTGCTTTTTCAGCCAACTGTAAATTTGCGCAAAAAAAGAAACAGAAAATATATTATTTTTTCGATGGATAAAAAATACGTCTTTTTTTTCTGAACTTCATTTCCCGCCTTATTATTTGCCGATGAAAACAAAGGTTTTTATTTTACCACAAGAAAAAGCGTGGTTTTATTTTCCACATTTTTATTTTTCTATGAAAAAAAGCGTACGCAAATGAAGGAAAATTTCTTTTTGCCTAATGGAATTTCCGGAGTTATTTCATTCCCATGGAAAAAAGGAAAGTATATATAGCAAATGCTTGGGTTTGCATAGATTTTTAACAAACTGAAAAGATACGTGAAAAAAAAAGATTATTAACATTTATTTAAAACCAAACAAAATGTTAGCCTCATATAACTTACCGCGTTATTATTTTCCCATATAAAAAAACAAGAGTACGTACAGTAAGTGCTTGTCGCGTTGTCGCACGAGCTGCGTTAGTTCGGGCTTCTGCTTGTGCATCTCTCGCTCGAGGGTTCTATTGTAGGCAATCTGCTGACGGAGACTGTCGTCGAGCTGCTCTTTGCTATCCTCGAGCGACTTCAATCGATTCTTCAGTAATTCCGCGTTGTCGGTCAGACTGTAACGTTGTAAGGATGCAATTTTATGGAAAAGGGCAACCGAGATGGAGATCTTTCAGTTGGTCTTTTTTTTACTTTGAGTAGACGGTATACCACGACGGTTTTCCAATGTAATATGATTTTCGGAAAGGAATCATTTTTTGCGTAACCAAATACGTAAGTGTTGCCTGAAAGTTTTGGGGTTTTGCTTTAATTTTTTAAGATATTTTGAATATTCAACCAAATATGAATAAATCCGTATAAAATGTTTTGTTGAACATTTTAAATATCTTAGCAAATCGAAGTAACCAAAAAAAAGTTTCCGACAATAGTTACGCATTTTATGATGGAATAAATGATTCTGAAATGAAGAATATTGATTCCCGTCCAAAAAGTTAGAGTTGAGCTTGAAATATCGTTGGAAAATTCCAGGGAAAAAAGGGTTCAACACCGTAATTTTTCTTACTTTAAACTGTGAAACTTGTGTTAGGAAACTTTTTTTTCCCTAAAGTGCACTACTCTTAAGATATTTTATTATGAAATGTTATTTTTTTTTCTAGCTAATTCTAATATTTGACACAGTGTTATTCTACTATGTTGATTTTTCCAAGCCATTTGAACATTTGAAGAACTATTACCCTATCATGTTTTTTCTAGCTAATTCTAATATATAAAGAATTATTCTTTCAGTTTCTTGTTCCTTTTTCTATCCAATTTTAACATTTTTTTAAGATACTATAAATATTCAATCAAATATGATTAAATCCATACCGAATACTTCGTTAAATATTCAAAATATCTTGGCAAATGGACGTGGACCAACAAAAAGTTTCAGTCAAAAGTTACGTATTTTGTTACGGATACACATATTCTGAAAAAAAAAATATTGATAGTAGTAGCAGCAAAAAGTAGAGTTGAACTTGAAATAACCCTGAAAAAAGTGCCCAACACTGTAATTTTTCTTTTTTGAAACTGTGAAACCTTTATTCGCAACGTTTTTTTTCCCTAAAGTGTATCCCTTTGGGGGCGTCCATTAATTACGTGAGGCGTTTAGGGGGGGGGGGGGGGGGAGGGGGTCGAGCGAAATCTCACCCAATCTCACGTGGGGGAGAGGGGGGCTTCGGCAAATATCATGTAATTTTAGTAATTTTAGTAATCACGTAATTTTTATCACGTAGGGAGAGTCTCCCTACTACTTTACATGGTGGAGTAAATGGTACTACAACCGCAGTTACTTCTACTACAATTTATTTTCCATGAACGTATGCATTTTGACAAATCTCACGTGAGATTAGGGGAGGAGGGAGGGGGTTGAGCAAAATCTCACGACATCTCACCAGGGGGAGGGGGGGGTCGAAAAATCGCCAAAATCACCTCACGTAATTAATGGATGCCCCCTTTCGAGATATTTCGTTATACCAACGTGAACCCTGCATACAGAGTAGCCCAAGTGACGTCCGAAAGGAAAATTTAGATGTCTCATATTTAGATACCTTTCTAAATCAGCGCCATGATGTGCTAGCTCTATGATGTTTTCTAGCGTTCAAGACAAAGCATTTTTATTTTTAGCTTGTCCTTTTGGACGTAAGTTTTTTTGGCCTGTGCATATAGAAAAGAGCAATTTCCACGATATTCTTCAATTTTCTTCTCGCGTGTACCTACGTCGATATCTCGTGCGGCTGAGCCTCCTTCTGATAAAGCTCCTGCAGCTTCATTTGATCCTCAAACATTTTGATGGCCTCGGAGAAGGCCTCAAGAGCCTGTCGTTTGAGCTGGACTTCGTACGAGGTCCTGCTGTAAATCTCGGAACAGTCTTGCCACTGTCTGAGCTTGTCGGTAAGCTCCTTATCGATCTCGATGTACTTCTTGAAGACGTTCGCCGTCGTGTCGGTTGTACTCGCGATCTCGTCGTCCTGTGCGAGTCACAAGTGGTTTTTTTTCGTAAAAAATGTATTGAAATAGAACAATTTAGTTTTAAAAAAGTGGAATCTTAATTTTACTTCTTTTTCACTATCCGATACTATCAGACAAAGGTGACTATCTTTATCCAGCTTCAGGCCCACGATTTGGTTACAAAGTCTTGTGAAAAGATTTGTCGAGATACTTAAAGATATGTAGAATACAGGGCACTGAACTAAATTTTCATTCTATCAACTGGGTATACACAAAAAAATTGTCGAATTGCACATCTTTTTCTGAAATTTCCTGTGTTATTATTTTTCCATGAAAAAACTTATTATCTACGCATAAAAAAATGCCTAATTTAAATGTTTCGTGTTAGGCTCCCAAGCAAAAAAACATCGCCCAATTAAATATACCGCCCTGTTATTTTCCCACAAAAAAGCACCTTATTCTCCAGAAAAAGCATTACTTTTTCATGGAAAAAATAGCCTATTGTGATTTCTCGCATCATTTATTTCCCATGAAAAAAAAAATAAAATTGCCTAATTCAATTTGCCGCGTGATAATTTCCGTTTTAAATGAATAACCGAATTTGGCAGTTTAATTTTTCGCGTCGTTATTTTCTATTGGCGAAAATGTCATTTGAATTTCTTTGTCAATACGCGCATTTACGAGTTTCGGCGGAGTAGGATAATATATGTCCTCCCTTTTGCAACTCCGTTTATCACGGCTCACTCGAGTTATTTGCCCCCATCTTCTTCGTCAGTATTCCGACCGTGTCGGATGTATATTACGTTAAATACGCTTTATACGAATTATATCTCTATATCAACTATAACTTTCTTTTGGTTACGATAAATTCTGCTGTATAACCAACAGGTTATAGGTCCAGGGCCGTGAATATTTTCTCAAGAAGAAAAGTTCATGAGTAACTATATAAAAGCTTGTCAAGTCGCCATGTGGTAAACAAGATGGCTCTCACTAGCACTGTCATTTCGAGGCGCATCGAACTTTTGTCAAGACTTATAAGAAAAATGTAAACAAACCAGAGAACAGTAAGCGTTCGAGTACCGAGAAGTTTCGATTTCGATATTAAAAGTGCAACAAGCCAGGAGATAAGGCAGTCGACTGTAAAGTGAAGGAAAACGGGTAAAAAAAGGGTGCGAACGATGTTGACTAAAGTTTCGTCGCGTATATCGATGTAGCAGAAAATTGTACTGTATTTGACGAGAGACAGACAAGTTTCTAAGCAAGCGTAAGTGAGGTCGGTGAGGACTGAATGCTAGTGAATTTACGGCTCATGAGTGTGGAGACCGATCAGAATTCGTCGAAATTCAATGGGTATACAACGGAAAGCTAAATCTAGCGAGCAAGAGTTCGACGAGTGTTGAAGGACGAGACACTGTGAGAATTTCGGTAACGAACGACAAAGATAAGAGGTCCGTTGATTCCGAAATACTTTGTTTATTCAGGACCTCACAAAGAACATCACCCAAGTGTCCACCTTCGGTTCTGTTGAAAATCATATATGTGATAAAGCGTCGAAAACTATTGACACGGTTTTTCTTTTATCGGCGGAAAAAACGGTTTGACGGGAGGAAACCCCGTAAGGGGGGAGGCGTGTCGTCAACCCTTGATTTTTTTCAATACTGCTATACTGGATTTTTCTTTGCTTTACGATAGAAGCATTTTGATTTTTGTTTCATTCAGATCGGTGGGCTGCTTGTGGAAGAAACCACGAAATCACCCCTCGACACGCTCTTTTTTAGGGCTGCTTTCCCCCGTCCAAACCGTTTTGTCCGCCGATAGAAAAATACGAGTCTAATAGTTTTTAATGCTTTATCACATATATGAGTTTCAACAAAATCGAAGGCGAACGCTTCCGTAATGTTCCTTGTCAGGACAAACTTACCCAGTTAACCAAGCGTCCCATTAGTACAGCGTACCGCAAATGTGGAGTACGCCGTACCCTACAGTACCGGTAATGTACGGGTACGGGATACCAGCGTAGTCGTACCTCCACGGTATCGCTACCGTGGAGTTACACCGTATTGCAGTGCATGGTGGCTCCACGGTGGCGATACTGTACCGGTACCGTACTAGTACATTGGCGGAACAGCGAACCGTACGGCGTACCGGTAATGTACCAGTACCGTACGCACGTACGAGGTGGTACATTACCGGTACGGCGCTCTCCACATAAGCGATACATTTGCGGTACTTGGTTAGCTGGGTAGTTTCAATTTCCAATATTACCGACCGAGACCACGAGGTGAGATTTCGCAAAACAGAAGCCATAGTTATCGACGGAGCAGGTCATAGCGTTACCCAGCTAACCACTCACCGCAAATGTACCGCTCATGTGGAGTGCGCCGTACCGGTACTGTTGCCACCTCGTACTTACGTACGGTACTGGCACATTACCGGTACGCCGTACGGTACGCTGTAATGCCAATGTACTAGTACGGTACCGGTACAGTATCCACGGTAGCGATACCGTAGAGGTACGACTACGCTGCTATCCCGTACCCGTACATTATCGGTACTGTAGGGCACGGCGTACCCCACATTTGCGGTATGCTGTACTAATGGTACGCTTGGTTAACTGGGTATGGAAGCAGTTCGGAAAGGAACCCTACAGTACCGATAATGTACGGCTACGGGATACCAGCGAACTCTTACCTCCACGGTATCACTACTGTGGAGTTACACCGTACTGCAGTACACGGTGGCTCCACGGTGGCGATACTGTACCGGTACTGTGCTAGTACATTGGCGGTACAGCGTACCGTACGGCGTAGCGGTAATGTACCAGTGCCGTACGCACGTACGAGGTGGCAACAGTACCGGTACGGCGCACTCCACATGAGGGGTACATGTACGGTACGTGGTTAGGTGGGGAGATCTGTATTACGTTCGACCAGACTCCGAGGCAAACATGGCGACGGCAGAGGAAAAGAGATCTGATGAAAACCATGGCGAGTCAAATAGGAAAAAGAAGAAACGCCGCAGAGGAGCTGTAAAGTTGTCGAATTTGCGTGAACGGAAAAATGACTGCAACCGCATTTGGAAAAGGCAACCAACCGTAGAAAGAGTTGCTGAGGATTGTCCACTCTGAAGTAGTCGGACCACTGAGAATCGAATCGATTCTCAGTGGTACGAGATGGGGTCAAATATATGTTCTAAAAAATCAAAATTTAGTTTTTCAGGCTTCCGAAGCATAAAAGGAAGTTCGTCCAGAAGTAAAGGGTTCACAGATAAAGTGCTTACAGTCGGACAATGGAAAGGAATTGTGCAACTCTGAGTTCGTCAAATTCCTGAAAGACGAGAGAATCGCCAGAGGATTAACCCATTGTCGACCCTTGAAAAACCTGGAATCCATACGCCACAACAAAATGGCGTTGCTGAACCAATGAATCGTACGATTGACGAAACGTCAAGATGTTGCAGTCGGGAATGTTTCATGATTTTCGGCTAAAGCCGTAGCCACGGCTTGTCACGTGCGGAACCGTTGTTCAACACGAAGTATAAAAGAAAAAATTCCATACGAGGAGTGGACGGGAAAAAGGATGAATCCTAATCATCTACGGACTTGCGTGACGAAGGTCCGTACCCTCAACAAGATCATTAATAAAGATAAGTTGGCTTCCAGCTCTAGATAAGGAACCTTTCTCGAATATCCACCAAAAGCCAAGGGTTATCGTGTGTGGATTCCTCAAGAGCGAAAAATTGTGATTGCCCGAGATCTCAAATTTTTCGACGAATTCGCCGAGCGAGAAGAACACGCTGTGCACGGATTCGAGGAGACAAGGCAAATTTCGAAAGGAAATTCCAATAGAACGCCAGTACGATGCGAATCGACGAAAAGCGATGTCGACGAATCGAGGTCGACGGTATCTCAGAGAGGGCGAGCAAGACAATTCTTTCAGAAATAAGTCGTCAACAACGACACGTGGGCCATTGGGTAGGGAGACCATTGCAAAAATATCGTCAGATGTCGTTATGCGCTCACGCACAAAAGTGATCCGCAGGGGTTTGACAAGAAGAAAGCTAAAGATTTGTGGCTAAACGATATAGTCACCGCTTTGGAGTCGATTATTGTCGAACATTTGCTCGACTGCTTCGACCGATGGCTGCACTATTGATTGAAAAGGGCATGCAAATTCACCAGCCGGACATAACGACAGCGAATCTCAACGGTGAGTTGAACGACGAAATATTTTTGAAGCCTCCAATTCTGCTGAGAAAAATGTTGCAGCGATTGATTTGTCGAGAGGAGGAATAAACTAGCGCCAGAGCAAAGGCAAAAGACATAATAAGAGGTCTCGAAACAGGAGCCGCTTCTTGTCTGAGCAAATCGCTATACGGGCTGAACCAAGCAGGACGAAAGTGGGACGCCAAATTGAGTAAAGAGTTGAGAAATTTGGGACTGTCACAATCGATTGGTGAACCGTGCATGTATCATGGTGGGCGATAGGGTACCAATATGCTTGTATTAATTTATGTCGATGATATTTTGATTGCTTCACAGCATTAAAAACGGATCGCCAAGATACAAAGATCTTTGGCAAAAATATTTGAAGTTGAAGATTTTGGATTGGCAAAACATTGCCTAGGGCTGGAGATCGAACAAACTGCGAGTCAAATGAGTTTGTCACAGCGACGATATATCGACAATGTGCTGGGTCGATTTAACATGAGTGAGCGTCATGCTGTCTCGACGCCCATGGAAGTCGGTGTGAAACTCATCGACGAGGTGAAGAACAACGATCTGGGCAAGGCCACGAAGGAAGTCTGACAACGATATTGCAAATAGTGTAACGAAATTAGAGCAAGTCAAAGAGAGATCTTCGATATTTGCGTGGTACGAAAGAAGTTATATTAATCTATGGCCAAACGGGAAAAGAAATTGACGATTATTCGGATTTCAATTGGGGCGGATGGCCCTTAGATCGCCGATTGTTTGCGGGTTACACGTTTTTGTTAAGTAGAGCAGCTGTTTCGAGGAGATCTCAAAAACAAAAGACAATTGCGTTAACGTCGACCGAGGCATAGTATGTGAAAGAAGCATTTTATTTGCGAAGGTTGTTAGCCGCATTATGTTTCGAAGAATTTGCGAATGTTTCGAGACAATGAAGGAGCGATATTCCTTGCGACTAATCTTGTATTTCACTCGCGTACGAAACATATTGAAATAAAGTATCATTTTATCCGTAATGAGTTCGTCGACGAGAAAATGAATATGTTGTACGTGTCGACAAATTACATGGTCGCGAATGTTTTGACTAAGGGTTAGCGCGCACTGCGGTGCGTTTTTTAAGTCGCAATGAAAAAATGCTGCAATAGATTTGGTACGCGCACTGCGGTGGAATATCTGTGAGTTTTGCCATTTGTATTGCAACCTTCATCGAAGAAGCACGGACATGGACGAGGAAACCAAAGACCGCATTTGCGTTTATTTATTATTAAAGTGCGCAAAAAATATAAGCAAAAGCGGTATTGGGTACATCCATCAACAGCATTGAGACCTGTCAAGGGTTAAAAAAATATATATATGTCGAATTGCGTTTATATCCAGAAACATTCCTTCACCGCGTTTAGAGCACTACTGCGGCGATCCGCGGATTTTTCGATGGTGCCCGGTGTTTCATATGAGCCCATTGGGTGCAAAATTTTCGTGCGGAGACGCACCGCAACAAATCTGTAGCAAACCACAGAATTTAAATCCGCATGCGTTTTTTTTTCGCGGTGTGCGCGCTTCCACTGTGGTTCATACTTTACAGATTTTGCAAAAAAATGTCGCAAGGAATTTTATCACAGTGCGCGGTAGGCCTAAGGCTTTACCAAACCAAAGGCATGTCAAATGTATGTCACATATAGGACTGCATGGAGATTAAAAGAGTGTGAGAATGCACGTATTGATGGGGCGTGTTGGCAAAAATGTAATTTGAATTATTTTTGTCAATACGCGCGTTTACCAGTTTTGGCGGAGTAGAATAATATACCCCCGCCCTTTTGCAATTCCATTCGTCACGGCTCGTTCGAGTAATTTGTCTCCTCTAAAGGGTGTCTTGAAATGACTTGACATTTAAATTTATTAATAAAACGTATCTGAAAAGCACGAATATTTTTATTTTAATATAAGGTACAAACGTGGAGGTTATGTGTGAAACACAATATCCGATACATGGCCGCCGCGTCCCCGTTTGCTAACGTTCACACTTTTGACGAAAGTTTCAATAACATTTTGGCCTAATTACGGACTAATTTCATTAATGGTGCGTCCAATTGCTTCATGAGGTCCGGAATGGTCTGTGGATCATTGGCATACACTTTTCGTTTTAGAAAACCCCAAACAAAGAAGTCCAATGGCGTCAAATCACACGATCTTGGTACCCAATTCACATCGCCGCGGCGCGAGATAACACGACCATGAAACTTCGCCTGCAATAACTACATTGTTTCACCCACATTGTGGCAGGCTGCGACATCTTGTTGAAAGAGTATGGCTTCCAAGTCCATGCCGTTTATGCCATTTATCGGATATTGTGTTCCACACATAACATCCGTGTTTGTACCTTATATTAAAATACAAATATTCGTACTTTGCAAATGAATAATACGTTTTATTGATAAATTAAAATATCTGGTCATTTTAAGACACCCTTTACTTCGTCTATATTCCAACGGTGTCGGACGTATAATACGTTAAATAAACTTTATACGAATTATATCTCTATATTAATCATAACTTCCTTTTCGCTACAATGAGTTCCACTGTACAACCAACATTTTCCCATAAAACATGGCGGTTTTACTTTCCTATGAAATTCACCTCTTTTCCGAGCTCCAGACTGGCAGTCTGCCTTAAAGACTAAGAAAAAATCGATGCTCACCTGTTGAAATCGCGAGACCGGATAGAGCAGTTTGATGTCGAGGATCGAGTTGTAATGATCGAGGGAACAGTTGCGATAATAATCGACGAGATCGATCACGGAGTGAAAGTCGTATGGCTCGGAAAAGCCGTACTTGCCGTTTCTGTGGCAAATCTTGATGAGCTTGTTCGTGCCGCCCTTGCGCAACGTGAGCGTGTACTCGCCGCCCTTCGAGGACGCGTTGCGCACGAGGAATGTGCCGTCCGGCGAGTCGATCATCATCTCGTTTACGTCATCCCGGGTTATGTCGCCCCAGTACCATTCAGCCTCTTGCAGGGATCGTGGCCTGGACAGGACGGGCAAATAGAAAACAAAATTAAGGGGATGTTCTCATAACTGTGATACGCCAAGTTTTCTGCTGGTTTTTGTTTGTTTTTTTTCTAGGCAATTTTAGGGCTTAAGGAATTTTTATTTTAATGCTGTTTTTTTCGAAAAGGTTGAACACTTGTTGTTTTTCGATCTAGCTTATTTTAAGATTGGAAAATCGTTTTTTTTTTTTTCAAGAAAATTTTAATATTTGAAGTATTGTTATTTCAATGCGTTGTTTTTTCCGAGCCATTAAAACATTTTCAAAAGAGTAGCACTAGTAGTATTTATAATTTCAAGTATACCCCTTCAGAACGTGACTACATGAACGTTTCCCCTTACAAACTTTGCTTACTTCTAATTTATATTCTTTTGTCGTTTGCCTTTCGTTTCGTCTCGCATTCGCTCCCTCGTTAACTATTTTCCTTTCGTTTTTACAAACTTTGCATTTATTGTCACTATATCCCTTATTTCCTTCCTTCCCTACATTCCTACACCTCAGTCTCGCCCAAGTTTCTTTTTTTTCGCCCATTATATTTACCTCCTAGTACTTCTCTGTCCATATGGTATGCTTCCTGGTATGCTTCCTGCTTTTGTACTGTAAGCAATATGTCGATTTTTCAATTATATTCCAATCCTTTTGGGTTTTTTGGTCCCCTTTTGTTTTCGTCCCCCTTTCTACTATCCTCTCCATTTCCCTTACATCGTCGTTTGCTATGACTCTCCGTATGTTTCCCTCCCCTATTTCGTCCATTGCCTCTTTGACTTCCTCTTCCCATTTTGTTGGGTTTTCCTTAAATAGTCCTCTCGCCTCCTCTTTGAGGCATTTCTTCCGCCATCTTTTTTCCCCATCTTCATTAACATTTTCAAAATAAAAGTCTACAATTTATTTAGTGAACATTTATTTTTCTAAGAATTTAAATGAAAACCGTTTTTTTGTTCTAGTTGATGACACGGCCCCACACGACTTTTATGCCCAAACCCATTGTCACGCCAACATCCGACACCCCATAGCTGCTATCTACTGTTTCTCACAGCAAATCTCGACGCTCATCTAAACCTAATCTCTTTTCCTAGTTATCTTTGACTGCAACTTCTTGATCTCTTCGTCCCTTAGTCCTTGGTCCCACGGGCGTTGCTACGCTCGTTCGTGGCATTCCCTCAACTTCCTAGGACCCTTCGCTTCAATCACTCTTCTTTCATCTGGACCCAGGGTAGTCAGTTCATTTCCAAATCTCAAACAGTCCCAACATGCATTCCCCAACAGTAGGGTAAGTATCATTAAACTCCTTCACTTCAACTTCAGTGTACTTTTATTCTACCCCCTTGATCATGACACTGATTTTAACATTCGGAGAATTGTCATTTCAAGATATTATTTTCTATAGCTAATTTTAAGTAAAATTTAAAAAAAATCGATTTTTAGCATTATCCGATAGTATAGTCGGTTATAAACATGCTGTTCAATTTTTGCGGCGAAACACAAATTATGCCGCTTGCCTTACAGCCTTTCTCAGATAAAGGGATTCGACCAGCTGCGTGAGACCTAGTGCAGACGGACGCATTTTTCTCGAAATGTTGTTTTTCAAAACAGTGTACACTCTTAAAAGGAGGTTTTCAAGCTATCCGTCTCAAATTTTGACACAGCATTCTTCACGCCATTCTTTATCTTGCTGTGGAAGCTTTTTCTTTTGAAAGCTTCATTTTTTTTAACGAAAAACTGTCGAAAAATAGGCTAAATTCGATACTCTTTTTTCAAACCGCCACCATTTTGTCGATTTTGATTTTTAAAAAACCTCCATAGCAAGATAGCGGCTTTCATACTGATTAATAATTTTTCGACAAATTTCGTTTCAGATAATATTTACGGTTACAACCATGTACACCGTACGGACTCCTTTTTTCGAAAACATTTTTAACCGTTAAAAAAATCGCAAAAAATTAATTAAAATAAACGTTTAAAATTTTGTTTTCTGTTTTTCACGAATGCTTTGATTTTACATTAAAAATCAGACTGATTGGCGTATTTTAACGATCGAAAAAAAATCGCGAAAAGCAGCCGTTTTTCGACCCGTTACATTGTGATGATCCCTTAATATATTGCGTTTTTCTAAGCGTTTAAAAAAAAATTGAATTTATGTTTGATAACATTTGAATTAATCTCTTTTTTTTTCTAGCCAATTCTAACATTGGAAGAATTGTTATTTTCTTGTGTTTTTTTTCTAGCCTTTTACAAATATAAAAATATATTTTTGACATCTTTTTAAAATATGTTTTCGAACAAATTTGAATTAATATACTTTTTTCTAGCCAATTCTAACACGTGAAATTTTATTTTTTCAATCTTTTGTTTTTCTTTCTACGCAATGATAAAATTTGAAAAATTGTTGTTACAATATCTTGTTTCTTTTAAGGTAGTACTAGCGGATTGACTAGTCAACAGAAAATCTGTGAATTTTCGAATCTGAAAAAAGCAAAATATAATACATCTAGGTTAAATAATAACCATGATCCGGAAAGAAATTATGTAGGAAGTGTATGTGATAGCTATGTGTGTTATATTATGAACAGTCAAGTATTAAAATAGCAATCAAATTTGACTTGAGTTGTCTCACCGACTGCCATTTCATAATTTTGGGAATATCCGTGGCAACGCTGTACTCAGGCCCTTTCGATAAATGTCAAGCGTGTGTTTGCTTACTTCGTGTGGGTAAGCGTGTGTGTAGAGGGCGTGTAATGTGCGTATATTGTAACTTCGGTCTTACATATATCGTGACAACAGATATCGATCGACATAGTATTGGTTCGAATCTCGAAAGTAATAAAATTGCGTTAAGAACCTACAACTTTTGTCGTAGCATTCAAATTGACCGGCTCGATGCGGACTCCCGGATACGAGCACCGCTGACGGCATGCGGCGTTGCAAAATCTACGCGATCCCTTCCGTCATGGCAGCCGAGAAAATTAGTCGATTCAATCGATAATATCTGCTCGAAATGTCCCGTAACCTATATTTTTTATGGAAAATACGCGACCGCGACAGTTTTTTTTGTTATTTATCGTCTTCGCATAGCTCCGAATGTAAACTATTATTATTTCCGTGTCAAAGTACGATCCGCACGGACTCCCTATATGGTGCGCGTTAAATGCATTGATTTAGTGAATTAACGTAATTACTATTGTATTTAGCCGGTAAGGCATGCGGAGTTTTCGCGGACGTCATTCTGTATGTCTGTACTACAGCATATAAAAAAATCCATTTTTTTCTAATGAGGAGGTTCGTGCACATACTACCTTAATAAAGAATTTTATATCTTCGTGTTTATTAATTTTTCTAATTTTTCCCTTTTTTCTCTTCCCGTGAAGTTATATGCCTTTTTTTCTCCATTTCTGGAGATAAATAAGAAGTGAAAACTGTTCAATTGATAGTGTGACATCTCGCACCTGTGGGGCTGTTCCTTATTGCTGTCCGGGTTGAGTTTGCGCTCGTTCAGGTCCTCCTCAAGGGCGGGGAAGTGATCGAGCACGGGAAATTGGGGCCGTGAAACCTTTCGCGGCGGGAGTTGGGGGGCACTCGCGAACTCGGGCAGCCTCTCGTTCCAATTGCCGTGAAGGAGGAGCAGCTCCATTATTCTTATGTGAGCCTCGGTGTTGTGTACTACTTGACTGCAAACGTGCCGCAAAAGCGTGTGAGAGAACGAGAGCGAGAGAGAGAGAGAATGAACGAAAACATTTTATACATCCATACATACACACACACGCACACGCACGCGCACACACACACGCACGCACGCACGCACGCACGCACGCACACACACACACACACACACACACACACGAACTCTTCTCTCTCCCCCCACCATCCTTTTCTCGATTACTTGATATTTATTTTTGTTCTATATCCAATAAGTATTGTTTTATTTTTTTTATATCAAATATTCATTTCTTCGAATTCCCGTCCATCCTTTTGCATATTTCATTTGCAACTTTAATTTGCCCAAGAGTTGTACTAAGGCATAATAAATATTATCAATCAATCGATCTAATTATCTCTCTGCCCTTTGTTTCGTCATTTTCACATTTTTTCTCCTCTCTTCCCCATCTCGATTTTCGATTCGCCTCTTCCGCTTTTCCATTTCCGTAGGAATGGAGGGAACGACACAAACTCACATAATCCTTTCCCAGGGTGGCCTAAGAAATATGTGACATAGGACTTGAACGAGTATCGTCGGTGGTTCCGTGTAGTCGCGTGCGTGTTGCAGTTGGCATATGCGGCAAAAGTGAGCCATCAGGTAGTGCAGTGTCGATTTGTGGTGCTCCGGAAGCTCGCCGACCAGTTGCGCCAGCCTTATCGCGCACTGTTCATCGCTTCGAAGATCTGGGTATGAAAAAACGAAGGATCAAATGGAGACACGGAGCAAAAATAAAGACAAAAAAGAGGTAGAGCTTTACGAAAGGAGAAAAAAAAGAATAATCATCATAGAAGATTACAAAGTTACAAATAAAAAAAAACATCAAATAAATTTGAAAAAAAATAAAAATATAATATTAAAAAAGAAAATTTGACTGAATTAGAATATAATATTGAAAAAAGTAAGAACATGAAATGATTGAACAAGATAAAACAATTCAAATGAACATTGGAAATAAAAATGGTTTAAATGTTGAAATTGGCTAGAAAAAAAGGTTTGATCGAGAATTTGGTCAATTTTCATCTTCGTTCCCAACCAGAATGATTGATATTTTTCGTTTGGTACTCACTGGAAGCCTCCAAAAATCTGTCATACGATTGGACCGGTATAACCGGATCGGGCAATTCTCGTAAAAACTTCTTGAGTACGCTCGCTATGCATTGCGGAGTGTAAGGATTCAGATCGACGTTGCACACGTCTGCGGGAAAAGGAAACTCGTTCATGTACAAGAAAGAAACGTTAAAATCGAAGACTCGTTAAAAAAACTGGACAAGAAAAAGATTCACGAGTAGTGTTTAGAAAAGATCTCGCGGCAAACTATATGCAAAATAATGTAGATTCTCATTTCAAAATGGATGTGACCTTAGAATTTAGATCTGAACGTCAAACTGCGAGTCCGATGTTTTTTCTGCCCAGAACTGAACAACTTTTGTTGTAAACATTGTTTATTACAACGCGTACTTTTCGTGATACCAGCTCGTAACACTTTGAACATCCGGTATATGTATGTACAGGGTATCCCGGAAATGATCGGCAATAAGTCACAGGTCGATTTGGAACGGAATTCGGGGTCGAAAATCCCTGAGACGTTTTTTGATCTCCAGAAATCCGGGTGAATAGTCGAGGATCAAAGTTTGACCAATTGGACGCGTGCGATGACTGCGCCTGTGCGCGGAACTCGCTCCCGATTGGTCGATCGTCAAAAATGAATAAATCGTCAGGGTTCCGTCGCATCAAAAAGCGGCTTGGGACTTTTCGACTGACAATTTCGTGTCGGATCTACCTTCCTATTGTTGGCTATCTCGTGGGTCTTGTGCTATTGGCAATATTCGCAGAAATGTATTTTCCAGAAGCAAACATCGCAAGCTTTACTCACCTTTATTGAGTTCCTTACGCAGCTCAATTGTCTCTTCATTGGGCGGACTATTATGATAGACTTTGTACAGGTCGAGGGTGCAATCCATGAACGCCCTTTCCTCCAGCGCGCGAACGCAACGTTCGACGAGGAGCGGTGCCTCCCTCGTTGCAGCGTCGAATTGCGAGCACAGGGCCAGCCCAAAAACTGCGAGAGGCAGTAAACATTCCATTAGGACAAAATGAAACTATTAAGTATTTCGTAATAATTAGCGAATTATTATTTTCTATGAGAATGCTCGTACGATATTTCGATGGAAAAATTATTTTAAAAAAGCGCCGCTTCGTTTAGAATTATGGCGTTGAGCTCCGTGTAACCTTGGCACTGATAATGAAGGTAAAACTTCAACTGTGAATTTTTCACAACTAAGCATCTTACAACTTTTATTTGCAGCATTTTTTGTTGCAATGCGTACTTTACGAGACGCGGCTTGTGACTCAATTAAAATAAGCCACCCTGTATATACAGCGCGTTATTTATTGTATTTCTATTATGGAATTAATATTCAGAAAATTAAATTTTACAATATGGTGAAAATATAATACAAATAAGGAAAAAAACAGCGTCAAGGTATTAATAAACAAAACCGAACGTATTAACATGGGCGTTGAGCTTTTTTATGATAATGTAGAAGCAAACGGATATGATCGATATGAGGGAGATGTTAAGGGGTAAGGCCAGAGTAGAATTTTTTTAAAATCCATTTTTTCCTCGCTAAAACAGTGCTTTATCGACATAAGAATAAGTTACTATTAGATTTATAGCCAGAATTTTTTTTGCCGCCTTTGAGCGACTAACGTAAGCCCACCTCTGGCACGGCCAGAGGCATATGTAAAACTTTCAACCCGATTTTCTCGAAACAGCTTTTTTCCCAATTGGCGTGACAAATAACTTCAACAATTTTCACTCGATTTACTTGAAATTTAAAAGGTATGTTCCTAATTGCCTTTCGCAGAGAAGTACGTAAGAAATTTCTGATGAATCGAAAACATTTCATTTTATGAGCAGTTTTATACGAAATTTTTCACTGAAAATTCATTCCTACAACTACAACAACATGCAAATACCTTCACCTTTTGAATGAAACAATATTTTTTAGATTCCGTACATACTTATCTAGGTATTCTAATGTAGATTGACGAGAATTTTTGTTTTTTGTTCTGGGTAAAAAATTGTGGATGCTAAATTTCACGCCGCGGAGCGCCTAAAAAAGATGACGAAAGAAAATATTAGTAGTCGGCCATTTTATACATCGAAAAAAAAATATATTTATATTTTCTAACAGCTTGATATTCATACTAAATAGATGTATAATTCATTTTATCAGTGAATCACTTTTTCATACGAAAAAATGGTTAAATTCGCACATGATTTTATACTCGTTACTGAGGCCTAACCCCTTAAAGGCAAATGCTGTACACTGAACAATTTTTTTTTAATCGGGATAGCGAGAAATGTGTGTTGAAATGCTTCGCCAGGCTTTTGTTCTTGACCACGCACGCCAAAACCTTGCACAGCATTGTGTGGTTCGTACGTTGTATTTTTCTGTGATGTTGATATCAATTTTTTGTTTTAATAATGTGATTTTTCAACAAAAATAAAACATTCAGATCAGAGTATTTTGAGGGTATAGCAGTTTTGTGTTCAACATTTCTTGTACACTTGCATAATACGCACAATGTACTCAACTATTTGATAAATCTTTTTTTTTAATTAAATAATGCAAAAGAATAATAACACCATTGTTTGAAAAAAAAGAAATGATATCTATTTTTAACATGAACCCTAAGTTTTCAATAGGTAAAGCAAACAACAATGTTTTTGAGGGGATTTTTGATTACTTGGCGTCCTTTTTTTACTTTTTAAAGGTTATTGGAAGAGATTCCCTTCCTTTTTTTAATGCGAAACAAATTCTTATTTTCTTTTAGCTTCAATCCAAAGCGTAGTAATTTTCTGATATGTTTGAAGAAACTATACGTGTATAGTGTCAAATTCATATTTAACAGGGAAAAGTGCTTCAAGCTATCTGAACTTGTAGAAACCTAGGAAATGTCATGCGCAACATAAGTGAGATGATGGTATCGTACAAGATTTTTTTAAATTTGTATTAATTTTATAACCGTGGGTATAGTCAGTGAAGTGTATATTTCTTACTTATGAGTCTGAAGTTTGTATAGTTGAGACGACACGAATTTTCTTTATTTCAAATTTCCCATAACTTTTTACGCATTTGAGATCTACTTGCTCAAAAGATATAGAAAAATACACTTCGAGACTTTTTGATCACCGAAATTCTTAATACATGAGACACAAGACCTGAAATTGGACCATTTTTTTTGTTTCTAGCCAAAACGGATTGGACAGACCCTTGTTCAATGCAAAATCCTTTGCCAGCCCCGGATCTACAATTTTTCCGAGCCGGGGCAAAAACTTGACATTGGCGCCCCTCCCCTCCAGCATTTGAGATTAAGGGGGAAGATCTCTTTAGACGCCTGAAAATAAGTCATTATTCATGATTTTTTAAAAAAATGTGATAAGATAATCGCATCAATTTAAAATTTGGACATTATCTTATTACAACTTTCACGTGGTAAAACTTTTTTTTCTTTTTCAAACAAAACAAAATAGCGGCGTTATAAGGTATTCCTTTGGGGTCTTTTAAAAAACTGCTCATGGTATAGCTCAAAAAGTTATTCATCAATCTGGCTGAAATTTTGGTCGGTTTCTCACTATAACATTATTGGAAAGATATACCTATAAAAATATTAAAAGGTATAAAATTGAAAATTAAGTAGGCTTTGTAATCAAATGTTTATATTTCTTACCATTTTCTCGACAATCTTTACCCCGAAAAGTAATTTATTTACGCGATAACCTTGAAACTTTAGGTATATCCTTCCAATAGACTTATAGTGAGAAATCTGGCAAAATATCAGCTAGATCGATCAATAACTTGTTGAGCTATAACACGAGCAGTTTTTCAAAAGACGCCTAAAGGAATACCTCATCAAAGTTCGTCTCCTAGGCAGTTTTATTTTCGATAGCTAGGATCACGACGCCATTGAAACTCACCAAAGCGCCTTGGATGTTAGGCGCTTTAGTGAAACAAGTTTTTTCAAACACAAGAATTTGGCGCCCCCTTAAATTGCCGCGCGGGGCAGATACCCCGGTTTGCCCCCCCTTAGATCCGGAGCTGTCCTTTGTTGGTGACGAATTTCCAAGTTTCATTCTCATCCAGGGTTCAGGTTGGACCGCTAGATAAAAATGTTCAAGTCTCATTGTTGTCTGAGATTCGATGGGACCGCTAAATTGAAATTGATCCTAATCGATGGGACGTAAGCCCTGAAAATCGACTTTTCTTTATTTCTAGCTAAAATGGCTCTTATTCCATAAAAAATTGTTTTTTTCGTCGCGAATTTTCAAGTTCCAGCTTCGCCCAGGTTCGTCCAGCTTCATTGATCCTCATTGAGACAGTTGAAGAAAATATTAATTTTTTATTTTCTTCGAGCGAATTTCTTGTTTGCAGTATCCAAAAATGCATGTTTTTTGTCTGATTAATGGAGGGGAAATAAAGTTTGGCCATGGGCATTTTTCCTCTGTTGTGCTTGATGCGAGGTTAATCGACATTTCCAGCCCCTCGTTACCTACAGGTGCACACTTTTCGTTGTCTTTGAGCAATCAGAAGTTCATATTCCCGACTTTTCAGTTCCTGAAAATGCATATTTTTCCTTACCTGTGTTTAATGCAAGAGAATTCCATATTTTTGGCGTTTCATTCTCCCCAGGCCAAAGTATTATGTAGACGAGCTCAATGTTCTACTAGCTGCCCTATTCATGATATCAAATCATTTTTTAAAGATAGAATTTGCGTCATGAAGAACCTTTGTCAAATTTATTTTTGGCCCTGCACAGGGCCGGGATTTCAGTATTCGTAGAGCTCCGCGAGGTTCGAATGTGCAGGACAATTCATAGGACCCTTCGTCGAACTTATGGTCCTATGAATATATGGTCCTAAAAAGGACCGTTTTCGTTTTACGTTTGCACTTACAAATGCCCGAACCATGTTTAGAGATTAGAGCTGTAAAAATCACTGAACACGTTACATATATGGGTATATAGCAAGCAAGGTAACATTCAGGTGTCGAGAAGTGCGAGAGAGAACGGGCCACGTCACAAGGCTGTAGAGAACGAGTCTATAACGCATCGCTCGCTGCGCCAGTTGAGAAAAGGGTTAATCAATTTTCAAAAAGGCGTATACATATTATGTTTACGACATGACCGAATGACCTTATTCGATTCAACAAACCCACGAGTGTGGAGAATCTTCTGTGGACATGAAATCGCTAGGGGAAAAATCACAGTATATTGGTAACATGTCATGAGGCTTTCGATCCGTTAATGCGTTTTCGCGTGATGTCGATTCAAAGTTAAAAAACGACCAGTAAAAGGCCAACTTACTGTATAAAGACTACACGGTGTGTTCGTCAGTGGCGTCGGAATCGGTAGCGTCGAATTTTTCGAACAAAGAATACGGGTGTTAAAGCCTCGTATCGGCCACGCGCGCGGCGGCTGCGCGCGTTCGGATCGTCTTTTGACCGAGCGCGGCAGCCTCGCGCGGCCGAAGATCCAACTGCCATCATCAATTTTTACTACAAGGATGTTTCACGTGCACGAGCAGCTGCCACTTTAATTGTGTTGCATCACTTTATCCACAAAAAAACCGATATCTGCAATAAATCACAGTATATTGGTAACATTTATACCTCATGAAACAGAAATCGTCGAGCGTGAACTACTGTATTCGATGCGTAAACATCATATACACCTGTAATAAAATACATAAAAATGAAATTAATAGACGTTTTTTATTTGGTAAAAATAACAGATCTATATACTGTTTTACCGGCTACCAAGTGGTTTGTATTATAGACAAAAACGACAAATTATACTGTACAGTTCATTATAAGCCTTACTTAAATACAAAATACTTACCAGAACCAGTAATTAGACCTTTAGATATTCTGGATTTCTCTCTTATATATGATGCCAGAAGCGTGGTCATTTTCTTCTCTCAGTCGAGATTAGTTAAGCCTATTACTGAACTTATATGCTTCCATGCGTCTTCGCTCAGCGATTTGTTGAGGTAATTTGGACATTTGCTGTTCCAACAATAATCTTTGGCACCGTACTTTTGCATTAAAAGGTGACATTTTTCGTTATTCATAGTACGGCGCGTTGTTTGAATATATTTTTCAATAACCTTGCATGACGCGCGAGCGAACTCAGACAACAGCAGTTGAGACACACGACTCAACTGCGCGCGCGCAAAGCATGACCCGCCTTTTCCGCGTCTCTAAAAACCAACCGAGATTGGGTCGTTCCGCGGCGTGATCGAGGGCGCCAATGTTCAAACTGGCATGTTCGCGGGTTTGCCGGTAAGAGGCTTCAGAGACTCGCGCTGCGCCGCCTCGTGACGTAGCCCAGGCATACGGGGTCACGATCTTTCATACAGGTCTTCCAACCAAGTTAAATTTTCGAGGTGAGGATTGCCGCTTTTCGATCCCCTTCGGCGCCACTACGCTTCCCCTTTATCTCTTGCCGCTGTATTCGTCCGCGGTGTTTACGCCTGTTTTTGCGCCGTGATTGTCAATATAAACTAAAAGACTATATGGTAAAAAAAATAGTTCGTTAAATAATTGCCCACCGTTACGAGTTAACTTTAAGAGGGTTGAGCTGAAATAAAAATTTATCCGAATGACGCAATCATCTAAATGGTGATGTAAATTTGGAAAATCACATGTAAAAAAAAGGACCTACAGCCGAAAACAATGTTTTCACTGCTACTTACGTCTATCAATAAACAACCAAAATGAAATATACAGCAATAAAGGGCAATATAAACGATCATGTACTGTTATGAATGAATGTATTCAAAAAGTATTCAGTTTAACGTTCTTTTAGAGAAAAAAAGGGTCGGGCTGGAATCGAACTCTAATGGCGAATTTCTGAGCCTTAATACTTGGCACTTCAGTATGGTTTTCTCTGCGAAGATCTTTCGTGCTTATCACGGCTGCTTGAATTTCACAAATAATTGATTGAGGAGTAATAATCAATTATAAGATTGTGCGAAATCACAAGTTAAAATAAGCAATCCAAGTGAAATCGAACCCGAAATACCACACATATGAGCTAAGCATACCGCAACCATGCCAAACTATCTTCTGGCAATACTAAAACTAAACATCGATCATATTCATCTCGGCCGCTTAAGTATTGAAATAAACTTGTGGGATATACAGAAAATATCAATTGCGATGACTACAATGATAATCATCTTCCTTTTGAATCGATACATTACTTTGTATTGTTTTCGTATAATATGCAGCTCACACGAAAATACAGTAAATAAAGTTAGCGCAAACAGCGCATCTCTCTCTCTCTCTCTCTCTCTCTCCCTCCCTCCCTCCCTCCCTCTCTCTCTCTCTCTCTCTCTCTCTCTCTCTCTCTCTCACTCTCTCTCTCTCTCTCTCTCTCTCTCTCTCTCTCTCTCTCTCTCTCTCCTCTCTCTCTCTCTCTCTCTCTCTTGCACAGCTTGTTACGCATAAGTGAGCGTAACAAGCTGTCTTTGTAGGCTGTATGGAACCTTTCACTGGGATAAAAAGTATCTTATGTGTTTTTCTAGGGCATACTCTACCTTTGTGCTAAGAGATGGGCCAGCGTCCATCAAAGCGGAGCGGAGAAAAGATCAATCAATCCATAAAACCAAATCAACCGCTCAATTCATATATATAGAAGCTGAGCGAGCCGATTCTATTGGTTATATTTTCCTAGCTCCTCTCCGCTCCGTTTTGGTGGATACTGGAACATCTCTTTGCACACATGTAGAGTATGCCCTAGAATAACACATAAATACTTTTTATCCCAGTGAAGGGTCCCATACCGCTTACAAAGACAGTTTGTTACGCTCAATCGCGCCGAAACAGCTGAACTTATTGCGATCAAATTTGGCACTCAGGTAGAGTATGCCATGGAATAATCTAGCAAATAAATGGTGGTGACATCTGTTCGCGTGGCGTGCAAAGCTATCGATCTTTTTCGAAAAACTCGGCAAAAAAAACACAGGAGAAAGTCAAAAAGTTTCGAAAATTGATAACGAAACGTTATCACAAAAATTGATATCGATACCTTTCCTCTTTTTCATTGCAGACAGATAGTTTAAAGTTCGGGAAAAAACGAGATACGGTTTTGTCTGAACTCTGTCGCGATGAACTTGAGTTTTTCGGTCATTTCAATCTTTAGCTTCAACTCGCGGAACTATCGGTGCTCTCGAACAACATTGCAGGAACCAGTCGCCTGGCGCGCACCATGCTCGCGAACGATTTTGAGGTGTTTCTCTTTTCTGCCCATTGAGTGGCACAGAGTGCACACGCGGGAAGCCCATTTACGTTTGTATCGATCTCCTGATCTGAGACAGGGGTAAAAATAAGGTGCGACGAATAAGTCGCACAAGACGAGTGGAGGTGGAGTCGGCGCATTTTTTAAGGCTACTTTTACTCTTCATTTCTTGTGGCCATTTTACCACTCCTACCCAGAGTCTCGGCAGTAATATCAGATACTTTAAAAAAATGGCAGCGGTCGTCCAAGGTACTTTTAAACATTTCTTAACGTCCTACCGGGCTAAAAAAAAATTTGAATACACGTGCGGACGGCATAGTTTTAAAAATGCTGGGGATACGTAAGTCTAATCTGTCAAAAAGTTCGAGAAAAAAAATCAAGCTATGAAGGTAGTTAGAAGGCAAAAGACGTCGAATCAAGCACAGCTTAGAAGGATTGAGCAGGCTAGGCATTAATCGGCTCGCAGATATGCAGAAACGCCGAAACAATCGGACCATTGGCGTGAAAAAACGTTGGTTATGTCGCATCTCATCGAGCTGCTGAGACATTGCAACAATCACAAGCTCGCCGCGAAGAGCTAGCTGAGCGGCAAGCCAGCTTGAGAGCTGCCGAGGTACTGCGACAATCGCAATCACGAAGAGAAGAGAAATAGGAGCGCACGCTAGAGTGAGAGCTGCTGAAACGACGGAGCAGTCTGACCATCGGCGCAAGCAGCACGCTACTTATCTGGCATCACTGCGGTCTGCTGAGATTGTCGAGGAAGCCAGAGCTCGTAGACGTGTTGTTAATGAAAGGGTAGTACGGCATCGGCAAGGGTTTACAATGAATACATGGGTCGTTTTTGAACGCGCTGCTTTAGGGTACAATCCGGCTGTAGATTACGGCAGCATGAGTAAAGATTTTGCAGAGCGTTGAAATGGAAAGACAAACGTCTGGGATGTATTGTTTTGGAGGTAAAGTAGGCATTTCTAAATTAGAGGAGCTGGTCCTATCCTTGAAACAGCTTTTCCCATGTGAAATAGAAGAATCACGTAGGTTTCTGAATCGGATCAGAAAGTATAATAGTTGTTTCCACATGACGTCGTTTGGTGTTGATAGAGTTGTTTCTGAGAAGAGTATGTGGCTTCCGCATGGAGGCCGTGTTGAGGATCAGCGTTGTGCCGACGTTTCGCAAACGTTACAGTCTGCATCATCAAGGCTGAGAGCTCCGATACTGAAGCTCTCGTGTCTCAGGTATTCCTTATATAGTTGCAGTCATCGTTCCAGATCGCTGCACCAGCCAATCAGATGTTTTAATTGATCAGCTAGTCAATTAAAAAACCGGGAGGATGGTGTGCCAAATAGGATTGACGTGATATCCTCCATCTCTGTTTAGATTGTCCGGATATTTTCCGATTTCCAAGCCTTCTCGGTGATTCCTGGAAAAATAGCTGTTTGATGGGGTCAGGCTTTGGGCTTTGTCGAACTGAATGGCATGACCAGTCTCCATCCAATGTTCGGCCAGCGCTGATTGTGTAATATGGCCATATTTGATACACCGTTGGTGTTCTTTGATCCGTGTACTGATCTTCTATTATTGTTTCTATTGAAAAAGCTGCAATTTTCATTGAAGTTGGCATTTTTCGTAACAATTCATGAGTCACAGGGCCAAACCACGAAAGTAGTGGAAATGTATTTGGGCACTCCGTGCTTCTCGCATGGTCAACTATATGTGGACTGTTCGAGAGTATCGAGGGCCAAAAACGTACACGTGCTTGCCTAATACCATAAATCATACAATGTTGTCTACAGAACTATAGTGCAAAGCCAGTTCTGTAAACAACCAACCCAACATTTGCCTCAGTCGCGCAGTTCTTAATTACTTTTTGTTCAGTATTCGTTTATCTCCTTTCTGGATACAATCCTAAAGCCCACACTGACGGGGTCGTGCTCAAAAGCTAGTGCATATATATATATATATATATATATATATATATATATATATATATATATATATATATATATATATATATATATATACATATATATATATATATATATATATATATATATAGTTATATATATAGTTATATATATATAACGTGTACAGTGATTTTGACAGTTCTAACCTCTTAACATGGTTAGAACGTTTATAAGTGCAAACACAAAACAAACGGGTCTTTTTAGCGTCAAAAATGAATTTGGCAATGTTTGTCCCTGTCGTATATTCAAACCTCAGAATATCTTCAAAATTGTTCATAGAGCGACAAGCAGTACATTGAACTCGTTTACATAATACTTTTCACTGGAGAGAATAAAAGGCTAGAAACATGGAATGCTCTTGCATCTAATACAGGTTAGGAAATATGCATATTTTCGGACGCGGAAAAGCCAGAAATATGAACTTCTCATTTCTCAAAGGGAATAAAAAATCCATACCCGCAGGTATCGAGGGGCTGGCAATATCAATTGGCTTTGCATCAAGCAACAGATGTAAACCATCTTTAAGGATTGCGAAGGCAAATCTATGCTCGATCGCAAACAACATTTGTCACGCGGCCACAATTATAAATTTGTCTTGTAGCGAACATGCGCAATAAACAAATCTCTCGAGGTATCGAAAGGTAAAAAATATGATGGTCTCTTAAATGAGATCAAATTAGATTTAAAAATATACATTTTTGGCTTTATATCTTTGGGGACTGCGAACCCGAAATTTGTCTGAAGACAATCAAAACTTGAAATTTTCTTTAGCGGCCTCAAGTGGGATCAACAAAGCGCAACATCCATGTGAATCTAATGCATGAACATCTAAGAAATATACACTTCACTAACTAGAGTTCGTGGTTACAAAAATAAATTATTATAAAAATAATACAAACTTCACGAACTATGATACCATTACCTTACTTATGTTCCAGATGCCATTTTTTAGGTTTCTACGAGATCAAATATTTTGAAACACTTTTCTTACTCTTCGAATTGAAGCGTAAGGAGAAAAGCATTCCGTCCCTTTAAGAAAATAAATTAAATCTCCTTACAAAATGTTTAAACAGCTTAAAAAGTAGGCCAATTAATAAAAGATCCCCCGAAATCATAATTGTTTGTTTTATCTTACAAAAAATTATCGTTTATCTTAAAAATATTTATTATTTGTTGTTATTAGAGCAGTGGTTTTATTATATTTTTCTCATTAATCAAGAGTACGAAAAAAATGAAATTATTTATAAAATAGCCAAGTACAATGTACGTATTATGCAAGTGTACAAGAAAAGTTGTACACAAAATTGTTGAACCTCAAAACGCATCTTATTAAAAATGTTTTATTTTCATTAAAAGACACATTGTTATAACAAAAAATTGATGTCACCATTCTAGAAAAATACAACGTATGAACGTGGGAATGTTGTGCAAGGTCTTGGTGTGCACGGTTCATAAAAATAAAGCTCTGCGAACGATTTTGACTTTACAACTACTCAACTCTCAGGTTTACGGCGGTCAGAGCGTTATCCACAATCCAAGGTTTAAAAATATATATGTTATTGTCTAGACTATACTGAGTCTTTACGAATTTGTTAAATTTGTTTCACTACGAAACATCTGAGATATAAAATAGTTTAACGTATGTAACTTTACGTGCGGTTAAATGGCAAGCAATGTTCATGCTATTGGTGATGTAATTGTTTTTGGCTATTAGCGCAAAGATAAACCATTTCTAACAACGGATTAACGCAAACTAAATCTTCGTTAACATTTAGAAGAAAAAAACCCCATCATGCCCATGGTACACCATGGTACCATATCAATATTGAACCATAGTTGCCGTATTTCATAATTATATATAACTCAAAATTTCATGCTGTGTTGTATAAATCATTCGCTGCGCGGTTTTATCATAATAATCATGCCAACCAACTTTTTCAAGTTGGTCGTAACACAAAAGTTTTTCTTGTTTACGTAATGAGAATATAAAAATGCACAATTTCGCTCTTCAATCATATATTTTATGAAAAATTATTTAGCATCTACAGAATAAATCTATACCTCGTATGTATTTTTTTTTCTCCTTAAAACAATGAAATTGCTTAGTCAGATAGTAGCGATTGGAGATAGTATATTTCAGGTCATGCCAATATGCTCGTTCTGGAAAGTCAGTTTTGCATCATTGTATTTCGAAGAAGTTAAATTATTCTCCAATCTCTTCACATAACCACATGAAACACTTTGTTACCCTGAGTTGGTTACGTGAATGGTAATTAAATTAACGGGCTGAATCTACCTCAGTGGATAAAAAAATTGAATTTACCAAAAATATTTTTAGTCGATAGTATCACCTTTAGGCTATGTTCCCTGAAAATTTCAGTAAAATATTTCTAAAATTGAATGAGCTAACAGTCGGCCGGTCAAGCGGTAGTAGTGTTATATCCGCATATTTCGCAATCCCAAATAGTCTTGAATTCTTTATTATGGCACAACAATATATTTTGTATGTCACTCGAATTCCTCTTGCGAAACCTAATGTTAGGCGCAATCGCCAACGTTTCACTTCGTCAACCAAATTTCTACACCTTGTTGCAAGACCCTTCCTAACCCTGCGGAATGCGATGTGAACGACAGCTAACGAGGACATGACACGTGTCTCGATTTTCAGTCTCAACCCCCGCTGGTTGCTCGATAACGTTATTCCTGACTCGGCAAATCTTCTTTATCACTTTTGCTACTGACCGGATAGGTGCGTCAAGGGCTTTAATAGCTAACCCGATTAATTATTTAATAGTTGTACGGGGAGGTTTGCACCTTAGAATATCTTCACTTTTTGGAAATCTCTCTCAAGCATCATTCTGATGTTCGGCTATACAGCAGAACCATACCTCAAACTTCAAACGCGTTTTTCTCGAAACACCGTTTTCATAGTCGGTGGTTGACACTTCGACATAATATATACTAACATGATATTTCGAGAACCACTTGATGGATTATTTCCAAATTTCCAGAAGATACGATGAGAAACATTTAAAAGTCGTTGACGATCTCCCTTTTTTTTTAATCGATCTTCATTTTTTAATAGTTACGTAAGAAGACGATTTTATTAACATATTTTGTAAAACAAATTATATAAAAAATCGACGATTGTCAACGACTCGTATTTATTGTTAACGTAGATAACCCGTTTGGTTTTCAGATTTCGGATGGACTGTTCAAGCTGGAGAGTGGCCAAACGTCGCGAGAAAATTTCATCATCTGCCGGCGGCCATGTTTTTGTTGTTTTCCTATATTTTTTTAAAGGCTCTCAATATATGTACGCTAGTGTTTAAAAAAAAAGCGTTTCTCTTTCACCAACCGTTTCCCAGAAAAAAAAAATTCGTCCATTTTTTTTCGAGCCTCTAGATAGATAGAGCCTCTTAATGATCCTGTGAAGTACAGATAAGATCAATGATGTGCTCTTTAGTCCCTTCAAACTTGACATCTTATTTGATTGGCACAATTTAAAAACTTAGATAAAGAAACATGAATGTTTTTATCCAACTTTTTAACCTTATCACACATCTATTACAGATGACAAAATATATTTCGGCCGCCGACTGCAATTAGTGCAATGTTAAAATGTAAAAAAATGTACATATTATGTCGCAAAAGTGAACCAAATAAGGTGAACCGTCATTAATTATAAGATAAAACAAACAATAATGTTTTCGAGGGGATTCGTAATACTCGATATATTAAATTTATATTTGTTATGCTCGATATATATTTTTTTAAAATTCGTTTGTTCCAGCCGTACGGAGTCTTCCCCTTTTTACGTGCCCCAACCCCAACCTACCTACCATTACATTCCCCCAGTACCTCCTGTTCCACTAACCCCCTCCTCCCCCCACTCATGTCTCCCTCCACAACTCCCCCGTCTACCACCAATTCCACACATCCCCACCTTGTGGCCGCAGCCGACTCTGTATTGTATTCACCATGACATATCTGACATGGGCATAGGGAAACTGCGGAAAACCTATACCGATACAACAGCCGGTCCTAAGTTCGCCTCCCAGTCACGGAACTAGTAGTCTTTCGCCGAGAAATGTCTAAGAAACACATTTCACAACGAAAATGACGCGACTGGGATTCGAACCTGCGACCTCCCGATCCGCTGGCCAGCACGCTAACCACTAGACCAACGCACCGGATCGTTATACTCGATATACGCGATTTATTCATTACACTCGGTATAGTGAATATACATCAAGAGCCGCGACAGCATTCCGACGCAAAGTAACGAAAAATAAATGTTCGACGCCACTGATTTGTTATATGCGATAGTTGCGATATATTCGTTATACGTGATATATTCAATATATGCGTTAGACGTGATATATTCAATATATGTGTCATGTACAATATATTCATTATACGCGACATGCGCAATATATTTGATATATACGATCGACAGAATTATGCAACATGTTCAATATGTATTATCTACGCGATATTCTTTCAATGCAACATGAAAGAGAGAACAAACCTGACGTGAATCGATCGTGCCGCGTCTCCGGGTCCGATGGCACACAGGCCGTGGGCAAACCCGTCGCTGAACATGTTCTGTGAGCGACCAGTCCGCAATCTGGCCAAAAAATAAACGACGGATTAAAAAAAATAGTGACGTAGTAGACGAAAAGAAAGAATTGGTAATAAAAGTTGTGTGAACTGACGCAATGAACACGAGAAAGTAAAGGTGATCAGATCAGACAAGGATTGGACGAATTAAATCGAGTTTATCCGCACGACGGAAAATTTAAGGTTAGGCGAACGGCAGGAAAATGCCACGGTCTTACATACAGACACACACAATTACAATTACGCAATTACAACGCATTCCCCCATCCCTCCCCTCTACGCTGCCTTTCCGCTGTAGCGTGTACCTGATTGGCTATTTATTTTAATTCATAATTAATTATCTATGCGTCTGATCAAAAAATGACTGAGGACTTTTCGTCTCAGAATGTTTTCTTCCTACCAGATGCTAGAAGGGCGTATGTTACTTCTGGGACACCCTGTATATGCCGTATGATTTGTAAACCGGCCGAACCCACCAAACAATGGAGAAAATGTTTATTATAATCATTATTATAATATGATTATTTTAATTGTTTAAAATGATGTAACTAGAAATTTATTTCTATTTTAGGCAGTTAGAGACCGGAAAATAAATGTATGCGTAGGTGTTGGTTTCTGAATAAGCATGAAAATTTCAAGAAATAAATACATACATGTAAATATGAGAAAATATATTTATTTCCCTTAAATAATTTTCG
This sequence comes from Ophion ellenae, assembly GCA_963210295.1. Lineage (NCBI taxonomy): Eukaryota > Metazoa > Arthropoda > Insecta > Hymenoptera > Ichneumonidae > Ophion > Ophion ellenae. The sequence goes on from OY723386.1 coordinate 22,964,312, forward strand.
AAGTCAAAATATCAATACATTAAATATACATTTTAATAAAATCACCCGTTTTTTCTTTATAATACATAAATGTACATTGAACATTTCTCACGTGGTACAAAACTTCGAATTATTCTTCAACTGGGTTTTTTGCCGTTTGGTGTTCATTCGCGTTCAATATTGTTGCATACGAGTTGTGACAAAAATTTGAACAATCTGAAAAATTATGTCCTGGCCATGCAAGCGCCATGGGAAGGATAGGCCGCTAAAATCTAAAATGTCCTCCAGAATACTCTCAAACACATTTGATGATTCACAATGCGTCTGGAATGATGTTTCCAAAAAGCGGACAAAACGGTACATATGGGTGTTTGGCTGAGCCCAAGTCCCTCGTTGTTGCCAATTACTAACAGCTTCGGGGAGAGCTAGACCATTGGTTGCGAAAGCTATTAAGGCATCTGGCCACCTTGGCCGATCGAAAAATGGGTATATATTTTTTAAAAATAATAAACTTGGAAGTATGGCCCGGAATATTTTAATTTTTTTACACAACGTCAGAAAGGGCTTTAAGAAAACGTTAATAAATTTCTGTTCAAAATAGTTAAAAATGGCGCCGTTATACACATTGCCGCGGAAGCACTTCGCACGATACGCGCAGTCGTTGTCCCAGCTGTTACCCGGTCATGTCACATCTGAAAAAAAAAATCAGCTCATTTGTGAGTAGTGTCGCTACAATGTAGCGTAGCGGTATTTTTTTCGATCATTAGAGAAAATTATGGTAAGCCGAATAAAAAAATTTGTATTTTTCACCGAAATTATGGCTCTCCATAATTTTTTTAATGGTCGAAAAAAGCCGCTACGCTACATTATAGCGACGCTACTCACGGATGGGCTGATTTTTTTTTCAGATGTGACATCACCAGGTAAAACAGCTGGGACAACGACCCCGCGTATCGTGCGGAGAACCTCCGCGGCAATGTGCATAACGGCGCCATTTTTACATATTTTGAACGGAAATTTATTAATGTTATTCTTAAAGTCCTTTCTAAAGTTGTGTAAAAAAATAAAAATATTCCGGCCCATACTTACGTGTATTTTTTTTTAATATACCCATTTTTTCATCGGCCAAGGTGGCCAGACGCCTTAAAGCGTTTTTTCATTGCTTTTACGTTTTGTTGTATCCACAAGCCATAAGTCACAACACAACCATCAAAGATGTAAAACTCTCCCAATACTCAAAAAATGGTATTATTATATCGAGTATCGAACGCGCATGCGTAAAAGAAGCCGAGTAGAAGACTACTAGAAGTCCTCATCATAGGAAGGGCACCCGGCGACAGCAGCGCCTTGGACACCAAGCGTGCCTACCCCCACCACCGAAATTCGCCTTCGTTTCCAGGCCTGTATGAAAGATTGTGGAAAAGGCGCAAGGAACGGAACGGCGACGAAAGTGGGGGGAGGAGGGAGGAAGAAGCATAGGACGATCCCGCCAGGCGAGAGGCGGTAGATGGCGCAGGCGATCACAGATCGGGAGTGAAACAATCGAGTCGAGGAACAGGCCGACCAAAGAAGATAGGGGAAAAGGAAGGATCGGCGAATATATATATATATATATATATATATATATATATATATATATATATATATATTCGCCGATCCTTCCTTTTCCCCTATCTTCTAACACACACACACACACACATATATATATATATATATATATATATATATATATATATATATATATGTGTGTGTGTGTGTGTGTGTGTGTGTGTATATACATCGGACGGATAGCAACAAAATCCAGGCATCGCAACCAGACAGCTACGAAATTGAGGGATAAGAAAAAACATAGGAGATGACTGCGGTCCAGAGGAGTAAGAATACGGGATGATAAAAATAAAAAGGAATGAGGGAGAGAAAAACTTGTGGGTAATAAGTGCATACAACATGAAGCAAGGGACGAGTATGAAAAGGAAGTAGACATGGAGAGAGGTGAGAATGGAGTAGAAGACTCGACAGACTCGAGACAGAGAGAAATTAGAGAAGCACTTTGGCAGGCAGCGAGACAAACAGGACTGGTCAAAAATAGGAAATAAAGAAAGGGGGCAACATTATGGACGGATTAAGAAAGCAGCGAACAAAGGAAAAGGGTTTGAGGGAGCTTGAATTATGTGTGGTTTTTGTGGACACTAGGGCAGCATTTGATAAAGTGGAAAGGAGATTGTTGCTGAGAAAATTGTGGGAAACAGGCGTAAAAGGGAAAATGCACAGGATAGTCAAAGAGGTCTATGGAAAAACTACGGTAGGGGTAATAACTGAAGATAGAATTACGGAAAGCTTTGAAACGGGCAAAGCGTTGGAACAGGAATGTGGGTTATGTCCAACTTTATTCGGTTTAGCTCTGGATGATTTGGATGAAGAGTGGAAGAGGAAGAGTCAAGTAGGCACAGTTATGGTGGGGGGGGGGGGGGGGGGCAGTAAATTCTATGCGCTAAAATATGCAGATGACATTGCGATAATAGCGGAGGGAGTAGGGGACTCTAAAAAAATGCTGGGGTCATTGGAGAAGTTCGTAGCCAAAATTTAAATGGAAGTGAATATAGCAAATACAGAAATTATGTTGCTTAGTAATGGAGGAAGGAAGGGGGGAATATAAGGGTGCAAACATCGAAGTAGTGACGCAATTCAAATACCTAAGCTATTGATTCGTAACGAGAAACTTGCCCGCGCAGCATATGCAAGCAATGGTGGAAAAAGCAACGAATGCGGCAAGCTCAGCGTGAGGAGCGATGAAAAGAGCAAGGGTAGAAACAAAGGGAAGTTAGAAAACTCTAAAAGAAAGACTGCAAGTGTTGGAAGCATTGGTAAAAGCAGGAGCTCTGTACGGGATAGAAATTCGGGGATGACAGAGAAGGGAGATGGTTGGAGGTGGGTTGAAATGGTGTTACGGGGGAATCGCAACATACCCGACTATCTGTGGAAAATAGAGGCGGGTATAAGAATTGTAGAAATGGAGGCAAGAAGGAGAGCAAGGAATGATATACTAAAGGTAGTGGAAATGGAAGACGGCCGTTGGCCCAAAATATGGTTGACGGAAGAAGTAAGGAACATCCTAAACGGAAATTCGTCGAAATGGGGCAAAGAACCTTAAGGGGCTATAAGGGAAGTAGGCGAAGGCAAGACCCTGGGCATGATAAGGCACCGAGGACGAATCAGAAACCTTAGAAAGATAATGGAAGAAACAATTGAAAAAAAGAGACCAGAACACCCAAAAAGACTGGGCGAAAATCGACAAATAGACTTTCTGCGAAATATACACATTCGGAGGGGGAAATAGAAAGGGAAAAATGTTGGGACGGGGCAGACGTATGGAGGGATCTAAAGGAAGGGTGGGCCCGTATTAGATGCGGAAATCTGAGAGAAACAGGAAATAAGGAGTTTAGAAGAAGGGAATGCGGAATCTGTGGAGTTGAGGAGGAAAACCAATATGTGGAGTATATGTGAACTTGCAGGGGAGCGAGGGAAAAAATAAGAAAGTGTTAATATAGCTTAATATAGTGGTTGATACGGACATTGGAAGACACAAACTATGTGTGTAAGTACGCGAAGGTTCTTACAAATATTTGAAGGGGAATAGAAAACGAAAAAAAGGTTACGGGGCAAGGTAGATGGAAGAAAGGAACAAATGCGATGGAATGTAATATATTATACCGCAATGTAATATGTGACAACACGAAAAGATAGTAGACATAAGTATCAGTATTAAGGATGGATTTATAAAAAGCGGTAACGCTATGCGATGAAATGAATCAAATGAAAAGAATATATACAGGGTGAGTCACGGGAAACAGAACACCTTAATATCTCTGTTGGATTTGAAAATACGAAGTATGTACATGTGGAATTTGAATGGTTTACAAGGATGGCACATGGCCATCATATTTTTTTTCCGGTTTTTTCGATGTCATCAAAGCCTTTTTAAAAATGGAATGGCCTATTTTTCCCCTTGCACATTGTAGTCATCATCCAAATGAATTCAACCATGTAACATAAAATGACCTTCAAATGACCTCCAATCCAGAAATATTGAATAAATAATAATTCAACGTGTAACGGTTGTTTTCTTTCTTTCTGTTACGCTAAATGATTCCTGTAAGCTGGGTTACATTCAAATGTATCATAATAACACAGCAGAGTAAGATGTTCGGTGATGACAGAAGATTTACGAAACAATTTCACCTATTCATACGTACATAATCGTGTTCGTCAGCCAGTTATCACTCCGAATACTTTCTTGCTATCAGATGTCTGAAGTTTCTAAAATTTCTAATTTATCAGTTCATCGATGAACGTTTTACAATGTGTTACTCGGAGGAAGAAAATGTCGACATGATTTTCATTTATAGAGAACGTCGATAGTGCTCAAAAGAAGCAGTACGGCTGTACGAAGATCGATTTCCTGATCGTATTGATTTTCCATCAGTTTCTGTTTACCTGAATGTGATTACAAAATTCCGTGAAACTGGTAGTGTTGACAATAAAAATTTGATACAGACTCGTTGAATTATTATTTATTCAATACTTCTGGGTTGAAGGTTATTTGAAGGTCATACTGTGTTACATAGTTGAATTCGTTTGGATGCCGGCTACAATGTGCAAGTGGAGCAAATATGCCATTCCACTTTAGAAAACTTCAATGACATTGTAAAAACCGGCAAATAAAAATAAAATATAGTAGCCATGTGCGTCCTTCAAAACCATTCGAATTCCGATCCGTACAGTGAGTAAAAGAAAGTATTTGTACACATCGTCTTTTTCAAATTGTCCTACCAAAAAAATTTAATGCTTTATGAAGTTTCCGTGTTCGATAGGTTATCGTAAATATACATGGTGTCTGTTTACAACAATCTTGGGAAAAGACGAACAAACAAATGAAGCCAAATTAACAACAGTTTCGTGTGAGATGTACAAATCCTTCTTTCACCCACTTCGTATTTTCAAATCCAACAGAGATACTAAGGTGTTCTGTTTCTCGTGTCTCACCCTGTATATATTAATTTAATAATTATGTCATATCTATTCATTTTGAATATTAAAGACGCCCGATATTAACTCCCATATCGACAAATGCATTTCTAATTTTATTTCGGGTGATAATTCTTACTCAATACTCCATTGAAATATTGGAAAAAAATTATCGTTGCTTCAGATTTAAAAAAAGTACATTTCTTGCATCTTCGAGAAGGAAAAAAGATGAACATCCAAAGACACTGGTCAAGTGAGCTCGATAAGGAATCGCAGGGGAAAAACATATAGGGTATCGGGTTCGATTCGTCACGAGGTTGCATTTTGGAAAAAGCGCATGACAATGAAAAACGTTCGAATTCAATGTTATTTGAGTCCGTGGAATTTTTCGACCGTTCGCGAAAAATTTAACGTTGACTTTTGTGTGACCTTGAAGAGAGGGGTCGAGGTCAAACAGCCATTGCTATGTGTCTCGTCCCTCGAGATCAAACAACTTTCGTCCCGGACGTTTTTTCCTGAAACGCGTATTTTCCGAGATACCAAGGTCCGTGACCTTTCAAACGGACACCCTGTATAATCTAAGATGCGAATAGTACCTTGGCAGAGAAAACCCTGGTGCAGGAGGCCTCTGAGATACTTGTGACACTTGTCGCATCTTTCGAGTACGCTGAAGCTGTGCGGTACAAGATGGTGGGCGTTGACGCCGCCAGACGGCGCGGCGGGCGCATTGTTGCCGGGCGCGATCGTACAGAGCGAGGAACCTGACGCTGCTATACCGACCGTGGCGATACCGGCAGAGCACGTGATCGTACTCGGCTCGGCGCCAACTACAGCGCTCAATGACTTTACGGCGGCGGTGTCGGCAACAGCGGTGACGTTCAGCGCGCCTGGCGACGAGCCTGCGTGACAGAGCTCCTCGATGCAGACCAATATGTTCTTCTGATGAAACTCATCCTTTATTCCCATATTCTGCAAGAAAGGAAGGGAAGAGGCCCGAAACAAAATTTTGGTGAACTCACATAAAGAAAAAAATGTTTTATTCGTGGTACATGGTGCTACCAGTCAAATCTATTGCGCAATATATAACGGGTGTCCTACCCCGTGCCGACCGAGACTTCCAAATATCTCGGGAGCGGCGGACTAGATCGAAACATTTTTCGAACAAAAGTTCTGCGGTTTTCAGAGGCCGTTAGGGTGGCCATGATTTAACTTCTTTCTGGCTGTGACATCAAGGTCAATCGAAGGTCAACTGGGTGGTTTTTTTTCAGACAACCCGATTTTTTTACCCATGATCAAACCACCCTACCCCCTCCCCACGAAAACTTACAATTTTTGTTCGAAATTCGTTCACACGAGCTCTACTCTTTGACGGTATTTGACTGTTCCGGTTAAAATGCGACACCCTGCGTACGTCCGTGTCACATTGGTTTCCAGGTATTGTGGACAGTTCGAATAGATTTATATATTCAAAGATTATCTATTATTTAATTATAACAATAGTTTTTTTAAATGTTTGCCATCCAAAAATTGAATGAGAAATTAAATAATTTTTTTTATTAACTAGAAAAAGATTATGAAAAATTAAACTGCAAAAAAAAACAAAAAATAAGGGACTCAAATCATGCCGAGGGTAAAGGGAAACTGTGGAAAATCCATGCCAGTATATACGGCCCCATGTTCTTCGGATTCTCTGGTGCACAGACTTTAAGCTAATCCTATCGCTTCATACTAGTCATACCACGATCATACTTGAGACTCGTACAATTTATATTTTTAACATAAGCAAAAAAATTTATTGTAATAACTGAAATTTTCCATGTGTAAACTGTGTAATGAATGTTCACATTTAATTAGAAAAATGAAAAAAATAGTTATTCCAACGATGCGCGCAGTTTTTCTAGGTTTGATATTCGGCAACATTGGTTCTATCTCCGTCTCTTTTTACTCAACCAGGCGAGTTTCACCTCCATGCTTTTCAACGTCGATCTGTCAAAACAATGCCAGGTGCGGGGAATATAAAGCATTGTATTCTGACCACGACTGGTACAAAGCGTGGAAAATATGAGTCGGTGAAATATTTCGGTTAAAAATGGAATATGTGTGGAAATTCGAATGAGTGAGATGAGGTTTCGGACTACAGTCAGCTGTTGCCTTGCTGTCACGTCTCTTTATAGTAGCAAATGATAATAAATCCAATACCGGAAGTTCAAATTAAACTTGATATTACATAAAAATTAGGTCAATAAGCGTAATTTTTCGTGAGAACATTGGATTACTATAAGTGTTAGATATGTAAATCGGATTATTTGTAAGAATCTGACGGATTCCCACTATTATATACACTTTTGTAGCAACCGGAAATTGGAGTTTTGTATGTCGTCTCGGAATTCCTTCACAAAAATACGCAATTTTGATTTTTTTTTCTCCGCAATTAGGTCGATAACCGACCCTGAAATTTTACATAGTCGATTGTTAATATATTTAGTGAAACTCACACAACCAAAATTATGAAAATCCTATGGATTGAAGCCTGGCAAAAGGATTACTTTAACTCAACTCTACGCCAAGGTATCAGAAGTAGTGGTCTTCTCCACAACGCTGCTTAACTTGAAGTATCGCCGAAGCCGCACCCTGACCCTAAAAGACATCGAAAGACCCAACCATCAGCGTGGGTCTTTCGATGTCTTTATATAATGATAATTATTATGATTATAAAATAAGTTAAAGTTTAGAAAAATAAAATGGATTAAAAGAATTTAATTTAATCAAATAGTTAAAATTGAGTCTCGGTGCGGTGACCGTATAGCCGTCTACCGGCTGGCGCACTAACCAGTGGGCGGAAGGCCAATTCTTCTGATACCTTGGTGTAGGTACTTCAGTTAAAGTCTGTGCACCAGAGAATCCGAAGAGAATGGGACCGTCTATGCCGGTACGGGTTTCCACGGTTTCCCCGTACCCTCGGCGAATGCGGTATACCGTAACTTAAGAAGTGCGGGCAGAAAGTGATTAAAAATGGGTTCAATTTGGAAGGGTAATACTTAAAATTCGCAAGGGTATACGTTGGAACTCAAGAAATATAATAAATTGAAAAAACTAATAGATTTCGTAAAAATTCCGAAACTGAGCCAGATATGACGATTTTTGTGAAGTGTCTGTCCACTGCGCTACGGCGAAGCGCCGTGCGATTTAATCTTTTTCTTTTGCGTTATTCTCGAACACTATGTTTTACAAGAACGGTGTAGGCCGTATGTCAAAATCTATTCGTCTGACTCACTTTAAATTCAAACAGAGCATATTTTATAACATGTTCTATCGTATGACTGAATAATTTTTTCATACGTTTATCCATTTGTTAATAAAAAATTATTAAAATTGATTTCCTCAGTCGAAACTCGATTTTTTTCTACAGCTCGCCATTGTCATATATTTCAGAATTTCAAAAAAGTATCCGGTCATACAAAACTGATTATTATACGGGATGTAAATTATTTCATTCTTCATTTCAGATAAGTTGCCAGGAGCATCTACGCCGATTGGCCATGCATCAACGGCGGCATTTTCTTTATATAATAGAAACGAGGAAGTAATAGATTTCTTAATTTAAAAAAACCTCAAATTTAGCAAGACTATGTATCAATTGCGTGTAAAATCTCGACGGCGTCATGATAATACTCTCGTCAGGAATTTTTGTTGAAAATCGATCCTTCTTTAGGCCCTCTAGAAAAATATGGCGAAGTAAAATGAATGAAAACAAAAAAGAAAAAGGTGAATACGAAAATAAAAAGCGTCAGATGAAGTGAAAACAAACCATGAGCTTCTCTCGGTCCAAGTGGGGCAGATCGCTGCCCTTGATGTCCTTTGATTTGAATACATCTGCATAGCGGTATAGGTTTAGGGCCGACATCCATTCGACCACATTTAGCGACGTCCACTCGCTGACAAGCTGTAATAATCATAATAAATTCACAAGTGAACAAAAATTACATTTTTTATCAAATGTATAGTACTACAAATGGCAGTAGTGGTATTAGAAGCAGCAACAACAATAACAACAACAGTTATAACAACAATTGTTACTATAATAACCATAATTTTATAACAATATATTAATATTATAATAACAGCAGTAACGATAACTGTCATTGTAATAAATAAAATAATGATAACATAAGTAAGTCATAATAAGATATTAATATTGTAAATATAATAATATATCGTATTTATTCCACGGTATACTCTGTAAGGGTGTTTCCACCTATACTCCCTCTCACCTTCTCTTCACCTTTACACTGGTTCTTACCATTTGTTTACATGGCTTTCCCTTTGCGCATCATTTTTATACACCGGTATTTCCTTCTCTTCGCGCTACTTGCTTCGTGAATATCTCAAATTCTTATACGTACGCGCATATCTGTTTGACTGGCTTCTCCCTCACTAAGTCTGCTAATTTTTGTCTTAGTTCTTCCCCCTCTTTATTCTCCAGCACTTCCAGTTTTTCCACTAATTCCGCTTCGATTTTTTCCTTCACCCCTTTGCGACCACCAATGTGTTCCACGCTCTTTCCTTCCCCTCACATATTCTGCAGTTGATGTACCCCTTGTTACCTTTTTTCCCTACATTCCCGCACCTTATCCTTGCCCATAATTCCTTTGTTTCCCCATTGACATCCTTCATTTCCCAATATTTTTCCTTTTCTGCCCCTGTATTCTTTGCAGTACGTCGATTTGTCGATCCTGCACAAGACATTCTGAATTTCTTGTTCCCTTTTGATTTTTATACCCCTTTGAACGATCTGCTCTATTCCTCTCACATTCTCGCTTTTTATTGCCTGCCATATTCCTCCATCTCCCACTCCCCGCATGGCATTATCTAAGTCCTCCTCCCATTTTGACGGGTTTCCATTAATAATTCCTCTTACTTCTTCTTTCAAACACACCTTCGACCACCGTCCTTCTTCCATCTTTATTACTTATACCAGGTATTGTGCCACTCTTTTCCAGGCCTCTATTTCGACCCCTCTGCACCCCGCTTCCATTCTCTAAATATAATTTGGTGTGTTCGGACTGATTCCCATAGCCATTTTAACGTATTTTCCCTGCCATCTTTCCAAGATTTTCCTCTTCCTCCATCCCCATACTTTCGCTCCATATAACAACCCACTTTTTGCGATTGCCCCCATCAGCTGTAAGCTTCTTTGTAAGCTGCTTATCTTTACTCTTTTGAAAACACCCCAAGTTGCGTTGGTCACCTTTTTATTTTTCCCGCTATGATCTTTAAATATTTTTCAAAAGAACTCGCTGTGGAGAACCAGATCCCTAAGTACTTGTACTCTTTGACTATTTCCAGTCCTTGTTCTCTGTACTCCCATTTTCCGTCTTCTTTTTTCGTCCCCCGTTATGGAATATCATTATTTTTGTTTTGTTGATATTTACTGTTAATTTGTTTGTTTCCACATATCTTTCGAGCGAGTTCAGCATGCTCCTCAGCCCCTCCTCCTCGTCGGCCACAAAGACAATATCATCCGCGAATTTTAACACGAAGATCTTTTTTTCTCCTATTGCTGTTTCTTCCTCATTCTTCCTTTCCTAGATCCTGTCCATGTCCTTAATATATAAGCTAAAACGCGACGGACTAAGAGGACATCCATATCTTACTCCCCTTTTTATCTCAAATCTTTCTGTGACCCCCTCCCCTACCACCACTTTGTTCACCGTTCCAGCGTGTATATTCTCAATTACTTCTATCAACCGACCTTGTATACCCACCTTTTTAATTTTTCTCATCAGGATATCTCAATCTCAATCACTGTAAACAATTTTCCTTTTTTTCCTTTTCAGCTTCTTATTTATCAACGCCTTTAATACACAGACGTGGTCCCTTGTTCCTCGCCCCACCCTGAATCCCGCTTCGCCATCTTTTAGCACCCCTCTTCCTTCCAACCAATACCTGTGTCTTCCCTTAAGTATATTGGCGAGCAATTTATACCCTATATTCAGCAGTGTTATGCCCCTATAGTTCGCTGCACATTCCATCTTCGCCGCTTTGTAAACGGGGACTATCCGCTCTATTTCCCATCCCCTTCCCATCTCTCCTTCCATCCATAGTTCGTTGAGTATATCCCTCATTTCCTTCAAGTCTTCTTCGGGAAGATTTTTGACAAACTCTGCTTTCAGCCCGTCCTCTCCTGCTGCTTTTCCGTTTTTTCATTTTTATTAGCACTTTAGTCATTTCCTCCCATTCAATTTCTCTGTTCATTTTTGGCAGCCATCTCTCTTTCTTTCCCTCCCCGCCATTTTCTCTCACTGCATCCCTCTCTCCCCCTCCTAACAGTTCCTGGAAGTGTGATAGCCACTCTTTCTTACTGATTTGTTTGCCCATGTTTCCTCTCTTCGGTCTGAATGGCTTGATCGCTTTCCACAATTCCCCCCAGTTCCCACTTGACCCTGCCGTTTTTCATTTTTCTTCCCAAACCTCCATCTGCTTCTGTTTTCTCATCTTTTTTAGTTCTTTTCTGGCTTTGACCAGTTATTTCTTTTCTCGCTCGCCCCCGATTTTTACTTATTTTTTCAACCTTCTCCACACTACTTTCCTTTGCTCCCTCACCTCCGTACACATTCTCCCCCCCCCCCCCCCTTGTGCCTTATGCCCCACCCTCCTAACCATGCCCATTTCCTCGGCAGTTTTTTTTATTAAACTTTTTAATCTCTCCCATCTATCCTTTCCTCCTATCGCTGCCTGCTTCTCTCTCCAGTTTTCCTTAAATTTGGCTTCGTATTCCCCAACCACTTTTTCTTTCCACGTCAGGATAACTTCTCCGCTTTTTTCTTTCCTTCCTTTCTCTGCCTTCCCTTCGTCATTTATTACTTCCCGCTCCCCTTCTCTCAAAGTAATCATTATAGGCAGATGATCCGATTCAATCCTTACCTGTATTTCCATTCTCCTAACCAGATATTCTTTTCCCTCCTCTATAATAACACAGTCAATTACTGTGTCTTTTTCCTCTCTTCCGCCCTCAAAAGTGCACTGGCTTTCCCAGTCGCTGTCACAACTCCCATTCATCACCCTCCTCATCACAGAAATCCATCAACCTTCTTCCCTCCGCGTTTTTATTTTTGTCTTTTGATTTTCTTGCTCCTTCCTCGTAATTTCTGAGTTTATCCCCCTCTTCCCCTATTCTCGCGTTCATATCTCCAGTTAGGACCACACTCCTTCTCTCTTCCTCTGCAGTGCTTACCACTGTTGCCAAGTCCCTTTTTAGATTTTGAAAGCCACAGTTAATGTATATTGTTATTATGCTCACATTTTTCCTGTCTATGCCTGCTTTTACTCCCCTGATTACCAGCCCTTCTTTTCACTCCTCAATTGTTATTTCTTCTCCCAGGATTTTTCTTACTCCGACTAGTTGCCCCCCTATAGCTCTCCCTTTCCTATTTTTCCGCCTCGCATGTTTCGCGCCCCACTTATAGTCGCTATCCAGCATATACGTCACTTTGCTCTCGTCCCTTTCTTCTAGCCAGGTCTCTTGCAAGGCAAAAATATAATAATATATTATTATTATAATGAATAAAATTAAATAATAATTTATCAATATTATAATACCAACAATATATTATTTTGACAATTAATTAAATTTATGTGGATATATTGTATTAAGATAATAATAAATGTATATAGGGCATTCCATATCAACTCGGCGACTTTTAGACTCGACCCCCTTCCATTCGGCCGGATTTTTTAAATGTTATTGTACCCTATAACCCTATACATTTATTTGTCGATGCGTTTTTGCAAAATGAATTTCTCTCAAAACTTTTTTTTAATGCCCATAACTTCGTCAAAAGTGAACCAAATACAATGTTTTTTTTTCACTCCACTTTCCGTTTTTTAAATGCACCTTTCGGGAATAAATACAATGACATCAAAATTATTGTCTCCAATATTTTTTTTCAGTTTGAAACAAAAAACATTTTTTTTGGAGTTGATTACCTATTTTGATACTTTTTCGAAAGATTCTAAAAAAACTTCGATGGATCTAAGGATTTTTGCCGCCGGTCCCATTATTGGATAAATGTTCCATTTTATTTGTTTCAGAATTGGGATTTTTTTTTCTCAGTTTTCGAGTGAAATTGACAAATCATACGATAATCGACCGCCGAAAAAGGACAATCTACCCAAATAATTTTTTTTTGCGGTATAACATGATGTATTTATGTATTGTACGAAAATAAAAAAAAAAAAAACTCCTACAAATAAAGCATAAAAATGTTTTTTAAAAATGCTGCGATCTGCGCTTCGATGTTTTAAAATGTCGTTTGCGTGTAATTTTTCCGAGGATCGTTTGTTAATCAAAATAAGTTTGTGGGTATTAAACCCTTGGAGTACACTCTTGGGTGTTACAGATCCTACCGATGAGTGCAAAACTCGTGTATTTCCTCTTTCGCGAAACATTTTTATCTGCTCAAACGGCTTTCTCGGGCAAATTATGAACAGAACACAGATGTTCTCTTCGGAGGTGCTTTCCTAGCCGTCTGCTTTTTTATTGTAAAAATCCCCTGACTAGACGCAATTTCAAAGAAACTACATCATTCGAAAGTTGGCCGGGTCTGACTGACCCAGTGTGTATACTAAGTAGCGAAAAATATGAGTGTACGTTTAGGGTTAATAAAAAAAATACGCTGGAAAATCACCGTGAAAACGTCTCAAAGGCCCCAAAAAGTAACGAACCGAATAAATATATTAATTGTTTAAGTCCCGCTCACATAAATGCCAGTAAAATTTATTTGCCAAAAGTGCGAAAACGTTGACGAACAAAGAAAACAAAATTTCTGCCCAGGGGTGATCGCGATAGCGGAAAAAGAAGACAGGAAAAAGGCGAAGTTTAACAAAAACTGGGGGAAAATTTAGCACTGACACAAACCAGATCCAAACGCTGTATGTACAAAGCAAATAAATATGTGGGGTAAATAACTCAAACACAGCCGGAAAAAGAGGATTGGGACAACCAGATTGAAAAAGGAGAAAAAGTGCGGTCGGGTGCGGAGAAAAGGAGTGTGGAAAACATCAAGAGAGAGCGGGAATAAATATATATTTTTTTTTCGAACGGGCCAAACGAATCTGTCGAGTCAGGATAGAGATATTTTTGGTGATAAATGCTATTACTTGGCGTCGAGACGCTGCCGCGTCTCTTGATTTTCAAGAGGCGAGTACAAATTCTACGAGAGCCCCACGTGCTGCGAGCAAATCGCGCTTTTTTTTGTAAGGAAAAATGTTTAGACAGCATGTATTGTTCATTACTAATAGTATTAAACAAATACTACTAGACAGTAGTATTTTTTAATACTTTTATTTAAATAATTTGTTTACTATTCTTATTATTATATGAAATAGATATGAAAAATTAATATATATATATATATATATATATATATATATATATATATATATATATATACAGGGTGTCCCTCTTATTTCTGCCACCCGAAATAACTCGGCAATTACCGACGTCAAAAAGAAATGTTCCTGACAAAAGTTATACGGTGTGAAGGGGGCCTTAAAATGCGACCAATTTTTTTTATTTCAGTGGAGGCGCTGACGCACAGTAAATGTCACTTCCACTTTTTAAATGGAATGGTCTATTCTTTTTCAACCATCATGTGGAGCACCTCAAGGCGCATAAAAAAATTCGGGGGTCAAAGTCGGTCAAGGTCATTCAACGTCAGTATCGATGATACAAATCTGAATATTTCGGATCACTACCCAATATTTGGTAGTGATCCAAGATATTTAGATTTGTATTTCATTTAAATAGGTGTTCGAGATTAGCTTGAAATAAGAGATATCGGAGATCGTAGTCATCGACAACACTTCGATTACCTTCTGTTTATTTACCAACCCGCCTTAATCTGCATTGTATGTAGCTCAATCGAGGTTGTCGTTCAGTTTGATTTCGAATTTGAATAAAAGATATTCATAATTTGAAAATGTGCCGGCAATTCGAAAAAGAGGGGATTGATACTGTGTTACGGTGTAGCAAGAAAAAAATCCATAAGAGCGCGTTTGTTGTATGCTGAGCAATTTCCAGATCGACAGTGTCCAAGCCGGCGAACGTTTGACGCGATAGTCACGTCATTTCGCGCGATGGGTGGTGTTCCTGCTGAGAAAAACTGTACTCAAACGCGAACCACGGAAGATGCAGAAACTGATATCTTGAGTGCCGTTCCCTGTAAACCCTCTTGTTAGTTGTAGGACTCTATCAAAACAATATCCGATTTCGAAATGAAGTGTGTGGAGAATCCTCATCGTTTCCATCCATACCGAATGCCGCTGCATCAGGCTATCGAAGCGAATGATTTTCAAAATCGCATCAACTTCTGTCAGTGGGCACAACAGCAATTGCGGATGGACGAACAATTCTTTAATGATGTATTATTTACTGACGAGTCAACGTTCACAAACCATGGACAAGTGAACACGCACAATATGCACTATTGGGTAAAGGGAAATCCCAGATGACTATGGCAAGTTGTCCATCAACGACCATAGAGTGTTAATGTGCGGCAGCTTATTTTGCACGGACAGCTCCGAATCGTGTCGACCGACAATTTGGTAATAAGTAGATTAGCCGAGGATCACGAATAGGCTGGCCTGGTCGATCACCGGACTTAACCCCACTCGATGTTTCTTTATGGGGGACGTTAAAGGATAAAGGTTATCAAGATATGCTCACAACACCGGAGAACATGCGAGAACGAATCATCAATGCGTGTAACAGCATCACTCCGGAAAGCATTCGACAATCGAAACAGTGTCTGACTTTCCGACTGCAAAAATGTTTGGAGGCTGGTGGAGGTCATTTTGAACATCTATTGAATTAAATTGAAAATATTTTTGGTATCTATCCGATTTTCATCGATACTGACCTTGAATGACCTTGAACGACTTTGACCCCCTATTATTTTTAATGCGGCTTGAGGTGCTCCACAAGATGGTTGAAAAAAATTTACCTTTCCATTTAAAAGCGAAATAAAAAAATTGGTCGCAATTGATGGCCCCCTTCACACCCTACAACTTTGGTCTGGAACATTTTTTTGTGACGTTGATAATTACCGAGTTATTTCGAGTGGCAGAGATAAGAGGGACACCCTGTATATACATTACCAATTTTGTTCACAAATTGTTGACATAAATGGTGTAAAAAATATAAAATTTATCGTACATCCTTTCCTTCTCTCTCTTTCTCTCTCTCTGTCTCTCTCACTCACTCTCTCCCACTGTGCTTTCCTTCACTCCCTCTCGTTCCCTTCTCTCATCCCCTACGCATCCTCGTTCCCCTCAAACCTTCGACTCGTTTTTAGGAAGACTGCCACGCGAAACCCCACTACTTCCTTTCCAGTTACTCAGGAACAAACGTCAAGATACGTGCGTAAAATAAAGGGCGATGGCCAACGGCGCCGACGGACGGGATGATCAGAAAGCCACTGTGCCAATACAGTCGATTTCATAGAAGTCGAACAGGTGTCGAATTACGGATTAACTACGGCTGAAGGTTTTTCAGAAACTTACTGGAGCGTTAGGGAACTTCGCATGATTTGAGTGCTCAAAATAAAAATTTGACATCGTGAAGTGTACGACCAACGAGACACGTCAGCTGTTGCGGATGACCAAGCGTTTACGCACGAATCATCAACGTCTAAAGTTGTCACGGTGATCACATGTCCATATTATCAGTAATGATGTACTTGTTGAGGGGTATGCATAACCTCGGAATTTAAAAAAATTGGTTTTTGGTTTATTTAATTTTCTTATGCGTAGGGTCTTAACTTTGATTTGGGAAAAGATTTTGTAAAAATTCCAAAAATTTACCGAGTTGCGTTACGGCTCTAGCGCTGCGTGGTGCATTGTATGGTTTCTAAGGGCATTAATATGACTTTGTCCAACCAGGCTGTTTGATTGTTATACGGTGCAGGAATCGCATATTGAAGGTACGAAAAATAATTGTGATTTTATCTCAAAAAAGTAGTCCATACACCAAGGCACTTTCTTACAATTAAATTTTTCACATAATAATTGGGACGAAAGAGTGCATTTCATAAATAGACATTTTTAATAAGAGTTGTTTTTTTAAACTAGCTCCATTAGTAATGTAGCTAGTTAAAATGCTCGGATATAAGCGAAGAAAATTAATCGCATCACCTGTCACCCATCGTTTCGTCCCTTTTAACTCATCGTTCCGTCTCTCTCGTGAAAATGTTCGTTGTTCAAATATCCATTACTAATGAAGTTAACAAAAAAAAAATGAAAGAGACATAGTTTATTGTCAATTCAAATAATACATATTCTTTTCAAAATGCACTTTTTTTGTCATAATCGTCATTATAACAATTAAATGGTTTATAGCGAAAAAAAGGATTCTAGAAAAAAATAAATGTCCTATTCGTATTGCCCGTACCCGAAACCATAAAGAACCACCGAAGATATTGAGCAGACCGAATCATTTATACGAAAATTGTATACGGAAAAAGTGGATTTAGTGCGTTTTCTTCTCTTGCGTCTATCTCGAAAATATACCTTGCGTACGACATATCTCAAAATCTAATCGTCCTATTTACTTTAAATTTAGACTGAACATATTTTATAACATATTTAATCGATAGACCGGATGATGTTTTTCCGTTTGATCATTTACAAACGTTTAAAGTCGTTATTTTTTGTTGAGAATCCTGAGACGAAAAAAATATTGAAAATCGATCCGTTTTTTTAACTTCAAGCTTATGCAGGTCCCTTAACCGAAAAAATGATGGCCTTGACCGTCTTTGAGGAATGGCTAATCCTGCCCCATCCACTGACACACATCAGTGGACGCCTTCGTTTTTTAGAAGGACGAATCCATAACGTACCACTTCAGCAGTCGAAAGGTGCAAAGATCAATGTCTGGACCAACTTTCGGCGATGACCACCACTCCTAGCCTACCTCTTCAGCAATGATGGATACACAGATCAATGCATCTCTGGCTTGTGGTGCTGATCGATGATCCAGGTCCCCAATAATGCACATATTAGTCGGTGCATTATTGACAATCCATGACCGACATCTTTAATAATGGATGGACCATCTTTTGGAAATGATCATTACATGGATTGATGTCCAGCAGGGCGTGGTGATTGCTACTTGCTAGCAATCAGTTGATAAAACCTGAATGTTCGGAACTGGGCAACATGTAACCTAGTTTTCCTTATTCGTTATACATAAAAATCCAGACCAACTATTTCTGACAACCATCGGGCATATTTTATCTCGCACATTTGCGAGTCGAAATAACGAAAAATTACTGATTCTTTCAGTAAACAAAAATAGCTAGAGTCCCAAGCCAAAGGATTTGGTTGGATGTACGCGAAAGGCTTAGTGCGAATCTACTATTTCGGGGAAAAGGACCATAAGGAGAAACACGGCGAGTCTTCCGAGAAACGGAGAGAGAAATTGGAAAACCGTGCGTGCTCACTCTCCCAATCATAGCTCGTGTGTTCCAAATGGTGATGTTCTCGTTCACTCGATCTTGGCTCGTTCCGCTCAAACTCCGGCTACGCGACGTTGCGCCACGGACAACCAGGTAGGGAGGCGATGACTCAGGTTCTCGTGAAATTCTTATTTGTATGTTAAGCTCGCCTCACCGAAGCAACAGTCTAAAAATGAATATTCCTTTTTTTACTACGAGCTTCCAACTTCTTTTAGCGCCACCTTCGCTTCGTGAATATTACAATATTGCCATTTTTGCAAAAAACTAAAATAAATCAAAATAGTCCGAAACTTGCACTATGGTTGCAAGTTGGTCGTCTTTGGCATTAAGAAATTGATAGGCCGCGAAAAACTTTTCCTAATCAATCAAAGCTGATGTAAGAGCTTTCAGCCAGGCCTGACGGTTGAGTTTGATACTAAAGAGGGTTTGCGTGTCTGGAGGACGTGATTACCTTAGTTCAACTATGGTAGGTTGGACACTGAAATGACGTCACGGATTGCAGAATGGGAACCAACCAAATCTTCTAACCCAACCGATTTTCGATTCTAACCGATCTCCCAACCGTGCCGTTGTTTCAATTCAATCGGTATTCTAACCCTGCCGATGTTTCAACCCAACCGGTCTTCCAACCCAGACAAAATTTCATCTTAACAAAATTTCCAACGATACCGATCTTCCAACTCAATCGATTTTCCGACCCAACAGATTTTTCAGCACAACCGACCTCTTCCTTATTGGATGTCGCTTCGAAACTTATTTTCTTGATCTGCCCATCGATCGTTGCTAAACCAGCTAGCTTAAGATTCATCATTCTGAAAAGTTGGTCCAGTATTTGACCTTTGTTCGTTCCCATTGAAAAGAACAGTGATCGCCGAACGGTCGTTCCGAAACGTGAAACCTTGGACATTCGGCCTATCAAAGAATTGCGGACCAATGCAGAAAGTCAAAAGAAGACCACCGGTTCTTCATCGAATCTAAAATAGCCACTAGCCCGAAATGTCCTCAACCCAAAATTTCTTGGTACTTTCCATGTGACTTTGTGCCTGACGAAAAATCGATACTGATCGTCCGTGGCCACTCGATTACCGAAGTGCGCGAGTGTTTGTTTCCATTATTTGGATAGCTTCGCGAGCATACTACGAGTAAATACAAGAGACGCAAGAAGCGATAGTGCGAAAATGTTACGGCTGGCTATGCAATGATGCCGCCGCGGAGAGAAGTAAATGAGCACAAGATAGTAAACAGTGTCCATATTGAGTTTGATTATACTAGAAATATTTGTCGCCGCGGGGACACGCACTGTCACCTCTACCCTGTTGTCTGTCTGTCTGTCTGTCGGTCTTTCTCTCTCTCTCTCTCTCTCTCTCTCTCTCTCTCTCTCTCTCTCTCTCTCTCTCTCTCATATACACTTTTTAGAACATGCAGAGCGCGAGAGTCTGGCAAGCCAGTTCAACGAACCTGTCCATAGCTGTTCTCTTTTCCGTCACACTGACACGGGCCATTCTGGGTCAAATGATCCTCAATCATCATCAGAGTCTCCAGAAAAATGTCAAACTGCCAAGATTTAAAATCCAGAGTATCTTGATCGGGACTGCGGTCCATTCAGCCTCGAATGCTCCACGTATGCCGGACATTTGAACAGCGTTACTTTGCAATCGCCAATTTTGATAAAAAAAATTAACATGGCGGATATCATCGTTTTCTACTGATTGTCGGCCCGAAACGCAGTTTGAGGATAAGGCTAGCTCGGAAGAATGGAATGTTGCATTTGTGGAAATGAAGTTGAACGTATGACGCATATTTTCAATGCAAACACATCGAAACACGTGTATGAGTGTGGGTGTGTATATGGACAAACAAGTGTCTGGTTAATAAGTCCCTCTTGGACGAATTATCGCGTTTGTTTGGGTTTAATTAAGCCCTTTTGGGACGTTTTTTGGGTTTATTTTGGTTCAATGAAGGCGCCCTTTTTGGAAGTTTATTTGGGTTAATTTGAGTTTGTTTGGGTTCAATAAATTTCGCCCCTTTTCGGTCAAAGTTTAGCTTTACTTTAGGTTCTTTTACTTTAGTTTTAAAAACGCCCCTTTTGGACGAAGTTTAGCTTTTCTTTAGGTTCAAGTAGCACACACCTCTTGGACGTAGTATGACGTTTCTTTGGGTTTCGTTGGGTTTAATTAACAAGTCCCTCTTCAATGAAGCATCGCGTTTGTGTTCAAATGCCCTTTTTGGGTAAAGTGTCGTGTTTGTTTGGAGGCAATTGAGAAGCTCTTCTTGGACGAAGCTTTCCGTTTGTTTGGGTTGTTTGGCTTCGATTAACAATCCCCTTTTGGATTGAATTTGGTTTGACAAAATTTGGTCGAAATCTGTGTTTTGGTGTGTTTGGGGTTTATTTTTTGGTTGTATCCTTTTTGCTCTTAAGGAGATAAGGGAATGCGATAGAAGAGAAGAAGTTTTTTATTAATTTTTTATTTGCAGCTTGCCGTGAGGCCGTTTTAACGTGCGCAGGATCGTAATGAATGTATCTCGAAACGAGTTATCTCGGTGACGTCGTATTGAATATTAAAAGCTCTCTCGCTCTCTCTCTCTCTCTCTCTGCGTGTCTCCCGATCAACGCTCCATTTGTATCAGCAATTGGAAATTATAAAACTGGGAGCTGCGCAAAATCAGTATCTGTCGTGGTATAGTAATGGCTTTCTAGCGGAACGAGGAGGTTCTTACAGACGAGACGGTCCCCACCCCGGCTTGTGTCGCAATGCTTTTTTTCGGTGAACCGATATCATAAAACTTTGGAGGTTTTTTTTCGTTAAAATCTTCAGTATCTTCAGATATTGGGACAATGTTTTACACGTGAATAGAGTACTGTAGCACCAACGTCGTAATTCAGTTTTGCAAAAATCGCTGAAGGGTGTTTTGAATTTTCCTTTTTTTATTGTGAGGGGATTTGAATTTTCCATAAAACATTTTCGGGTTATAGCTTCACAAAACTTCAGGTGCCTGAGTAATTTTTTTATCGTGAATAGAGTATTGTAGTAGAAACGACGCGATTCAGTTATGCGAGAATCGCTAAGGAGGTTTAGATTTTAAGGGGGTTTAAGTTTTCAACAAAACGTTTTAGGTTTTAACTTTCTCAAAACTTGAGATATTTGAGCGTAGTAAAAACGGGTAAGAAGTAAACGGATATTGTAGTAACCCGAAAAAGAAGGTGCAATTCGAGATTTTTTTATGGATACCCAGTTGATAAAATGAAAATTCTGTTAAGTGGCCTCTATTTTACATATCTTCAAGTATCTCTACGAATGTTTTCACAAGATTATGTAACAAAATGCCGACGCTGAAGCTGGATCAATCGAACCTTTGTCTGATAGTGTTCAGCGGCCGGCAACATTACATGGCCAAATCTCCACGGATTAACTGAACATTTTTTTTTCGAACCTTAAAACATTTCACATTGAAGTACATAGTGGATTTTTTATACGTAAAAATATTTTTACAAAAATAGTTATTGAAAGCGATCTTTTTTACCGCAAACATTTTTTTTTCTTCAAACATCCACCATTTTTTTCAATCGATATTTTTTTATTTCCTCACGGATTTTGAAGGCCAATCTGATCTAGAACTTAAGTTATTTTGAATTTTCGTTGCAGACAAAAAAATAGAGAACTCTTGCCGGCCGCAGGACACTGTCAGACAAAGGTGACTCGTTTCGTCCAGCTCGAGCGATCACATTTTGTTACAAAATGTTTTGAAAAAGTGTGTAAAGATACTTGAATACATGTAGAAGAAAGGCCACCAAACGGAATTTTGATTTTATCAACTGGGTATCCATAAACAATGGTCGAAGTTCACCTTTTTTTGGGCTTTAGACTGGTAGTCTCCTTTAATCGTTGAAGCCACCTAAAATAAAAAAGGACTCACCTTTTCTTTGTCCAAGACCTGTCCCGGCAGAGCATGACCCTTGGACGCCCACTGGCAGAGATGCTGTCCGCTGTACTCGGCGCAAACGCGATGAAAGCAGGCGTGACACTCTGTGGGGCATAGAGATCCGCACATGCAGCAACATAAGCTGTACTCATTGTTATTGGCTCTGGTAGTTTTGTCAACTACCGACATCAACTCGATGCCGTTCAGGGTTGCGTTCACAGCGGCTAACTGTTGGGCCGTGTTGAACGCATTTGCATTTGAGTTACGCGTGATCTCGGTAGTGGTTTTGACCTTAATTACGCTATCCTGATTATGATCATTGAGGGCGGTTCTTCCGGGAGTGGCGGGTAATTCGCCACCGACAAGGCTGTAAGGGTTACGAAACGGGATCGGTTGCTGTTGCCGATTAGAAGTGCACCAGCACATGTGGCGATGGAAGGACAAGGGTCTGGCGCACGAAGCGGGCACGGGCTTGCTTTTCGCGGGCCCGTCGGCAATGTCGCGATTGTCAAGGTGGTTGGGACCGCGGGAATTTCCGTGGGCAGTTGGAATATGCGGATTCTGAATACCCTGGAGGTGGAAGAGGCTGTCCCCAGGCCGGCCAGGGTGACAAACGGCGCCGACGAGGTCAGAGGGCTTGCCAGTGGAGGTTTTCGCGTCGTTTTGCGGCCTTGCGCAATTCGGGAACTGAACGATCTCGCCGGGATCAGAGTTGTCGAGGTGGGGAGGAAAGATGGAGACGAAGCCGGCTTGTGGTGCCAGATCGCCGGGACAATAGCCATCCTGCTGTTTGCCTATGTTGAAATGTAACCTTGAGGTGGCTCGGATCTGGCCATTGTTATTGAGGTTGTTATTATGGCTATAGGTGTTGTTATTGTTGTTGTTGGCCCGCTCGGTTATGGTGTCCAGAATTGTGATACCGGTAGTATTGGGTGAGTTGGTGTTGAGCGGACAAGTGGAAGCAGCAGCGATGGTGACACCAGCTGCGATTGCCTCGATATTGGTCGTTATAGGTGACGAGCCAACCCCGTTGTTACTTGTGCCACCCGAGGAACCCTTGCGCAGCATGTAATTTTCCGCGTCTACGGCGAACATCCGCGACATTGCCGGTGATAGTTTGCTCGCGATCCCAACAACGATCCCTGGCTTCGTCTCGTGATCATCTTTTTTCAGTGGCGGGCGTTGTGGCTGATTGTTGAAGATTTGAAGCTTGTGATGCTTTCCCTCTTGTTGTCTGCTGTGGGATGATCTGGCCGGTTCGCTGTCCACATCACCGTGAGCCAATGTGGGAAGCTGCTGATTCAGAATCTCGGCTTGGGAATTACCACGATTTTCGTGATGATCTTGTTGGTGCCTCAGTCTCCCGTATAAGAGTGCCGGCTGGAGAAGTTTGCCAGATCCGATCGAATTCGCCGCCTGCTCCATCACTACCCGTTTCTCCGGTCCTTAACATCAGATGGTATTCTCTTTGTCGGCTAGAACAGACCTTTGGTGTATCTCCAACCTTTCGTAGTCCCTCTTTTCGCCTTCCAGTCTCTCTCTCTCTCTCTCTCTCTCTCTCTCTCTCTCTCTCTCTCTCTCTCTCCTGCTCCAACTAGCGTCTTGACATCAGCCTCTTTTTAGGTTTTGCAACGATCAACGCTGTGTTGCACACTGTCAAATCGATCGCCCTTTTCGCTCGGGCTGCGGGCAGGCTCCATCGTCATCTTTTCGGACGATTCGGACGCTCGACCCACGAATGCCTTGCTGACTCCAATGCCCCTTCTTTTGTCCAGGATACACGAGTCCTGATCGAGCTTGTCAGCTTCTTCTCGGTTGGAAATGAGGCTGACTTGTTCGCAACGTTTGTGCACTGCGTTGCGATACTTCCACACGGGCATGCCTGCCTGGTTATACTTGTCTCGTCCTTTACGAGGGATGTCGGGCATGGGAGATTAACACATCACGTGCCTATGTGTTTTCGATGTATGCGCGTTTAGTGCTTTCCTTTGGAGTCTTGCGCAAAAACGTGATCTTCTCTCCTCTCTCCTTGGATATTGTTTTTTCTTCTTCTTTTCCCTTTATCAGACCTCAGCAGTCTTCCCACAGCGCGGGCGACCTATGTAAACGCAGTTCTCGCGAGGGGCCCGCGAGTTTCACGGAGCCGAACGAAACCGGTTTTGAAAAGCCGGGTACGCACAATTCCTTGCGCGCGCGACCGCGTAGTCTTCCATCCATAGAGCTACGGAGAATTATGCGGGAAGTTTTATCTCTCTCTGGCTTAATCTTGCTTGGCTCTATCCCCGGCATAGGGAGAATTGCGTCCGTGATCCCTCAACGAGGCGGCACTCTTTTTTCTCTCTCCTGTTGTGTTCGTTCTTCTCGTCGACCTCACTCGTCTCGCTCGCTCTCTTTCGTCTCCTTGTCCTCTTGCTCCCTCTTTCCAACCCAAACTTTTTGCCCTATTCTTTCCACATGATAACGCTGACACACTCACCGACTCGAAGTTTCTTCGAGTTCGCACTTTTTGTTTTACGAATTGCACCAACGGGTGGGGATTCGACACTTTACAACCAAATTTTCGGCACCACAACACGTGTTCACTGAAACTTTTGTACTCCGCGAGGAACCCGTAAGGTCGATCACTTGGTCGGGAAAAAGTCCTGCTCACGCACACACACATACATACGCATTCACAGTCGTCTTACAGAATACTTGGCCTGGAGAACGAAGCTTCCACGCCAAGTAATAAAGGATACGAAGACACTACAGGCAGCAGGGAGAAGAAGCTTCATACAGTTGTTTTTCTTTCGACAAATCGTCCTGACCGGCGACGATTTTTCGTTCGCTACCGCGGTAAACGCGATGACCGATTAACGGGCCGGTTATCGATCTCCTGATTTAGATCCAAGTGGAAAGAGAAGAGAGACATAGTCTCATCTCTTTCATTGATATCTTATCTGTCCCCGGTGAATCCCGTGCAATCTTTCGTCAAGTTTGCCCAAGGTCATTTTGGAGGAGTCGGCCGTCGGGTGACTTTCCGCTCGAAAGAATCCTCTCCCTCTCTGTCTCTCAAGCGCGCGCGCCGCACGTCGTCCAAAAAAGATTCCACGCACGAATTCGAGCACGTTTTTATTTTATCTCACTCTCTCTTTCTCTCCAGTCTCGACCCGTTGGCAGATATCACACCATTTGTACCGTTACCGTACCGTAATTTTATTTCTTATTTTCTGTATTTCCTTCGTTTTTTTTTCGACTACGAGACGGAGACACACCCGGCGAAACGACGTCGCGAATCGATGGAGAGAGTTTTCGCGTGTGCCGAAACGCCTTTAAACGTTCGGCAAAGAGAGTGGAGCGGATGACTTTTCCGTCCTCGTGTCAGCCAGCGGACTCCCAGCCCGAGGAGAGGGGGGGGGGAGCGGTGGCAGAGGGAGAAGCCCCGGTTGCTTTAGCAGCGCCAGCGCCAGCAACGATGTAATTCTCACTCGCCGCGTCGATAAAACAGTTGCCGTAAATCCCCGCCGGTTGCCGGGCTTGCTGTCGTTTAGCCGGTGGAAGTGTGGGTGACAGCCCGTGTGCCTCGAAAGCGAGGGAGAAGGCGCTCTTCTCGGCGGCTGGCAATTTTACGGAATGATTTTCCTTCCCCTTTTCCCGGTCCGAAACTACTTTGACTGATTTATCGTCGAAATCGGGATGATCCAAAAGGACCCTGTTGTGAAGGAGAGTCGTCTGAATAGCGAGGGAGAAACGGAATTTTCAGCCGGTGGCACTCCACAATCACGAACGCACACCCCCTGACGATCGGCCGGCATTTCGACACTTGCGCTCTGCTCACCGTTCGCACAGATTCTTCCAGCTCCTCAGTTTGTGGTCGGAAAAGATAGGGACGACGACAGAACGGGAGAATTCGCGGGACACTTCGGGCTTCCACCTTGAGACCGGTCTCGGCAATCACTTTAACTCTCACTGCTGGTCGCATTTACCATCGCTGTGCCCAATGTAGACACGTTGTTTTTAAACCCAAATAGGTCTGTTGCTACTGGTCTGCTTTTCTATGACTGTGCACGATGGCGAAGACACCTTGTACACAAAGCCAGACAACTCTGTTGCTACTGATCCGCTTTTCTATAAGTGAGCAGAATGTTGAAGACACTTCACGCCTCATCCCCGATACTAAAGACACCATGTTCACAAAGCCAAAGAACTCTTGCTACTGGTCCGCTTCCCTATGAATGTACAAGATGTTCACTGTACTTTACGCTTTTAGAATTTTGACCCTACGCGATGATCCTGCACGAACCCTTGATCTCTCGCCGTATGAGGTGTTGGCCATCGTCAGTACTCTAAGTTCTGTGCTTCAGTACCATAACAGTACCATAAGTTGCTTTTGGAATTTGGGAATCCTGTATAGTGATTTAGAATCCTGTATGGTCGACAAAATGTCGGTATGGTGATGCAAGCTCCAAAATCTGGCATAGTGGTAAAAACTCCTGTAAGGTGATCAACATTTTTGTATGGTAACCAAGAATACTGTGCTGTATGGCTGGTTGCCGTGATAGTGTCACGCCGGGGCTTTGGTTCTACGACTCAAAGCTCAGGATTATTGGCGACTATGGACTTCGTGCCTGTGTTCCGGCCGGCGAACGTCCGTGTGCTTAGCGTCAGGCTTGTGGTGAAAATTGTGCCGAAGCCTTTTGGCTTCCTCGGTCGGCTCTTTCCCTCTCTCCTGTGCTGCTCGGCTTAATCACAAATTTCGGCTTCGTTGACTTTCAGGCAAGCGATTTGGCTCGCACACGCACACGTCAGAAGTCGTAAAAAAGGCCCTGGGGGCGACGAGATACCTTCGGTAGCTCCGCTCAGCCGGCATTAATCTTCGCAGTCTTCATTCCAACACGGAAAGCCTTAACTGGGGCTGCAGACTCGGAACTGTCGAAACTGCTGAGGAGTTCCTAATGCACGGAAATCGGCGAGCTTCACCAATCCATCACCGGGAGACGGTAGACCCAGACAAATGTCTTTGCTTTTCGCGTCTTCACGGTCCATATCTTCGGCGTTTGCGTCTTCGCTGTTGGTGTTTCGCTTCTTTGCGACACGCTCACATGCTTAGCCTCAACAGCTGCGGTAGATAGCAAAAAAAGAAGCTTGCTTCCAATTATTTTTACTCTCTTAGTTTCAAAGTCGCCCGGCGCGATGCCGGACGTGTGCGTTCCGCTTTGGGGAACAACGTCTTTGGGGGCCAGAAGACTTACTGCTGCGACGGAGAGAATTGGGCTCGGCTTACAGCTGGTCAGCCGGTTAGCGGCAGGGTTCGGTCGATAGACATAGCTGCCTCTCTGTCGCTCTCTCTTTCTCTAGCTGCCGTCGTTCCGCGAGTACCGGAGGAGACCACGGAGCCTGACAGCAGCGTTCTAAGAGCAGCAGGGAGCGCAGCGAGCGAGAGACTAGAGAGAACCCATCTCTCTCAGACGATAGGCAGACTCGGCAGCATTCGGCAATGTTCGGAGTTGCCTTTGGGGAAACCCAGGGTCGTGCACGTCAAAGGCGCCATCCAGCCTGGCAGCCTCTTCCTCTCTCTCTGGCCGCTTTGCGAAACGCAAGCGTAGAACGCCTCCTCACTCTCTTTGCTTTCTTCCTCCCTTTTCGCCTCCACCTCTTTCCCGCTCTCTATTTCTGTCTGTTCGAACCTTCATTCCAACCGGCCGGACTACTTAGACAGAGTTGTCACACCTCTCCTTCTCTCTCCGGAGCTTTTTCCATTTGAAACTTGATTTCAACCTGCCCAACCACTCGGAGCCTTCTCTTGGGGCGACGAGAAAAAGAGAGAAAGGGAAAGAACAACTATCGGTTCTCCGCTATGCCTTCGACAGTCGTCTTGTGATGTCTATGCGGCTGGGTTTGCGTACACGTGTTTGACGATCGAGGAAGGGGCGCTTCGGAGAGCGCAGAGGGGCGGCTGTGCGCGTAGTTCAAAAGAGTTCGGCGTACTCGAATTCGAAAGCGCTCCTCCGCGTGTATGCGTCGAAACGATTGATTTTTCTAGAATATGCTTCGAGCCTGCCGAGGGCTGTGTGCCCATCAAGGCTCGTTTCTTCGAGCGCGTGTGGGTGTTGCGCAATCTGCGCGCGCGAGACATTCTCGATGTGCCAGCTGTCGTTGAATCATTTTTCTCGAAGAGTTATACGATTCCAGTAGCTCGGCTCAGGATTCCACTTATTCGATTCGAACCGAACGCACGTCCCGCTGTGGTAGGGTAAAAACACACCGGATCGCCGGTTCTCAAACCTTTTTCTTTTCGCATAGAGGGCGCTTTTTTCGTGGATTTTTTTTTCGCGTCTGATGGGAATGTGTTCAGATTGTTAAAAAAAACGACGAAAATACATGGGAAGTACGTTCCGAATAAATTTTGTGGAAATCGGCCGAACGATACCAATTTGAAGGGAGTTTGTATTTTTCGATTTTTTTTCATCTTTATTTTTTGTGGGATGTACGATTAAATTTTCGGTTTTCCTCTATGGGTATACAACTTGTACAGTCGTACTCTTTATCTTCTTCGAGGAATTATGACGGGGCTTATAAGCTTGGTTGACAGTTTTATCATCGGGTCAACTTCCGGTATGATGTACCCTGTGGAGGCATGAGGCAGAAGTCCCTTTCTCTCTTTCCTTTTCTCGCTTCTCCGGTCCGCGGTCTATCCCTCGTTCACACGCAACAATACCCAAAAGGCCGTGAAGGGGGGGGGGGGGGGGTTATGGTAAAAGTAAAAAGTTACTTTCCTACAGAGGGTCATGGCTCTGCCCTTTTTCCCCAATCTGGGCTGATCGAAACTCCATTAGCGCATGGGCCAAGCGACGATCCTTTGTATCAAGGTTGCTGGGCCGACCGCAAAAATTTTACCGTATGTAACATGAGTTCTTTTTTTTTCATGGGCATGAAAAAATCGATTTAGTTATTAAAAAATTATTATTATTTTTAGAAAACAGGAAATGTTAGTCAATTAATCGGAATGGTCGATATGTATCGTTGCAATAAACCCGAGCGAACCCACATAAACTTAAATTGACCGATCGTTACTTTTGTCACCCGATACATCGATGTTCGACTATTCATATCTCAGACGTCGATGTTTTTCTCATGATGATTACTTCCTGAGCTAAAATATTAAAAGGTGCCGCTTTTCTTCGTGAATTTTCATTCTCCTCCGAGAGTTCAAGAGAGGTGCTTGGTGCGTCCCTGGCTCAGGAGTTGCGCTCGGTCGTTTCCGGCCTCGTAACGCTGAGCTCGGACGATCGTGGGTGGGGTGAAGCCAGAAGCACGTTCCGGCTAGCATGCATACACCCGCAGCTCTCGCATACACACAGGCACACACACACATACCCACGTACGCAGTATTGTTTGCCGTTGAAGGCGAAAGAAGACCGCGTGGATGAAAAATCGCACGTGTATAGACGGGCGTACAGTATGTGCGCATGCGCGCGGGAGAGAAGACCGACCGAACCGGGTTCGTTCGCTCCCCACGCGCCACACCCCTCTTCATGCCGCTGGCGCTTACTCCGCACCCCGCTGCCCCTCTGGCGGAACCAACACTCCGCGGCACGCCACTAGCGCAGGCGCCGCTTCACGCCTCCCTCTACTAACTCCTGCGCCGCTCCGCGTATCGCCACTCCCCACCTCATCGCCGCACCAGCTTCTTTCGTTACGTTCAGCAAAGAAACATAAAAACCGAGAACAAGAACGAGAAGCGAACGATGAGAATATGGCATGCAAAATATGGGTGAAAAGAAAGAAAAAAAAGTCCTACATAACCGCGATACGCTCGTTGTATTTGCGTCACCAAATTCCAAGGTTGACAACTCTCTCGCCCTCTATATTTATATTTATATTTCTATTGTATTTTCTTTTGAGTTAATGTCTCATCTAACATTTGTACAAAGTGCTACATTCTTTTCCATTGTATGTTCTCGATCATGTTCTCTTGCGCACTCGCCTTCTGCTTTATATTCTTTTTTGTTTGGGTCTGTTGAGGTTTGTTTAGGTTGCGCTTGTACTCTGCAATGTATTACTTATCTCGTCTTTGTCTTTTTTCCTATATCCGATGCCGTGTTTCGTAGTGTTTTATGTAATTTGAAATTCTTGTCGCATTTATTTTCCTGATAAAAACAATAGGGCATGATAATTTTTACCAATTAATCTCTCTTTTTGTGCATGTCAGCTTATATTTCAAATAGACTAGAATATAAGTCTATTACGATTGGTCATACTGAGGAGTCTGCACGTGCACGACTTTCGACCAAACTTCTGCTATTACGAAAGAGCTCTATATGCAACGTCTTCAAGTGCGCGCAGATAAAGAATTAAAATGAATAAGGTTTTGGCGGTGACCAAAAAAAAGTTGTTCGACCGCCTCCTCGTGCTGCATTGCCTTATCATCATAAACTTCATAATAAACGGTCCTCCACCTCTCCCTTAGACGCCGCTACGAAATTCAACAACTGAATACCCAAAATTGGGATTTGAATCTTCGCATATGTAAGGAAGTGTACAGTGGGTAAAAAAGTATCTGTACATCTCACACGAAACTGTTGTTAGTTCGGCTTAATTTGTTTGTTCGTGTTTTCCCAAGATTTTTGTAAACAGACACTATGCATATTTAGGATAAGCTATCGAACACAGAAACTTAATAAAGCATTTTATTTTTTTCGAAGGATAATTTGAAAAAGACGACGTGTACAAACACTTTTTTTACCCACTGTATGTAAAGGGTGTCTCAAAATGACCTGAAATTTTGAATTGCGCGCCATTTTTTTATGGCGAACATAGAGTACTAATCTTTGAGAACCGGCGTCAGGAAATATTGAGGTTTAGTCATGGAGAATTACACGATCGAGCAACCCATATAAATGGAGACGGTTCGAAACGTCCGCACCAAGATCGTGCGATTTGACACTACTGGACTTCTTTCTTTGGAGTTTCCTAAAAGGGAAAGTGTATGACAATAATCTACAGACCATTCCGGATCTTAAGGAAGCAATTGGACGCACCATTAATGAAATTAGTCCGCAATTATGCCAAAATGTTGTCAAAAGTTTTCCGGTAGTTTTTGTGTAGCGCAAATGTACCAAAAAAAATGGGCAATAGGGAAAAAAATATTGGTTGCATTCCATATATGCAAATTTCAATACTATATATTTTTTCGAAATAGCAATTTCTAGTTCGTTACTAGCTTTGTTCTTTTCAGAGATTTCAGATGTTTTTGAAAGGGAGTTTTAAATAAATCTGAACAAACTAGACGTCTGCAATTTCAAACTCGTTCAAAACATTACCTTTTATTACTGAACATTTTTTAAAAGAAATTAATACAACTTCTTTTTTTCTTTTTATGTTTTTTTTACAATAAAGAATTCACAATATGCTAATTTATGAGAAGATTAATTTCAAATTAATAAAAGTATAGGAAATACAGAGGGGTTACAACTTCTTACATCCATTTTACAAACAAAATAGGTTAAAGAATGGAACTTTTTACTTTGAGAGGGTATGTTTGTTAATATTCAATAATAAATTGACAAACGAATAAAATTAAATTCCCTTTTAAAAACAAAACGAAATTTTTGATTATAGAAAAGAAGTGAACTTTTTTCTTTGACAAATTCTCTTTTTACATGAGCGAAAATACCCGTAAATGTCCAAAAACTATTTTTTTTACCGAGTAAGCGAAATAATAGTGGCCTAAAACCGTAATGGTTTTCCTTCAATTTGTTTTTACCAAATTCAAAACTTTCATCATTCGGGCTACAGGGCAAAAATCGGGACAACTTACGCTTAGCATACTTTTTGTGGACACTATCAACTTGGAAAAAATGCCTGAGCATAATATTCGCCATAGCAATCCGCAAAGATGTAACTTTTGTAATTGCAAGAATAAACAGCATTTTTGACATTTTTTCTCTGCACATCTCACAGAAGACAAATTAATTAAACATGGATATTTTTCTTACCTTGAAGAGCATACTTTCAGCTGTCCAGAACTGCCCTTTAAGTTCGTGTACGATGATTGGTCTATGAGTTATTGATTATTCAAGTCAAAAGTATCATTTAACTTTGATCATGTAATTGATATATACTTGTTTCAAAGTTCAAAATAGAAAGGATTCAAGGAAAATACGTCTGATTGCGTCATTAATCAAACAAATTTTTCATTGTCCGTACACCTTTTCGAAACAAAAACCGGACATTTTTCTTTGCGACGCTTCTTTTGATTTATTCATAACAAAAGAGCAAATAATTCTTTTGAGCGGAAGCTTGAAATATAGAGTTTATAACCTTTGCAATGCTTAAATTTTTTTCTTCTATGATGATATTTCGCGGAGATAGAGCAATTTGAAAATCACTGAAAAATATTTATAATTTTTTTGTTCTCTTAATCTTTGTGATCCCAACTCCATGACGCTGAAGTTTGCATCGTTGGAATGGAACGGAAATGAATTCTTAAATGGTCAAACTTTTTTTGGAACTAAAACGAATTATTCTTAAATGCTCAAACTTTGTTTGGATCGAAAATGAATCCTTGAATGCTCGAACTGTTTTTGGTCGGTGCAGGCTGTGAAAATGCTTCAAACGTTTTTACACACTTTGTTAGAAATTCACTACCTCAATTTACAAAACGAAGACGCTCCTTAATAATACAAATAGAGAAATGGGAAATATAAATACGTGCAACTTGACCATTCTTGAAACATTTTCGTAGTCAAGTTCAGGTCTCTCACTCTTACAGTCTCACAATCCAATTTTTGTTCAAAGCATTCAAACCACTCAATAATTTTCCACCTTCTAGGGCCAAACATTGCTGATGCATTACAGAACTATGCGAACAAGCTCGGCATCAGTTGTTCTATGAATATTCATTGTTTTGGAAAATCACATTTCCTGTTGTCAAGACAAATGGATTAACTTGAGTCAGCGTTGATAACTATGTATACAGTGAGTGATGGAACTATGTGTACAGTGAAAACTGGGAAAATCACAGCTTTCGTTGTACTCGCAATAGTGCCCAGGCGAAGAACTACAAGGGTTGAAAGCAATGATTCGTTAGACTTGCTCCACAGTACTGTCCACGTGAAAATCTCTGAGTAACATTTCAAACTTTCTTTAGAGGGATTCAGTGAATCATCATAACATATCTCTCGCCGCTAAACAAAATGACAAGTTTGATAAACAGTCAGGAAAGTTAGTCAAATTTCCAAAGAATGTGAAAATTGTTATCTTGTTCAGCGGCGAGAGAAATCTTCTGATGGTTCAAGTTATGAAATGTTAGTCAGAGTTTTTTACATGAACAGTACTGTGGAGAAAGTCTAACAAAACATTGTTTTCAACACTTGTAGTTCTTCGCATGGACAATATTGTGAGTACAGCTAAAGGTGAGGTTTTCCAAATTGTTATATCCGAACAAAGTTTTTTCGATCGACGTAGGGTAGAAATGGGCTTGCGACACAAAAGTATCCCAAAAGAGCTTTCGTAGCTTGCAAAGCGCAGAGAGCACACTGCGAAGTCCAGCTTTCGCAGTCATTGTACACACAGTTAAAAGCACTGACGCAAGGCAATTCATTAATCTTCACGACACTATACATAATTCTTTTAAGCAGTTATGAGCATTTATAGAAAAACTGATGCCAAGCTTGTTCACGTTGTTCTATGATGAATGCACAATGTTTGGATGCAGAAGGTATGTGATTATTTTTTCTTACCCGTATCCGATGCTAGAAGATTTCATGTGTTTGACCTTTATTTTTAGCGTTATCTCGTAAATCGCTTATTGCTGTGTCCATAAAGTCAGAGAATTTTCTGAGGTCTGAATCTGCGATGTAAAGAACCTTTGTCAAATTTATTTTTGGCTCTGAAAATAGCCGTTTGTTTTTTTTTGATGTTACAACCTTCGTCAAATTAATGTGGCCCTAAAAAGGGCCAATTCTTTTTTTTTAACTTCTTTTCACTTCTAACTTTTCTTAAGATAAAATAAAATTTATATTTTTTGCACAGCCTAACCCTGCGAGGGGTTAAGCTGCCAGATCATGGTACACATTAAGACGGAATGACACCCGACGCGGCCTCGGCTCGATCGGTAGAGCAGATCGAGCTCGCACGAGCTACTACTCCCTACCGCTAGATGTCACAGCGTGCGTTCGTCTCGAACGCGTGTTCGTTCCGAACGCACGCTGCGACGGAATCGCGGGCCACCTTGCGTCGAGGCTTACATTGTATTGTTATGCCTCGACGCAACGTGTGTGCGCTCGTCTGTCTGTGACATTCGCTACGTCGGACGCACGCGGTTGAAGATTGTTTTCTTCCCGCATGTTGTCCCTTCGCAGCGAGTACACACTTCGTGTGGGTATATACACGTATATACCCACACGCTGACCCACGGTCGGTGTCGACAAAGAGTTTTGTTTTCTTTGTCAACGCCGACTTCGCACGAAATTCGAGATTATGGAGAATCTCAATTTCGTAGCAAGAGTTCTTGCTGGCGGCTCGCGCTTTTCTGCAGCGAGATAATTGTTCAAAATTAATTATTTTTAACAATTATCACATTAACAAATGTGCGGCACGTCCTATATCTCTCAGCAAAAATTATTGCTGCTTATGCGCTGCAAAAACCAACGGTAAAAATTACGCAAAAATAATTGTTTAGCCAATAATTTTTCCATTTTTCCTCCATCATGGGTATGATTGGTAGATATGGTATTTTCTGTACCTCTCAGTCAGCAAATATGATTGCTGCTTACGCGCAGCAAAAAACAACGATAAAAGTTTCACAAAAATAATTGTTGAAAGAATTGTTATTGCCCCATTCTCGATCATGATTATGATCGGTAGATACGGTATGTTCTATACCTCTCAGGCAGCAAATATGATTGCTGCTTACGCGCTGCAAAAAACAACGGTAAAATGTATACAGCAATAATTATTCAAACAATTATTTTTGCATTTATTCTCGATAACGGGTATGCTCGGTCGATACGGTATGTACTATACCTCTCAGCCAGAGGTTCAATTTTTATTAAATACATTATGACATTTTTTACTTAAATACACTAGGCAAAAGAATTAAAGGATATTGAAAAAGTCCGCCAATTTTTGGGTCATTTTCAAATAGCTGTAACTCCTCGAAAAATGGACGTACAGCAAAATAAATAAAAGCAAATTGAAGGTGTGGATCTCTAGTTTCGAGATCTTGAGCTCAAAAATTTTTCGCATCAGCCAATTTTTAGTAGCCATGAAAAAACCCAAATAAAAAAAAAATTTCAAAATTTTTGCTTATCTTTCACAGTCTGCACGGACTTTAATAATTTCTTTTGAATGATCGGATTGAAACGATCGTCTAGCTGGATTCTTCCCCTTTAATTTGAGCGGTGGGAGAGCTTTGTTCGATTTTTTCTCGCTGAGTTATCGATGTTCAAAGCAAAAATGACACTTTTGACTTTGATGACTTAATACTCGGAGACTAATGGTGGCACAAAAAAAAACCAGAGGGTTTTGGAAACTTTGAAGTATTCTCTATAAGATGCTTTTATCAGGATTTTTTTTATGCGGGGAAATGGATTTTTAAAAACGCGAAAAATGGCTTATTTACGAATATTCTTTTAACTAAGGATTATTTTGCCAATATCGAATAGATTTTAAAAAAATCGGTTTTTTTATGACCTCAAAGTATCCTAAAAAAGCCCTCAAAAGTTTAAACCCCCGCGATTTTTTTTTCATTGCGTTCCGAATGATCGAAATTGTGGTTTTTGCCAAAAATCGATTAAAAGCTAAATCTACCACGTTTTATTCGTCTTTTGAGAATCACAATTTTTTTGGCACTGTTCCGAATTTCCGGTGCTAAAAAATGTTTATTGTTGAACGGGAACAAATTTTTTTTTAATGAAAATTTTTTTTATTGAAATGTTTTTTTTGACAGAAATTAATTTGAAAAAATCGAAAAAAAATGGTTAGATAAACTAAAATCAAAATTTATCTTAATTATTTTTTTTATTATAACTATATATATATATATATATATATATATATATATATATATATATATATATATATATATATATATATATATATATATATATATATATATATATAATAATAAAAATAATTAAGATAAATTTTGATTTTAGTTTATTTTATATTAAATTTAATTAAATATTTATATAAATAAATGAGTTATTGATTTTAATCACCTTTTGTATTGTATATACGAAGGGGAATCTCGAACAG
Source organism: Ophion ellenae (assembly GCA_963210295.1). Lineage (NCBI taxonomy): Eukaryota > Metazoa > Arthropoda > Insecta > Hymenoptera > Ichneumonidae > Ophion > Ophion ellenae. The sequence continues at coordinate 23,000,992 of OY723386.1, forward strand.
AAAGCCTTTGAAATAGGGAAAAGACTTTTTAAGGAGTGAGATGCAGTCAGAGGCGTGAAAAAACGAGCAGTTTCAATAATTTTTTTTATCGTTATTAAGTTTGTTTTACAAAAGTGGTTACACAGACTTTTATTATGTTATATTTCACTTATGTTATATTTCAACTTGACTTGTACAAATTTTCAAAGAAAAATATTGATTATTCATCAAAATATCGCCATCTTTGTCGAACCCCCTTCGGCATGTAGTGCTTTGCGGTGACCATCATAAAATTTTACTGGATCATCTGAAATAAAAAAATCATTACTTTAATAATAAATCTAGTACTTCATCGAAGCTTTTTTTTTTCAAAAATTGACAGAATGGTGGCTTCCGACAGATAACTTTCGATTTTTGACAAAAAAATCACTCCTTTATTGATAAAAAAAATATAAATTGTCAACAAAAATTAAAATCCTTCGATTAAGGACTAGTTTTTAATGCTATCAATAAGCACACCAAATTTCATCAAAATCCATCGAGTGGTTTTTGAATTATAGTGGCTACCGACTTGAAAAATATAGTTTCGAGAAATACGCGTTTAAAGTTTTTCGATGTGGATACGGTATTATATGTTCGTAAAATTTTGAGGTCGATGGATGGAGCTAAACTTTTTTTATGTATTTTCATCCGCTGAATCCGAATGTCACCATTTTTTTTACCGAAAAGTTGAGCATTCAATTGTTTATAGCCAATTGTTAAAACAATTGTTCGAAAAATTAAAGTTTTTTCGGGATGAATTTTTTTTTAAACATTTTGGGCAGTTTTAAAAGGAAAGTATTCTTTATAAAATATTGCTTAAGATCATAGTTTATGAGTAATACATTTTTAAAAATTTCGGAAAGAGTTTTCCAATTTTACACTTGATTTATGTATAGAAATACTAATTAAAAAATTACTTACATCGAATCATCAATTTCTGGCCCATACAATAGGGCTTCTGCCGATGTGGAAGCTTCCAAAATATCAATTTGTCGTTGTCTTCGAAGCATTCTGCCTTCCCGGATATTATCGTTTGTGCGTTTGTCAGCCACGTCTATAAGTTGAGAATAAACGTCAATCGTACCTGTCAATCGTACGAAGAACTTGTTCTTGGCAGAGCACAGAGTTCTTCACAGCTAGCCGATGAAGATCTCGCTGTAAGGCACCTGTCGAATGTAGTTTGCGAAGAACTCGTTCTTGGCACAATGCTGTATCGTTTGCAACAAGCGTACAAACATCCCGCTGCAAGGTACCCATAAAATGTGCCAGCGTGGGTCTCACTGCGAAGCACCGATACAGTGTGCGTGCCGGCATCTTGCTGCATATGACAAACTTTTGTATTTCGCCGCTTGCCACCGGGGACAAAGAGAACTTGTCAAATGTATTTGCTAACAACTTGTTCTTGGCAAATCACTGTATCTTCCGCAATGAGCCTCCCAAGATCCCGCTGCAAGGCACCTGTCAATCGTGCGAAGAACTTGTTCTTCGCAGAACACAGAATCCTTTGCAGTGAGCCGATGAAGATCTCGCTGGAAGGCACCTGTCGAACGTAGTTGCGAAGAACTTGTTCTTGGCACAACGCTGTATTGTTCGCAACAGGCGTGCAAACATCCCACTACAAGGTACCCATAAAATGTGCCAGCATGGATCTCAGCACCGATACAGTGTGCGTGCCAGCATCTCGCTGCAGATGACAAACTTTTGTGCTTTGTCGCTTGTCACTGAGGAAAAAGAAAACCCTTTGCAATGAGCTGGCGAAGCACTTGTGTTATGTCACTGAAGGTCGTCTCACAAAGTGAGTGTCCTTCATAAAGATCTCCACCGACGGAGCTTGAGGAGACCATGACCAGAGGAACGGTGGTATGCCGGTACCTTTGTACGCTTAGCGACTGACGCCAGATCTCCGGAGGCTCTGTTGTATACAAAAATATTTCGTTGCACCAGTGGCATTATTTTCAAACACGTCGGCAACTTTAAAATTATTTAATTTTATTTGTTAAGATTTGGATGGCTCAGGAAAAAATATTTTAAAAAATTGCATACATAACCTCAGCAAATAACTGTGGCTCGTCGGATACATCGCCCCCGTGATTCGTTCCGTGAATATATCCGCAATCGTCGCACTTGATATCGCACGAAAATTCCTTTTTGACGTCGCTTTTGAAGACGCACAGCCAAATATCAGCTGTCGTTTATCGGCTTATCGAGCGCGAGAAACAGCGATGTGCGTCGTCTGCAAAACGCGTAATGAACGTGATCACACAATTATTTTAGATTGCCACTTTTCTCCGAAAATATGCGACGGAATGCGAAGATTGAGGTATCAAAATGTTCTTTTTGAATGTGGCTACATGGCTCTGTGTCTCTTCGAGTCGTGACATTAGCCAAACCTTCGATTTTTCATGTTTTCAGTCACGGGTTCGACACGACAAGTCAATCGATTTTGCTTTCTCTGCGGCCCGACATCACCACGTTCGCACGGAATGCGAAGATTGAGGTATCAAAATGTTCTTTTTGAATGTGGCTACATGGCTCTGTGTATCTTCGAGTCGTGACATTAGCCAAACCTTCGATTTTTCATGTTTTCAGTCACGGGTTCGACACGACAAGTCAATCGATTTTGCTTTCTCTGCGGCCCGACATCACCACGTTCGCACAAAATTCCCACAATCCCATCGTCGCACTTGAGTTCGCATGAAAATTTCTTTCTGATGTCGTTTTTATACGAAAAAAAAACTTTCTCCCCTTTTCGATGGCACTCACACACACAGCCAAATATCAGCTGTCACTTTGCCGGCGTATCGAGCTCGTGCACATCGATGCGCGTCGTCTGCAGAACAAGTGGCGAGCGCCGCGCGCGGAATTCTCGTGAACTGAGCACGTCGAAGTTCGGGCGACATTTGCTCGCAATTATCAACAATTACACGATAAATCTAGATTACCACTTTTCTCTTAAGATATGCAACGAAGTACAGTGATTGAGAGCTCAAATTGTTCGTTTTTTATGTGGCTACCCGGCGCAGCCTTTCCCTAAGTCGTGACACTAGCCAAACGTCTGATTTTTCATTTTTTCGGTCACGAGTTCCGCATGATAAGCCAATCTACGTTTCTTTTCTCAAATTCAGAAAATTTGAGGAGCAGACAGCTGTTTGTCTATCTATTTAACGTCGTTTGGCAAAGTTTCGACGGGACCTGAAGAGCCGTTTCAGAGATTTTTGGGTATCTATAATTCTGTTCTACCATACCGACCGCGATGAGGTGTCATTCCGTCTTAAAACGAAGAAGCTAGTAGCAGGCGATGCTACTCGGAGGCGCTGCGTTCGCCCGATGTGGCGCTCTCGCGGCTCCGCAGAGCGTCTCAAATGCATCTATTGCGGATGTTGACAGGCAAATGTTAATCAACCTTGTTAATCAACAACAAGGGCGTATGTTTCATGTTTATGACATGGCTGATAGACTTTATTCGATTCAGCAAACCCACCGAGTGTGGAATAATTTCGAGTCGTGAATTCGCTCGGAAATTCAGTGAATATTATGAGATCTCAGGATGGCGTAGACGGATCGCAAAATGACCCAAACAAAATCGATAGGAAAAAATCACATTACATTGGTAAATGTCATTAGATTTTCGATTTGTCGCTGCGCTTTCGCGTAATGTCGATTAAAAGTTAAAAGTCGTCTGCTACAAGCCCATCTTACCGTATAAAGAGTCGCGGCGTGTTCGTCAGTCGGTCAGTGGAGTCGATTTTTTTATTACTTGGCGTCAAGACGCTGACGCGTCTCTAAATGAAAAACAAAGAATTAAGTTTTAGACAAGTTGTAAAAAATACGATTTTCCGAGAGTAGCACTGTTCGATCAAGTTGGTAAAAATGAAGAAGATATTACTGATCCGAAGCGTAGTACGAAACCAATTTTGAACGAGATACAAGAAGAAGAGTTGGTGCAGTTCATCCTAGAATGGATTGGTATTATTCAAACTTATGGGCCTCCCAAATTGAGAATGGACCTGAAGTTGTGCTTTCTCAAAGTCTTGAACAGTCTGGTCTCAGTTTTGTGAGTTCGACTGAAGAAGTATCTATAAACCAGAATGAACCTCAGTCTGCGTGTATACGCAAATTTAAACGATACTGATTGCTATGATATTACTCAAAATTTCGGATTATCACCATCAGCTCAATTCGTTTCAATACCCTTATCTCACATAATAAAGGTGTCCACACTACAGTCGCCAAAAACACAATAAACGAGAGTAAAATAAGAAACATTACATAATTTTTATCAGCACTTCCGAAAAATCTGAGGTACGCAATAAAGAACATAAGAAATTACGAAGGAAAAAGAAGCTCACGAATAAAAAAACAAATAGATATGGGTAATAAAAGAAAAAAAATAGACTAGTAAAAAAAATTACAGGAAACCGAACTGCAAGACTACAAAGTCCCGAAAAGGCGTAAAAAAACCTTAAAATGTTAAGACTGATACAAACGACGAAGTGTATTGTTGCATTTTTTGTAATGAAAAGCATTCTTCACCTCCTACGAAAGACTGGATAACATGTACATGGAGAAAAATACGGCCTTAAATTCTAACACTGGTTGCCAGAATTATAATATTCAGTGCTGGAAAAGTATAGCAGTTTACTGCCAATTCTGAATTCTAAGACTTGTTGTTATAGAAGTGTAAAAATTATTCTCACACCGTATAGTAAAAATGATGCGTGAATATTACATTCGAAACTATTCTCGTATAGGCGCGGTCCTATATGCTGTATAGTAAACATAAGGCGTGCATATTACACTTGAAACTATTCTCACATAGGCGCGAGTTATATTTTCATATAGATTTTACTATACGTATAGCATGAATCTTCGTGTATGTATAGATTTCACTATACGCATAGCATAAATCTTCGGCGTATAGGGAAAAATGCTACGAAGTTATTAGTAAAATGTGACTCTTTATACGGTACTTTTTGTAGAATACTGGAAACTAATTGTTCCAATCACGTGGGCAAAATATTTTTTGAATACTACAAAAAATCACAATATGCCGAATGAAATTTATTATTTGTATCAGTTTACGTGCCATATCGTAGATGTAAATTTCTTCATTATTACTATACCATAATTACAATTTTTATATTCCATTCAATACTTGTTGGTATTTAATTATATTATTTAAGAAGCATAATATTAATTCTCAATTTCGAGGCCCCTGTTTTGTCCGTGTAAGAAATGCCTAAAATGGGCTCATGACATTGTACAGGCGGATCCTCAGCAAGCGGCTATGTTTTCGACTTTTGTAGAGGAAATGGTGGTTGTTCGTAACTACCCCAACGTGTGCGCTATTACCCCAAAATGTGTCCGTATTTACCAGGATGGCATTGGGTAATTACGGACAGTAAGAGTTTAAAAAAATATTAATGTTTGTTGATTAATTACAAATAATCAATAATGTTGATCTCGTAAGGCAATGTCCAAAGTTTAATCATTAATAAAAAGACACTGATTCTACTAATATTTTAATTTTTATTGAAGGATTTCTTTCGAGCGTTCGCATTTATCCCACACTCCCCTATACGGTTGCAGGTTTTTACATATTACCCATCCCAATTGAACCCATTCCTGTTACTCGCTACCCGCACTTCGCGAATCTAACCTAACTTCCGTTGCGTCCACAGCCGTCTTAAAGTATTCGTTTCGCGGAGAGCCGTATTTTGTGGGGGCATAGGGAGAGCCCTTCTGAATCATTGATAAATTACAGCAGCGCTTAATAAAAATAAACCACAATCAATACAATTATGCCGAACGATAAACTGGATTTAAAAAATATACGCGATTTTAGTAGATTTAGACAATTTAACATTTTCTCTTAAAAGTCGCGGCTACGAAAATTCTTCTGCTAGACACATTTTTCTAAATTTTATTGTTGACATTTTGTTCAATCATTCAGTGACCCTCAGCGGAATCTTGAGATGTTCTGACACGCGTGGGCATATTAGGCATCTAGAGCTATTTAGTGTATAAATTATTAGATAAAGATGTGACCAGCGTGTCATCTCAATTGAGCGCCGTATAAATGAGACGATTTTAAGAGTCATAAGTTTTCGTTAAAAGTTTGGTAACATGGCTTGAAATTTCACTAGTATGCTGGGATGTATTTTTACTTGATTATAGACGAAAATCAGTTGATTGTTAAATATTCGGGTTCGTGAAAGGAACACCTCAAGCTACACTATACCGCATTTGCCGAAGGTACGGGGAAACTGTGAAAAACCCATACCGGTATAGTCGGCCCCATATTCTTCTGATTCTCTGGTGCACAGACTTTGACTCAAGTATCTATACTAATGTATCAGAAGTATTAGCATGGCTAACGCTTCTGTATTAGCCAGTGCCGGTTATATTGGGAGTAAAATTTAATTGTCAAATTTAAAACGTCATATTGTAAGGTTGGACATCTGGCAAGACCATAACCTTGAAATATTAGCGATTTTGTATCAGCATCACAAAATTTTTTTCGTTTGAAAATGACGATTTTTGCCCCGAATAAGCGACATTTGCGGGAACGAAGTGTACGAAGACGCGGAATTGGAAGCATTATTGGTATGAGATTCGTGCCAAACGCAAGAGTTCCCGCAAATGATGCTTTTTCGGCTCAAAACTCGACATCTTTGCACGAAAAAAATGATGTGATGCTGATACAAAATCGCTAATATTTCAAGGTTATGGTTTTGCTAGATGTCCAACCTTACGATACGACGTTTCACATCTGACAATTTCAACCATAACCTCCTGGTGGGGCCATCTTTTGTCAGATGGCGGGGACTTATTTGTACTCCCAATATTGTATGGTAATATATTATTAATATAAATATTCTTTATATATTAATATTAATATAACAAGAATAAAAACTGTACTAAGAAAGGGCAGTGAGTAAGTGATGTACGAACACGCTATCAATCCTCGTAGGACCGAGAATTAAGATTTGAATTAAGGCAAGAACGCAAATGATCGATGGTCCGAAATGGCGAATATCTAAATGGCGAACATGGCAGGGCTGCCTGGCCCGACTGATCACAAACGCCATCTGCCATCTTCGTTCTGAAGCGCAAGTAGTATTGCTCGATCTCAAGTTTTCGCTATCCGGACCGTTTGCCATTTTGGCCCATCGCTATTTTAACTGATCGAATGTTTAGTCCTTCGCTTTAATGAATTCGAAATTGTAAACTGTCACAATATTTACAATTCGACGATTTGACACCTCGAATTGTTTGGTGTATATATACAGGCGACTCGATATTATACTTCTTCTTATTTTGTTAAATCTGATATGTGCTTTCGCTATAAACCAACATCGAGATTTTTGTATTCTCAATTTCGATTAACTATTTTACAGACTATCATAAGATTGATCTATCTATATTGGAACGTTCGTCATTGCTAAATTCAAAACTTCGATCCTTCTGAATATTGATCATTCGAATTTCCGATCCCCACCCCTTGTGGATTATAGCTCCTAAATCAGTCTTGCAACTTTTAACGCGTTTTTCTCGAAACAACATTTTTGCAATCGGGAGTACACATAATTCGAGCAGTTTTCATTCGATCCATTTGAACTTTAACTGTAGTTTCTTAGATAAAATATCTCAAGAACTACACACGATTTTGATGAGTTATCAACAATTCTCATTTTCCTAAGCAAATTGAGACCGATTTCTTAGTGAAAGAAAAAATGTATTCAAATTGATGCGCCATTTTGCGTAAAACCCATACTTTCCAATAGACGTGTGTACTTCTCGAGTAAAACTAATGTAAATAAGTGACAATTTTTTGGTTGTTCTGGATGCTAATCCATAAAAATTCTGCATCCTTCCGCAGAGTGCCGAAAATAACGCTCTTAGTGTGACAACTGAGGCACCATTTTATTTTTCCGTCATACATTTTTGTATCTATACGTCGGCACATGTAGGAAAAACCCTCCAAACCTAATTTTAATTGCTTTTCTAGGATTCTAAAAAAAGATTCCGAAAAACTTTAGAAACTTTAGAAGAAACCGAAAAGCCTTAAATGGTGTCACTGTTGGACAAAAATGTCGAACTTTTTTAACGTTGCTCGCCGCCTTATTCGTCGACAACTATATCTATGGGTTAATCGTTGGCTATCTCTCGCTCTCTAGAACGCCACCTTGTCATTGCGTATCCGAGGTCTTGCTCCATCAGCTGCGTGATACACAGCACAGTTCAAGCTAAAGAGGTCAGTGGTTTCAGGAATTGCTGCTAGATGGTACTCATTTGCCGCTTAGGTGACCAGGCAAACGATCAAATTTTCCAGTCATTCTCTATCTCTCTTTGTTCCGAGTTTCTCTATCATATCGATGCATTAACGAGGGGGACTGGTTGCTGGGGCTGCCGATCTTGTGGCCGGCCGGTAGTGGTCCCCGAGGATCGGGCGGAAGAACGCCGGTCAGATAGCCGCGATGGTAAAAAAAGTCAGATCGTAGCATTGTTGCCGCAAGCGGGCCGCTAAGTCTTGCAGACGTTGTCGCGAGACGTACGCAATCTCTGGGTGCAATTGGCGCCACAGGATCTGCTCATAAGCTAGTCATGTACACCTGCCACGACGGCCTGCTGTCCCTTCAGCAGCGGATGAGGTCCTCCGTGAGTAGCTCCGTCCACTCGAAACGCCAATTACTAGCCGTCGTCGTTATCGTGGACTCTATGGGGGTCTTTTTTCCGGAACCTAGTTTTCGGCGAGCTAGGTGGGTGGTCTGACCACCGGTGGCTATTGCGAGTGCTGTTGCGCAACGCCACCGCCCCCACGCCATTATCTTTCTTGTTATTATTATTATTATCATCATCTACCGGTAACCTTCGAGTAGACAAAAAGACGGAGGGGAAAAACGACCTGAAACTGACAGAGATGAACCAAACACCAAAGCCGACGGGCAGTCCGCAAGGGGCGAGTTGACGACTGCGAAAAACAGAGAGACCCAAAAAGGCGAAAAACAGAGAGACCCTCAAACCCAAAAAGGCCGATCGAAACAGGTGGCAGGTCGCTACCGTCGGCCGCGTTGATCAAACCGGCGATAGGAAGCAGGTATGCAGACGTGCTGGAGGAGATTCGTAGCAAAATCAATTCTGCTTACACGGAGATGGATGTAAGCTCCATCCGAAAAACTAGAAGGGGAGACGTCCTGCTAGAGCTGGGCGGGGGCTCGAAGAGCAAGGGCGTTCTCACCGGCGCTTTTAGGGAAGGGCTGGGCAACAGGGGGACGTCTCAGAACTCGTCCACAAAGTTATCCTGGAGACCAGAAATCTCGACGGCGCAGCGACGAAGAGGACGTACGCGACGCGCTACAGTGGGCGGTGAAAGACGGGATCGGAGACACGAAAGTGAGTGTTACCAATCGTACGATGGGGACAAAAAAGCTCTACTGGAACTGGACAAAGGGAAAGCGGCTGAGGTACTCAAAGCAAGCCGAATGAAAATTGGGTGGGCGAATTTCAGAGTGAAATGGCAACTTGTCGTCACACGCGGCTGCAATTGTCTAAGCTAGGGCCACCAGACAACAAACTGTGCAAGCCCCGACCGGAGCGGATTCTGCTGCGAGTGCAGAGAATAGAGATACCAGGTCGGTGCCCGCCCGGCCACACCCTGATACGTACTGCGCGCCACCGAAGAGGGCGATAAAAACATCCTGGTCCACATACCCGGAGCTGGAGCCTGCACAGCGCTTCGACGAGTGCTATAACAAGGAAAATGGGACATCAGATGACGAAGGCATTCGGAAGGAAGGCGAACCTGAATAGAAGCAGAAAAGCTCCTGCCGCAACTCATTTACGAGAAAAAAACTGACGTGCTGATAATAAGCGAACAATACCGAAACAAAAATACCCCGACATGGTACGCGGATGTACTGGTAACCGCGGCAGTATGAGTGCCAGATCCTGGACAACACCGGATCGAAAAGCATGGCTCTGGACGGGGATTTGTATGGGTGGAGGTGGAAAAATTCACCGTTGTGAGTTGATACCTCACACCTATCAAAAAAATTGCGCATTTCGCCCAAAAGCTGGAGGATCTGGAGGACGCGGTCCGGGAGACGGATGGCGGCATTATAATAGCGGGAGAGTACAACGCAAGGGCATTGTAGGGGGGGGGGGGATACCGACATTGGACGGAAGAGGCAGGAAAATAGTGGAGATGGCCGCTAGGCTGGGGCTGATGATCTTGCATACCGGTACCACACCTGTCTTCAAACGCCCAGGATATAAAGGGACCATACCAGACATATAAATTGTAACGGAAAATCTAGCACCCGCAGTGACGAACTGGCAAGTGGTCAGACTCTATCAGTAGCGATCACTAATACATCATTTTTACAGTACAGAAGGAGCAGCAAAAGCCAAATCATGGATGGAAACCCATCAGGTTGAACGTACATAGAATGGACGATGCTAAAATAGCTGAAATTGTGACTGTGGGACAAGAGTCATGGTACGCCACGAGACAGAGAGTGCGAAACACACCGCCTGCATACTGGTGGAACCAGGAGATCGGGGACCTCAGGAAAACATGCCTACGATACAGAAGATCCTTTAGGCCACAAGGGGCCTAAAGGACTCCATGGCCGTTTGTCTCTATTCGACCGAAAAACCCCGCAGAAGCGGCGGTTCTAGCCTCGCTTTACAAAGGGGCCGAAAAGATGCTACATGCAGCCATCAAACCGAGAAAAATTCAGAAATGGGAGAGTCTCAGCCAAGAAGTAAACAATGGCCCATGGGGACTGGGGTACAGAATCATCATACGCAAACTCGGAGCTCTGTCAGCAGGAGACAACGTAGACTCGGAAACAATGGAAAACATCGTCGACAACCTCTTTCCTACCCACCCAGTAAGGAGTAAGGATCGCGACGGTGTGACGGCCGCCGAACCGCCGCTCTTCACCAAGACCGAGCTTCTGGAAGCAGCGGATTCCCTGCGAAATAAGAAAGCACCAGGACCGAATGGTATGCCGTCCGCAGTTGCTACCGAGCACCTACAGCTGCTGTCTCAAGGCAGACATCTTCCACGCGGTATGAGAACAGCAACGCTTAGTGCTGGTCACCGAAGGCAAGGGAAATCCCACACTCCCTATCTGCCTTGAGACCCCTAGAGAGCTGCTGGACCGTTGCCTACAGGCCACTATACAGGCAACCGGGAACTTGTCCAGAAAACAGCTCGGCTTTAGGAAGGGACGGTCTACCGTAGACGCGGTGCGGCTGGTCATCCAAGCGGCCTGGGACCAGACCTGTGGAACGTCGCGTATGACGGTATCCTCCGGATGGACATGCCCACGGACACCTTCCTGGTGGGGTACGCGGAAGACATCGCGGCAATTATTGGGATCTGTCATAGGGCAGAGCCTAAAAAACATGGCGGCGATAAGCGGATCGTGAAACGTAAACCGTCGTGTAATTTAATGCAAATTTCTGTCATATTATGATAAGTATTAATGCCATTTGTGACTGGGTCGGTACCAATCTGAAACAACGTAATTTTGTGAAAGGTGACCGTATTTTGAAGGCAGGGCACATTTCAAAATGTGGTAAAATTAGCGGCGTTTGCGATACCGGTGTCAGCTTCAAAGCGTTTTGTTTATAAACGTCTCAACTACGACATAATCTCCGTGAGATTGATAGTGCAGTATCAACGTCAGACGATGTCTTCTTTTTACATTTCTTTTCCGAGCTGTTTCCATTTGAGCTTCACGAGTCTCTGCAATTCCAGAATTTGGTACATTGCACGATGAGAGAGCGATAGTTTGCAAGTACCGTTTTTTCGCGGTTACGTCTGTAAAAAATATATAGAATAAAAGACGAAATTGACGCATAATGTTGGTTTTTTAAGTGAATAAAGCAACCTTTACTCTGTCAGCTTTTTAGAGGTTACGTACCCGGTAATACATGATCTGACAAAGTAAAAAAGCACGGCGGACCGCGAGACTAATTAGGCAAGGTTAGGTAAATTGCTACCTAACGCAATTCCTGACAGAACACGGCAACTTCGGGGCCTACCTGCATAAAATGGGGAAAGTTGACGATCCTGGATGCACATTGGATGGTGCAAACCATGACACCGTCTTCACCGGCACCAGGTGGGAGATGCAAAGGCAAGGAGTAGAAGACAAAGTTGGGCAACTAACACCCGACATCGTTATAGGGAAAATGCTAAACAGCGAAGAAGACTGGAAGGTTCTCCGGAGAGAGAAACGGGTAATTGACGAAGCTTACGAGCCGAATTCAGTAAGCAAAGGAGCGCATAACCTAGACCAAGCACGAGCGCAGATTCACAAAGGGAACTGGGGTAAAAACAAATGAAACGAGCTACCAGGCATATTGATGACGGAGCCTTTATTGGCACAGCACAAATGTGACCCCTAAAGTAATGCGAACGCGGTTCCAGGATCGAACCTTTACCATCTTGTCTAGACTGTAGTTTTTATTCGATAAAAATCCCACACGTTTCGGAAGTGCGAACCCTTCCGAACGTCTTTTTGAGGTTTTTTTCCATAAACCCCGCAAGAAAAAAACTTTTAAAACTTTTGAAAAGTACAAAGTTAACGCCAACTAATAAAAAAAATCTTCTCAAAAACATTATCGCTTGTTTTGACTGGACAAAAACATTCTGATTTACCTCATAATTATTTTTTATCTTAACTTAGGCAGTGGTTTTATTTTATTTTTGAATTAATCAAATGTAGAAAAGGCGCGAGATAACATTTTTAAGCTAGCCAAGCTAGTTTACTAGAAGTTTTGTACACAAAATCGTTAAACTTATCAATAATATTTTTCCAGATATTTTACTTTCATTGACAAAATCATTTTATTATTGTAACATAAAATCAATATCACCATTATATAACAGTACAACATATGTACCACATAAGTGCACTGGAAACGCTGTGCAACGACTCGACGTGCATGGTTAAGAAAAAAGGTCGAGAAGAAATACCATTTTTCGTTCCTACCGCCTGCATAAATGACTTTTGCGACAGTATATACATATATATTATTTTTTATTCTAAGCGTCGCATTAACCGGGGTTATTAGCAATAGGATCTACTGTCTCTTACGCTAGTGTGATTCGGATAGGCTGACATTGATATATCGGTGTGTACATCGAATCACTCAAATCGCGTCACGGTGCTGGAGCTACGTTATATCTATGCCAATAAATATCCGACTGTATTCGTTTCAAAGCATACAATATAGCGCGCTAGATTTCAGCAGTAAAATGGATATATATTTTTTCGCTAGCAAGACGACGGCCAAAGTCTGTGAGTAAATATGTTTCATGCAATGTGTAATAGTTATGCGATCTAGTTTATATTTTTATATAACTTTTTGAATTATGTAATAACATAAGATTCCAAGTATCGTATGGTCTAGGAGTACATAACTTATTTGACCCCTACTTTGAAAAATGTGCGAAATCATGAATTTGTGTGACAAATGTGTTGAAATCATGAATTTGGTAGCCACTTGCATAACAATTTGAGGGTAACAAAGGGCCATCTGAGGAAATTGTAGGTTATATTACTTCTTTGGAACCCAATTATGCAAAATACACTTCTACAAAATTCATTTTCTAACACGATCAAACTGCGCCGATCTATATGCCATACAGAATTAGTACTATCTGATCAACTCGTATTCCTAAGATCGAGACCTAGGACAATTTAATATTTTTTTAAACTTGAGAGTTGAGTAGTGTAGAGGACAAGACCCTTTGCTGAGCTTTTTTTTAACCATGCACGCCAAGTCGTTGCACGGCATTCCCAGTGTACTTGTGTGGTACATACGTTGTACTGTTATATAATGGTGATATCAATGTTATGTTACAATAGTAATATGATTTTTTCAATGAAAAAAGAAATATTCGGAAAAATATTATTCCTAAGGTTCAACAGTTGTGTACAACATTTCTGGTAAACTGGCTTGGCTACTTAAAAAAATTATATCTCACTTTTTTTGTACATTTGATTAATTATAAAAATATATTAAAACCGTTGTTTGGATGAAGATAAAAAATAATTATTAGGTGAATCAGAATGTTTTTGTAAGTCAAAACAAGCGACAATGTCTTTGAGGGATTATTTTTATTACTTGGCATTCATTTTTTACTTTTTGAAAGTTTTTAAAAGGGATTTCATACATTTTTGGGAGGATAAAAATCCTTATTTCCTTTAGCTTCAGTCCGAAGAGAAGTCAATTCCAATTCACTGTTAATTGTTTTCAATTACTGTAGGTGAACAATTTAATTGGACAACAATTGGATTAAACAATTACTGTCGAATTCAATATTGATTGTGTTTAATTACTGTAAGGGAAATACACATCTTTGCTTTTCGACTGAAAACAATCAACATTTTACATATTTAGAGACTGCAAAGCCAAGAATATCGATTTCTTCGCAGCGATGGGAGATATTGACAAATGTATATTCCTCTGTATGCAGAAGCAAATTCTTAATTTTTTCTTCAACTGAAGGCAATTATTAAAAATGTATATCCATGGAAACATAGGTTTTTTATTTCCTTCGTTTGATGTGAGAAAAAAATCATAGACTGGCTTCTCTATATCTAGAAGTTTAAGGTTTTCGATGTCTCAGATAGCTTTGAAGAAGTGCATGATTTTGGCTTCGCCGTTTCTGAATATATAAAATGTTAATTGCTTTTAGTTACTGTGAGACGAATACATATTTTTTGCTGTCCAGGGCCTAATTATATAAGCATTTTATTGTTTTACTCACATTAACTAAAAGCAATGAATATTTTATATCTTTAGAAACTGCGAAGCGAACAGGAATTTTATTGCAGTATTTGGAGATATTGAAAAATTTACATTTCTCGGTATATAAACTGAAGGCAATGAAAAATGCATTTCAGTAGAGATATATATTGTTGATTGCCTTTGGTTAATGTGAGAAAAATGCATCGACTAGCTCTTTGATATGTAGAAAATTAAGGTTTTCAATATCTCCGATCGCTGGGAGGTAATCCGTCATTTTGGTGTTGCAGTCTCTAAAGATATAAAATGTTGATTGTTTTAAGTTACTGTAAGACAAACAATAAAATGCTCATATAATTAGGCACTGAAAGGCCAAAAACATGTTTTTCTCTTACATTCACTAAAAACAATCAACACTTTATAACTTTACAGACTGCGAAGCCAAAATCATGGATTTCTATTTTAGCGCCTCGATACCTATCGCTATACGTTTTTCGTTCTGTTTAAACAATGAAAAGTTAATTTTTTGTGGTCACACTTTTTATTACCTTAAAATTAGGTTCAACTTCTGAAACACTACCTGAAAAAGACTTTCCATCCCTGAAAATGTACATTTTTTTCTTACCTATGTTCAGTGGAAGACGATTCCAGACGTTTTTACCGTTTTATTCTTTTCAGTGTAAAGTATGGGTTCAATGTACTGACTGCCGCACATCGGGGTATTTTGCCAATCTAGATGGTCAAAATAATTTCTTGCAATTTTTAAATTTGAAATTATTCTAATTGAGTTTAAGCTATAGGAAGTATTTTGCGACGAATGAAGCGTCCTAAAATATTGAGTTTCATAGAAGAAAAAACAATACAACTGTATTTTTAACTGAAATTTTTGTTTTTCTCAGAAACTAAACTTTATATAATTTATATAACTAATATGATGATGAGTGCCATGGCTCTTCTTCGTCCTGCTCACTCTCTATGTCTTCTGGAACCTCCTCCGAATCTGAATCTGACAAGGAACATCACTTAAGTGTCCGTCTCTGATTTTGTTGAAACTCATATATGCGATAAAGCATTGAAAACTATTAGGCAGGTATTTTGTTTATCTGCTCAAAAACGTTTTAACGGGAGAAACAACCCCTCAAAGAAAGGCATGTCAACCCTTAATTTCCTTTTTTTCAATTATACTATAGTGGATTTTTTATCGCGTTGGATGACAAAAATTTGGTTTTTGTTTCTTTCAGATCGGTCGACTACTTGTGGGTGAAACTGCAAAACTACCCCTCGACAACATCTTTGTGGAGTGGTTTCCCCCCTTAAACAGTTTTTCTGCAAATAAAAAAATACCTGTCTAATAGTTTTCAATGCTTTATCAGGTATAGGCGTTTCAACAAAATCGACGGTGGACACTCAAGGTAGTACGAGCGCGCAATCTTGATTTCTATAGATTTTGTTCAAATTTTAACCAGACATTGTTCATATTATTATGCATTTTCGAGTGAAATTTAAGAACAGTCGACTATTTAGATTGGGAGATAATGGGTTTTAAAATTGCAACTTTTAACACTGCAGGGTCTGCATTGAAATTTAGACAGAATAATTTTCCGTAAAAAATATTTGTCCCCTATAATAAGAAGACATCTGGCAACACCGCATCGTTCCACGTATCCAATGACGTGAGTTTGCGCGGCATATTTAAAATAATACTGCAACACAAATTTTTATTTGAAAGTAATTTTATTTTAATCGTTTTTTTTTATTTGGAAGTAATTTTAAAGTAATTTTATTTTAATCGAAGTTTATTTTAATCGAAAAAAGTTTTTAATTAGTTATGAATGAACCAACACTTTTATTTGTTAATGAAGATAACATAAACAATATAAAATATTAATACCTCTAATGCAAATATTTTTTTATGACTACATTTTTAACTTTAGGAACACGATAATTATTTTTTTTCTCGAAATATTGAACAATACTGTCCTGTGGTGTTGGCATATGTCTTCTTATTATAGGGGACAAATATTGTTTTACGGAAAATGATTCTGTCTAAATTTCAATGCAGACCCTGCAGTGTTAAAAGTTGCAATTTTAAAACCCATTATCTCCCAATCTAAATAGTCGACTGTTCTGAAATTTCACTCAAACATGCATAATGATATGAACAATGCCTGGTTAAAATTTGAACAAAATCTATAGAAAACAAGATTGCGCGCTCGTACTACCTTATTAAGTAATGTTCCTTGTGAGTTATCTTCAGAGTCGGTTCAGCGAGAATCATCAATTCAATTGCATCCTTCGTGAGCGGCATTGATGTTTTTTAGGGGTTGGTCTCATGCTACTGATCAGTGGGTCGGAATTTAGTAATAGCCTGTTTATAATATCAAGGTTATACTCAGCCCGAATATAAATTCTCTTTTTTTTTCACTATCATAGTTGTTCACCCCTGACTCGAAAAAGTGCGCATAAGTGCGGCTGATTTGATAATGATTATATTGTTAGATTAGATTATATTGTATGATTATACTGCCCCGGGTGGGGCAGAATGCAGTCCGTAGTTTCCAAAAAATCACTGAAGGGCCCCCGTCCGAGTAGAGGAGCGGGGCAGGTGCCGTTAGGTCGGGGGAACAATACCGTTCTCAGTAGTCACCATGCCGTGGTCAGGTGAGCACCGGGGCTTTGTTGTGGGGACGTTCTTTAAAAACCAGGAAAGCGTTGTGGCTGCGCAGAGGGCTTTTCGGATCCGGTTCGGGTTAAATCGCAATGACAGTTGGAGAACCTTCTGCGCCCCAAAATGGAAGAGTTTGGCAAGAAACACCATACAGAAGCCTTCTGGTTTCAACAAGATGGAGCTACGGCCCATACTGCCCGTCATTCACGCGAAATTTTGCAAGAGCTCTTTCCCGGTCGCCTGGTCTCTTTACGTGGGGATACCCCCCCCCCCCCCCCCCGTTTGACCCCGTGTGAATTTTTCCGTGGGGATATGTCAAAGCTGAGGTATACAAACTTCGACCTCGAACCTTTGAAGCTCTGAAGGAATCGATTAAGGATGTCATCGCCGGAATTCCGCAAGATATGCTGGGAAGAGTGGCCGAAAACTTCTTTGAAAAGCTCAATACGTGTATTGCTCGCCAAGGCCGCCACTTAGACGATATCATTTCCGAAACATCATGAAAAAAACGGTATCATGTGTACTTTTGGACAATAAAAACCTTTTTTATGTATCTTGAAGCGTTTTTTTAAATTCACACTTCAAATCAGGGACTGCATTCTGCCCCACCCTGTACAAACTATCATCTCGCAATAACGATTTAAATAATGGCCGGGAGTAACCAGAAAATACAACAAAAAGTTTTTATGCATAAAAATCTCGTAGAAAAATTAACAATTTTACTTTTTTTTTAGATGACGAAAAAACAATATTCCATTAACGAATAGTACAGCAAAATGTTTCAAAAGTCTGTGTTCTTACGTGCTCGATATAAATCCACAACAATATTTGTAAAGAAATCGGTGTTAGCAACAAAATTTTATTTTTTACCTGAGACGGTCAAACTTAGAAAGCCGCGAAAGATACGTACACTTGTAGCGATGGTAAAGCTCTGACTGAAACTAGGGCGCGGGTGCAACCGATGAGAGACGGGGAAGCGTTGCCTTCTTTTTTTTCACCTGTTTTTTTCACCTGCGTCAAGTTTTAGAAATTGATTTATGACCGGCTAGATCGTCAAAATACTTGGGGGTTTGAATCTGAGACACGAGGAACCTTTGTTACACTTATTTTCGGCCCTAAAAAGGGCCGTTTGTTCTTCATATTCGGTTAGTTCTTTGAATCGTGAATTTGTCACGCGGGGAACCTTCGATAACTTGTTATTCCCCCTAAAAAGCGGTGTTCGTTTCACGCTAAGATTTCTGATCATAACTAGAGATGACTAGAGATGACTAAAGCGTGCTCTAAACATGACTAGAGATTAGAGGTGTCAAAACGCCTCACTTTGTACCATATTATATTATATGTATATAGAGCAGGCAAGATAGCAGTCAGCTGTCGAGCTGCGCAAGAAGAGTCTTAGGCGCTGTCCTAATAGAACGCGATTATGCGACCATTGCAAGTTGGCGCGAATTTTGTTTGTACGAACCCGCAATCAAACATACAGGGGTCAATTACATCGCGCGAATATCAGTTAAGACGCCTATTCAACACCTGTACGTGGGTCATTTGACAAGTACCTAGTCTCACCGCTAGATGGTGCCACTATTGCAAGAGAAATACACTATAGTGTAGTACCGTCTTGTAGACGGCTACTGACAAAATTTCAGCCGGATCGGACTTGTAGTTCTCTTTTGAGAGCGTGTGAAAGCAAGTGTGTCCGTTGATTTTTGAAAGAATGGAGAAAGAACAATATCGGTCGGTGATTCGATTCTTGTTTTTGGAAGGGAAATCGCGCAGTGAAATTAAAGAACGCTTGGATGCAGTGTATGGGGATGCTTCTCCTTCGATGGCGACCGTTAAATTTTGGTATAACGAGTTTCAACGTGGTCGTACGTCGGTTTTTGATGATCCACGCCCAGGTGCTCCAAAAACAGCCACTACGGAGGAGAACGTGACAAAAATACACGATATCGTTTTGTCAGACCGCCGATTAAAGGTGCACGAGATAGCTGTGATAGTAGGCATCTCAGAAGAACGCGTGTGGCATATCCTACATGAGACTTTGGGCATGAGGAAGCTGTCGGCAAGGTGGGTGCCGCGTTTGCTGACTGCAGACAACAAGCGCATTCGTGTGACCACTTCAGAGCAGTGTTTGGAACTGTTTAATCGCAATCCAAAAGAGTTTTTGCGTCGTTACGTGACCGTCGACGAAACATGGATTCACTGGTATACTCCAAGAGACCAAGGAGCAGTCAAAACAGTGGACCTTACCCGGTGAACCTGCTCCAAAGAAGGCGAAGACGGTCCCGTCGGCTGGAAAGGTGATGGCCACTGTTTTCTGGGATTCTCAAGGTGTGATTTTTATTGACTACCTGGAGAAGGGCAAGACGGTCACGGGACAGTACTACGCCGAACTATTGAGCCGATTTAACGCCGTGTTAAAAGAAAAACGGCCCCATTTGTCGAGAAAGAAAGTGCTTTTCCCCCATCATAATGCACCAGCTCACACCTCCGCGCTCGCCACGGCTAAATTGGTCGAATTACGCTATGAACTGCTGCCCCATCCACCGTATTCTCCAGATTTGGCTCCGTGCGACTTTTTTTTGTTTCCGAATCTAAAAAATTCACTCGCCGGGAAGAAATTCCACTCCAATAACGAAATAATCGCCGCCACGGAGGCCTATTTTGCAGACCAAGAGATAACATTTTTTTCAACGGGGTTAAAAAAATTGGAACACCGCTGGGCCAAGTGTATTCAACTAAAAGGAGACTACATTGAAAAATAAATTTTATTTTTAGCAAAATTTTGGTGCTTTCATTTGTAGGCTAGGTACTTGTGTACAATTGACCCATGTATGTTTGATCCCGGGTTCGTACGAACAAAATTCACGCGTACTTGCGATGGTCGCGTAATTGCGTTCAATTAGAACGCCTTAAAAACGTTGCTCTTTGCGCTGTTAAACAATTTGTTAACACCCCTCAAAAGGGCGTATGTATTATGTTTACGACATGACGAAATGTCGTGTCTTTATTCGTTATAACTAAACCGCGATTGTGGACCCACTTTGGGGGAGGGGGGGGCGATCGCTCGGAAATTCGGCGGAAAAGATGAGATTTCGGGATTGAATAAATGGATCGAAAAATAACATGAACCAAACGGAAGGGAAAAATCACATTACACCTGTTGAATGACATCAAATTTTCGATTCATCGACGCACTTACGCGTGGCGTCGATTCAAAGTAAAAAAAAATCCATATAAAATCCCATCTTAGTATATAAAGACTAGGCGGCGTGTTCTTTAGTGGGATAAACGTTTTCTTTTTTATTAGTTGGCGTCAAGATGCCGCAGTGTCTCTTGATATTAAATATAATTATTGAACAATACACCATTAAAATATGTAAATAATGTTAAAATTCCAATGAGTATGCTATGTACCTAATAATTACAATTTACATAATAATAATTATCATTATTTTAGTTATTATTACGCATCATTATAACGCAACCCAAACAAACTCAAACAATGACTATGGGGTGCAATAACAACATTAAAATAATAATAACAGCAATAATAATCATGAAAAATAATAAATGTTGTAATAACATTAATAATCTGAATTTTGCGCCCATTGCACAACATTGAGCCCATCTACATGAAACTTTGCACTGGAGAGAAAAAAACGCTAAAAGTATGAAATTATGTTATATCGAACACGGGTAAGGAAAAAAATATGAACTTTTCATTACACAGAGACAACGAACAATCTATACCCGTAGGTATCGAGCAGATGAAATTATCACTTGCTTTGCATCAAGCACAACAAATAATAAAGGCTAGGCATCGCTAAGCCAAATTTGCGAATTTGCTGGCTAATAATATATAAGAGTAGATTGTACAGAGACAATCAGAGCGCACGCTTCAGATCTGTCAAAGAATCGCAGCGACAGAGAAAAGTACCTTATTTATACAGTTTAACGTTAATAGCATATTCAATGAAGTACGTATTTCTCTCAGTTACTCATGCCCCCAATTAAGAAACTTGCTGTTACCATCTGATATATGCCGATGCAAAGGTTATGGATGTGAATGTATATGCTTCGCCGCCTTTATCCCACTTTTGATGCCGCGTACAGATCGGTGGCATATCGACCTGGCCAGTAAGAAAACCCTGGGTGGAGGTACAAAATAGCGCAACGGCCAGTGAGTTGGGAATCCGACTCACCAGGAGATGCCGGATTTGCGTGCTTGCCCGCATACTAGAAGATTTCATACCCTTAGGTATCAAGAGGTCACCTATATGGATTTTTATTGCATAAAACATAGGCAATAAAAAACTCTTGGCGTATTTGGTTCAAAATTATTAACATAGTATTACGTATAAAATGCTTAGAGGTATCCAACGGTTAGACATATTAGTTCAAAAGCTTGGACAAAAACTATTTATCTTTTGGTACTGCGATCGAGGAATTCGGTCGGAGACAATAAAAAATGTATATCTTCTTCAGCGGCATAATTAGCATAACGATAAAGTTTTTTGGAGAAGCCTTTTTAAAAAGACTATTCAAACTGCTTTACACCAAAGGCATATCGCACTGATTCAAATTTCCAAAGATTTAGACAGCAATGGTGAACATTTTATTACAATTTTTTAAAGGTATTAATTACATTTATCAGCAGAGCGTCATAGTTCAAACATTTCGTTAATTGTGGCGACCGCGGCAGTGACCACACGGGCCTAGGTGCACACGCGTGACAGAGCGAAAGGCAGCGTCTCTCATGTTATATGAGAACAAAGAGGGTACGCGTATATACGTGCACATCGGCGTAATACGCGACGAGCCACGAACGACAGTTCACAACATTCGAGAACGGGACAATTCCTTGGGGGACAAGGTAAATACGAGAAGCAGCTTTCTTCAAGGAGACTCTACACGACGAGAGAGAGACATGACGAGGGAAGCGCAGCAGCAAATCGAACAGCACCGGGACAGCGGCCGCGCGATCGCGGCATCCAATAAGAGGAACAGCAGACAGCAGCAAGAGCATAAGTGAGTCCTCTACTGTCTATTCCCTATTTCTTGATTCGATTAAAAAAAAAAAGAACAAATGGCGGACTTAACGCGGTCCTCTAGTTTCTCGGCTGTTTCAATAATTCTTTACGGACAAAGCATCGAAATAATCAATCTCATTGTTTTTGCATAATCCTTATTAACATTTAAATAAGCTTTACAAATTTTTTGAAGTCAAAATATATAATAGAATAAAGGTTATAGTGGCCGACAGGAAGACATCAAGTAAAAGAGGTGCTTGACGGTGACCAAGATTGCGGCTGTTCTGCTTATCTGAAATCAAAAAACCAAACGGCATTTTAATCTTCATATTTAAGACTAGCGATTGAACTAGAGTGAATTCTAAATTACAAAAATTGACTTTTTTTATACACTTTTGAAAATTACATTCTATTTTTTACTCATTTTTTCTTAAGTTTTTCGCTCGTACAAAATAAACTATCGAAGCAATCATGATAATCCTAGTTCAATCGCTCGCTTATAACATATTAAAGATGCTGAATAAATTTGAACAAGATCGGTGCAATAGTTTCTGAAATATCGTGGTCACCGTTTCGAAAAATGGTGTTTCGAGAAAAACGCGTTTGAAAGTTCGCGCATGTGATTTATACTAAAAATTTCATCTCACCGACAATCTGCTATGCCTGGACCATACAATAGGCCTTCCTCTTCTTCTTGGAAGTTACGCAGAGCTGCTCCGTCTTCCCTTTTCGCGATTCGGGCCTGTTTTACAACATTACTCGTGCGCCTTTCTGAACGGTCGATCCGAGAGCTATCACGCTGTTGAACATATCCTTTAGCTTGTGGGCCAATTTTCACTCCCATGGTTTCCAAGGTCTTCAGGATAGATTTGAATCCTTCGTTGAAGATTATGACAGCGAGAAACGTGGCGATTTCCACCACTTTTGGCCCAGAATGGAGGTGCTTCGGAGCAAAAGTCCAGATTAACGAATTGAGCGACTCGTTATTATTTTGAGTTTCCGCTCCCAGGCATCTGCTTAACAATTCTTCTTTGGATAAATCCTCATAAATTGGCTTTATAACTTTTTGAACTGGTTCAGAAAGAGGCGGTTTATTGTGTTTGAATTGCTCAGCCTCTCCGAGAAGCTCATACCTGCTCCGTTCCAGGGCCGTAACTTGTGAACCACTTCGAATATCGAAAAATCCTTTGGCACACATTTTCTACCCATGTTGTAGATGTGATTTATGAAAAAAAAATCGATTTTTTCGACCCGAGAAACTTGAGGACTGCCTTAAGACAGTTGAAGTCCGATCGAGGAATAATAAAAGGACAGATGACGCGCATAAGCAACGCCCTCACCGACAATACTTCGTTGGCAGAGGCCCAAGTCAAGACAAAAAAGATTGAAGAATTGTCGCAGAAGTTTGACGAAATTCAAACTGCGATCGATCGATACTGGCTGGCAACGATAAACCCAGCCGGCGATGAATCGGCGGAAGACGTCGAACAAGCGATACAGCGTGATCCAGACGCTGAGCGAACTGAGCGGGTTTTTGAAAATATTTATTTCGCAGTAGCGACGCGACTTCAGAACGTAATAAATGCCGTACAGCAACAGCAACCCGAGCAGAGACAGCTCGCAAATCAATTCGAGCAGCAGCAGCTGAACGATCGCGTTCAAAACGGAGTAAGAGCGGATAATCAACAACGTTTCGAAATCAAGCTTCCGACTCTGAAGCTACCGGAATTCAAAGGTGAATATAACGAGTGACTACATTTCAAAGATGCCTTCCAATCAATGATTCACGAAAATCCTGGACTCACGCCGATTCAGAAGTTTCAGTATCTGAGAAGCTCGCTCAAGAAAGAAGCTTTACAGGTGATAGGCGGATTGGAAACGTCAGCAACAAACTACGAAAACGCTTGGGAATTGTTGAAAAACAATTACGAGAACACCAAGTTGCTAATCAACACGCATCTCAACCAATTGCTGGATTTTCCGCAGGTTGCAAAAGACAGTTGCAACAATGAGACAACTTATAGTTCATATTCGCACGCATCTGAAGGCGCTCAGCACGCTTCAACTTCCGGCTCAACACTGGGACGAGCTGTTGATACACATGGTAAAAACGAAGCTCGATTACAATACACAAAAGGACTGGGAAGAAGAGGCTAACAGAGTCAAAAACGCAAGAAAAACTTTGGAAGAGTTTTTAACGTTTTTAAACGAGCGTTGCCGTACTATCGAGATGATTGATCGTGGAAAAAACAAAACAGAAGCGACGAAGCCATCGTCATCAAAAAGGACAGGGCATTCGGTTGCTGTGTCAACCGTGTCTCAACAGAGTTGTTCAATATGCAACGAGTCGCACGCAGTATACAAATGTCGGAACTTCCTTCGATTGTCGACCTCGGACCGCATACAACAAACAACGAAAAAGAGGATTTGTCTCAATTGTCTGGGGAAAGGACACTTCGCAACGAATTGCCGATCATCGGGTTGTAAGAAGTACCAGAAAAAACATAACACGTTGTTGCATCTCGAGCGTGCGGAAAGCGTGGGAGCGGAGAACGAAACGGCGAGAAAACCAGTCGTTGCGCTCTGTGCAAACGACGAACAACAAAGTAAGACGCAGGTAATATCCTCGGTAATCAACTTGTCCGAAAACCGAGCATGTAAGTAATACTATCGACAGCGCGAGTTCAGATCGAGGATACGGACGGTACTCAGCAGAGTTGTCGTGTTCTATTAGATCCAGCCTCCCAATCGAACTTGATAACAGAAGATCTCATGAAGAGGCTCAAGTTACGATGCAAAAAGGGGAACGAACTCATCACCGGAGTAAATCAAGAGCAGATAAGTATCGCTAAAACTGTCGAAGTAAAAATCCAATCGATGCAGACGGATTACAAAACGAAAATTGACTGTTTGGTTTTGACAAGCATCACCGAAAGACTGCCGCAAGTCAAGATCGACGCAAACCTCCTAGTATTGCCAGACGGTTTAAAGCTCGCCGATCCGAGTTTCCATGAACCAGGAACGATAGATCTCCTCGTCGGAGCGGGATTATTCTGGCAACTGCTTTGCGTCGACACAATAAAACAAAGGGCCTGCCGAGGCTTCAAAACACGCTTTTTGGTTGGATTGTGGGGGGTGAGCTTGTTGACACGAGGACCAAGACGCCTACACAATTCTGCAGTTTGATAGCGAATACGACGCTGCAAGCGCAACTCGAAAGATTTTGGAATCAAGAGGAAACTCATGAGACACGGCGATTCACACAAGAGGAAGCCGAATGCGAAAGGCAGTCCACGGAATCATTGGAACAAAGCGAAGACGGATGATTTATTGTGGCGTTGCCGCAAAATTTCGACGTTCAACTCGGAGAGTCGGAGACTCAAGCAAAACGAAGATTGTTTGCGCTCGAAAGGCGTTTTAAAGCGCATCCTGATCTTAAATCCGATATGTCGCGTTTTTGGAGGATTACGAGCAACAGGGGCATATGGCTCTCGTACCGGAAGACGCGAATCTGAAACAAGAAGGCACATTCGTCTTACCGCATCAACCGGTAATTCGACCGGATAGCATAACGACGAAACTACGCGTCGTTTTCGATGCTTCGGCAAAGTCGTTGCTCGGAACGGCTTTGAACGACAGACTTATGGTCGGACCGAATCTCCAAAAGGATCTGTTCGGGATCATCCTGCGATTAAGATCTCATAAATTCGTCTTGACGGCAGACATTACAGCCATGTTTCGTCAGATCGTCGTTCGCGAGGAGGATCGAGACTTACAAAGGATTTTGTGGAGGGCAGAACCGACACAACCGATCAAAACGTACAGGTTGAATACTGTTACATACGGCACAGCTCCGGCGCCTTACTTGGCGATTCGTTGTCTACGACAACTCGGCGTAGAAGAAAAGAAGCAGTCTCAAGCGGCAAGGGCTATAGAAGAAGACTTCTATATGGACGACGTGCTGACCGGCGCGGAGACAATAGAACAAGCTGTCGTTTTGCAACAGCAGCTATCTGCAATACTAAAGAAGGGTCAGTTTCAGCTGAGGAAATGGCGCTCGAATGACGATCGAGTACTCGCAAATCTGGCGCATGAAGCTGAAACGAACAGTTTATTGAAACTCGACAAACAAGGGGCCTTAAAAACGTTAGGACTTCTGTGGGATGCGAGGACCGATGAAATGCAATATCGCGTGAAAGTCGGAGAGTCGTCGAAGATGACGAAACGACTCGTGCTTTCCCGAATAGCTCAGATCTTCGATCCGTTGGGGCTTCGCTCCGTAGCCCCAACTACTCCCCCGGATGAGCACAGGACTCATCAACGCGAAGCATGTCATGCAGAAAATATGGCAACTGCAATCGGGTTGGGATGACAATATCCCGCAGGATCTGCAAGGCATGTGGACCGAATATTACAGTTCGTTGTTGAAAATAAACGAGAAACGCATTCAGCGAAACATAAATCCTGGAAATGACAGCCTAAAGTTCGATGTCGTAGGTTTCGGAGATGCATCTGAAAAGGCATACGGGGCA
The DNA here is from genome assembly GCA_963210295.1 of Ophion ellenae. Taxonomy (NCBI): domain Eukaryota; kingdom Metazoa; phylum Arthropoda; class Insecta; order Hymenoptera; family Ichneumonidae; genus Ophion; species Ophion ellenae. The sequence continues at coordinate 23,028,021 of OY723386.1, forward strand.
TGTTTGTACGCCCTTTCGACGAACTCGAAAGGTGAAAGGACGTTTTTGATATGTTTAAAAATCAGAGTGGCACCCTTAAAAACGATATCGCTGCCGAAACTCGAATTGAACGCCGCAGTCGTTCTCGCAAGACGATCGTGTTAAATTGGATAGCATCGTCGTCGAACATTCAGAAAACATACGTCGCTAACAGGATAACCACGATTCAAGAACTGACGCGAAACGCGGAATGGCTTCACGTGCCATCCGCGGATAATCCGGCAGACCTGATATCACGAAGTATGACGGTAGAAGACTGGGCGGATGACAAATTATGGTGGTACGGACCGACATGGCTCACAACTGAAAATTGGCCAGAGCAAAAACCGATCGACGTCGATACATCAGAAATGAAATCGTCAGCCACACTAGTGTCAGCGAGAGCCACGTGTGACGTATTAAGAAAATTCTCGGCAAACGAGAAGCTTTAAAGAGTTATAGCCTACCGTATTAGGTTCAAAGCGAACGCGTCGAATAAAAGGCAGAGCGGTGCTTTGACGGTAGACGAGCTCGATCGTGCCGAAAGGGCCATCGTAAAATTGACACAACGAGAGGCGTTTTTATGGGAACGTATCGCGTTGGAGCAAAAGTAACAAGTGCACAAGACGAGTAAGCTCGCTGCTTTCAGTGCGTTCTTGGATCAGGAAGGTCTGATACGCGTCGGAGGGAGATTGGCACGTGCAAATATTCCCGAATCGCAGAAATATCCGATCATTTTGCCGGATCGTCATCACGTGACAAAAATCATCATGCGACGAGAGCATCTACGCTTACATCACTGTGGGCCAGAGCAATTGTTGCACTCGACACGCCAAAAATACTGGGTGCTGAGGGGGCGAAGATAAGCTCGAAAAATAACAAGCAATTGCATCCAGTGTTATCGCAGCAAGCCGAAAACACCCGAAGTTTTGATGGGCGATTTGCCCGCTGAACAAGTTCGAGGCTCGGTGAAACCCTTTGCAAATACGAAAAAGTAGAAGAAGAGGTCGAGTTCACACGACAAAAGCCTGGATAGCGGTATTTACATATCGAGCAACTAAAGCTTCGCATATTGAGCTCGTAACGGAGTTAACAACGGAAGCGTTCCTGGCAGCTTTACGCAGATTCGTGGCAAGAAGAGGTATTTGTTCGACGATGATCTCCGACAACGGTACGAACTTCGTAGGCGCCGCGAGAAGGGTACGCCTTTCTGGAAAATCAAAAGGAAACGATATCGAGTCATTTGGCTCGTCAACGCATTGATTGGAAATTCATTCCGCCGAGACCTCCACACTTCGGAGGGCTTTGGGAGGCGACGGTCAAATCATCGAAAAAACATTTAAGCGCCGTCACGAAGGGTCTCGTCTTCACATTTGAAGAGTATTATACTCTTCTTGTCGAAATCGAATCAATCCTTAATTCCCGTCCACTCACCCCACTCTCGAGCAATCCCAACGGCACAGCGGCATTGACACCTTCCCATTTCCTAGTAGAGGACTCACTTCTACTGCCACCTGAGCATAATTATTTGTAAATTCCCGAAAATCGTTTGTCTCGTTGGCAACATATGCAGAAGGTGCGCCAGCACTTCTGGAACCGATGATGTAACGAGTATCTGTCAGAATTGCAGAAACGGCAAAAATGGCATTTCAACGGCGACAACTTGAAAATAGGCTCGCTGGTTCTGTTAAAGGATGACCATCTTCCTCCGCTTCAGTGGCTCCTTGGGCGGGTCGTCGAGGTGCACGCGGGAGACGACAACATCGTTCGAGTAGCGACCGTTCGAACCGCGACCGGTCTGTTCAAAAGAGCTGTCTAGAAGCTCTGCCCTTTGCCTATTGACGACGACGGAAACTAGGAATAAGAAACTAAGAATGTGCTGCTATAGTTTGATCTTCATTATAAAATGTTATATTAATCGAAAGATATCAATCTACGACGACGCTTTAAGTTCCAAATTTAATTCAAAGAAAGGTCACTTAATTTCATAATTTACGTGCTTGAAAGTTATATCGTTTATATTATTCTTCTATCTCTCATTTCATTATTTAAACTCTTCATTGAAAGACACTCTTTCAAGGGGGGCGGGATGTTCCCGAGTACACTCCCGAGCGCCACTGTCGGTGTTCATGAGTACAGCGCCTCTGTCAGCGATACAAAAAAGATCGAGCGCACGAAAAGAAAAGGGGGAATCGAGAAAAAGATGGCAACGGAGAGAGAGATGTACGCGAATAAAATTATATTGTAAAGATATTATATTGTAATTGATTGTAAAGATCGACCCGTGTACATAATTTCCCAAACAATAGCATTAATAACATTTATAACATTTTTTATTTGTAGCATTATAGCATTAATAACATTTTTTATTTATAGCATTATAGCATTAATAACATTAATAACTTTTTAAAGGTATTAATAACATTTTATTACAATTATTTACTGCATTCCTAGACTATCGAGTAGTCTCAAAGATAAATTGTATACCGGTGATGGAAACAGATTTAAAAATATTTCAAGCCTTAGTAATGCTTTTCTTTAAGTCGGTTTATGAACATTTTCCAGGCTTCGTCTCGCAAAAGAGATTTTCCGCTGATTGTTATTTCCAGAGGGTCTGACGACAAAATCAAATAGATTTTCTCATAACGCCTATAAAACATAATAATAAATATATTTATCTTTATAATCAAACCCTCTGGAAATAAAAATCAGTGCAAAATGCCTTTTGCGAGACGAAGCCTGGACAGTTTCATAAACAAAAGGTTTACTCTGAATGCTTGGATTATTAATTCATTCAATAAAACTTCCTTTGAAAATTTCGTTCATATGGGATCGTCCATTAATCACGTGAGGTTTTGTGGCCACTTTTTGAGGGCCCCCCTCCCCCATGGTGACGTTTCTGTTATCCAAATCCCCCCCCCCCTATTTGAGCCTCACGTAAATTATGGACGACCCCACATCGTCATGGGGGGGGGGGGGGGCTCACAAAGTGGCCAAAAAACCTCACGTGATTAATGGAAGATCCCTATAGATGTTTTTTAGTTCGTCAACACAATTTAAAAAATTGAATTTTCCAATTTATGTAATAAAAATGTAAAAAACGCTTTATGGAACAACTAATGCTATGGATGCTATTTCCCAGGATCTGATCAATTCAAATATCTGGAAATACTTTTCCTTGCTTAATACGAATTTGAAACTATAGACGTATAGTTTCTTCAGCCATGTTTGAAATTCACTTTTCTTCAAACTGCAGCTAAACGAAAAACATAATTTTTTTCTCTTTAAAAATGATATGAAATCCCTAGTAAAAACTTCGAAAAAGTAAAAAAAGAACGTCAAGTAATAAAAAAAAAGTAAAAAAGTACGCCAAGTAATAAAAAATCCTCCCGAAAACATTATCGCTTTTTTTACCATATTTAAAATTATGATTTATCGCAAAAAAATGTTTATTCTAATTTAAATAGTGGTTTTATTATATTTTTCCATTCAAATTTATAAAAAAAATTGAAATAAGTTTGTATAAAATAGCCAAGCCAATTTACTAGGAATGTTGTAAGTAAAATTGTTAAACCTTAGGAATAATATTTTTTTAAAATATTTTATTAGGACTTGGAATTAATTCGTAGCGTTTTTTTAATGAAAAAATATATTCATGTTAAATGAAAAAAAAAATATATATTAGTGAAAGTATTGCCCCTCGCTTTCTACTACTTTTGACCATCTTTTGGGCAGGGTACGAATACCGTGTCGAAAGAACGCATCGTCTTTAGATGCAATCCACGAATCGATCCATTTTTGACAATCTTCGTAAGAAGTGAACTTCTGCTCAGACAGGCTATGAGCCATCGAACGAAACAGATGGTAACCAGAAGGAGCGGTATCTGGAGAATTCGGCGGGTGGGGTAGGACTTCCCATTTAAGGCGGTCCTCTAGTTTCTCGGGTCGAAAAAATCGATTTTTTTTTTCATAAATCACATCTACAACATGTGTAGAAAATGTGCGTCAAAGAATTTCTCGATATTCGAAGTGGTTCACAAGTTACGGCCCTGGAACGAAGCAGGTATACGGAGCGCGCGCCGGGCTGCTCCGAAAGCCGAGCGGCGCTGACCATTGTATTGATATCCCTAAATCTAACTGCTACCTGAACCTTTTGTGAATTAGGCCCGAGTAAAGGGGAGCCGAGACCGTTGACAGACGCTTTCGAATATTGACTAAGACGCCGTAAAGCGTCGGTTAGTTCAGTTTTGTTGTGGCAGTTCCGAAGCGTACTATATTTTCTCTTGCGAGTCGCACGTAGCTGATTTTTTGAAAATAATTTTCAAAATGTTAAAGAAAGGAAGTAGAGACGCCCCGGCTCGTTACGATCGACCTAAAAAGCGAAAATTCGCAGGCAACCGACACACTTTTGAACAAGACAAGTCGTTTACATCCGCGTCAGCGAAGAAACTTCGTCAAAATAAAAATTTTGAAGTGAACGTTGAACAGACTGTTTTGTATTGTATTTTGAATTTTGTGAGTGTATTTTCAACCATTTCTTCGGCTGTTATTTGTAAAGAGTGCAAAAGTACGGTGACTTTCCATCAACGTGATATACGAGGATTGGGCTTTAAAATTTCTATGGCGTGCAAGTGTGAGAAAGAAAAAGAAATAGATTCAGGCACAAAAATCGGTAAAGCCTACGAAATAAATCGTCGCTTAGTTTTTGTGATGCGTTTGTTGGGAGTCGGTTATGAAGGCTATAGAATTTTCTATGGACTGATGGATATGGGACAAGGTTTTGTTTTGACCACGTACTATTCCATATTAGAAAATATTCACTCAGCTTCTTCGGCCGTTTTTGATACAGTGTTGTCGATTGCGGTTAATCAAGAAAAGAAAGTCCTTCAAGAACAAGGAAAAGCAGAAAATGAATTCACCGTATCTGGAGATGACACATGGAAAAAAAAGGATTTTCATCTTTATTCGGAGTTTCAACTTTAATTACCAAGTACACCGGTAAAGTGGTTGATGCGTGTGTAATGAGTAGTTTTTGTGCTGGATGCAATATGTGGAAAAAAAAAAAAGTGATCCAGTTGGATATGCAGGATGGCTCGCTGATCATGAAGAAAATTGTACTCGAAATCATACTGGAAGTTCTGGGAAGATGGAAATAGATGCAGTTGTGAAAATGTTTTCTCGTTCAGTAGATAAACATCAAGTTTGATATACGACATACATAGGAGATGGTGACAGCAAGACATTCAACGGTATTTTGAAGGCAGAACCATATGGAGAAGACGTTGTTGTTGTAAAAAAAGAGTGTGTTGGACACGTTGAAAAGAGGATGGGGACTCGGCTCCGAAATGCAAAAAAATCTAATAAAGGCATTGGTGCGAAAGGTGCAGGAAAACTCACTGATAAATTGTTTGGTGAGATGACAACGTATTATGGATTAGCTATTCGGAGACATCCAGATTCTAGCGAGGAAATGAGAAAGGAAATTTGGGCAACATTCTTTCACAAGATTTCCACAGACAGCAATCCACAGCATCAAAATTGTCCTGCAGACGAATCTAGTTGGTGCAAATGGCGCAGAGCTGAGTTTCTCGGAGAGGCTGAGCAATTCAAACACAATAAACCGCCTCTTTCTGAAGCAGTTCAAAAAGTTATAAAGCCAATTTATGAGGATTTATCCAAAGAATAATTGTTAAGCAGATGCCTGGGAGCGGAAACTCAAAATAATAACGAGTCGCTCAATTCGTTAATCTGGACTTTTGCTCCGAAGCACCTTCATTCTGGGCCAAAAGTGGTTGAAATCGCCACGTTTCTTGCTGTCATAATCTTCAACGAAGAATTCAAATCCTGAAGACCTTGGAAACCATGGGAGTGGGAATCGGCCAACAAGCTAAAGGATATGTTCAACAGCGTGATAGCTCTCGGATCGACCGTTCAGAAAGGCGCACGAGTGATGTTGTAAAACTGGCCCGAATCGCGAAAAGGAAAGACGGAGCAGCTCTGCGTGACTTCCAAGAAGAAGAGGAAGGCCTATTGTATGGTCCAGGCATAGCAGATTGACGGTGAGATGAAATTTTTAGTATAAATCACATGCGCGAATTTCAAACGCGTTTTTCTCAAAACACCATTTTTCGAAACGGTGATCACGATATTTCAGAAACTATTGCACCGATCTTGTTCAAATTTATACAGCATCGTTAATATGTTATAAGCCAGCGATTGAAAGGACATTGCAGACTTGCATTTAAGGACATTGCAAACTAATTTTAAATACCCCTAACTTAGCGCACCCACTTTATTTTCATTGACACGTCACTGCCGGTATGATCTTTCCCCCGATTCGTAGTACAGAGACTCGAATATGTCACATGAAAGTAATACATCACTTAGTTTTTCTCGAACTTTCGTCTACTACACATCTCAACATGTAATAGAATAAAATTGTAATATTTCGAGTTTTTGCTCAATTTGGAAAGGAAAACAAATTCTGATGAACGAACTCAATAGGTAATCACCATATTCTTTCGATTCTTGACTAACAATTTTTTTTAAATAAAAAATTCTTACAATAAATTTTCACTAATGAAACGCAAAAATTATTTATAATTATCTATCTATTACAGATCAAAAAAATCGCCAATGAACGATAATACCTCCACCTATTGAGCATCTTCCTACTAAACATTATTTACCTCCATAAATAATGTTTTTTTTTTTTCGAAATATCCTTCCAAATTGTGTGAAAAACCTGAAATACCAACAACTTCGAGGTTAGTTAGCTATCATATTTCATTTCTTTATAATTCCACAACATAATAACCCTCGTTCTCACACATCATACATTTCACACACCTTTACATATACATAAAAATAAGCAACGCAATACAAGAAATAATCCATATTATATTTATATAGTTATAATTAAAACAGAACTAACATGATTACTACACAAAATGACATGACATTTAGATAACTAAATCATAACATACAACGCTCATATATTTAACTTTTTTAAGCGTGATTTGTAAAAAAAACTGTGTATCATCATTTATACAGAAAAATATAAATTCTGAAGAGGACCCGAACCAGAGGGCCGAAACGTAAAAACACTCTTTATTTCCATCATCGACCTTGGAAAACCTACATTGGCCGGCCGAATCCTCAACGACCCCCCCCCCCCCCACTATAACTTTTATTCTATTATATATTTTGACTTCAAAAAATTTGTAAAGCTTATTTAAATGTTAATAAAGATTGTGCAAAAACAATGAGATTGATTGTTTCGATGCTTTGCCCGTAAATAATTATTGAAAAAGCCGTAAAAAACAGCCGGGGAAACTAGAGGACCGCCTTAAGGTTTCCAGATATGTTTGTACCGGATTTGCGACGTGCGGACGAGCATTGTCGTGCAGCAAAATGACTTTGTCATGTCTTTCGGAGTATTCCGGCCGTTTTTCCTTTAATGCACGGCTCAAGCGCATCAATTGCAGTCGGTAGCAATCCCCAGTTATGGTTTCATTCGGTTTCAGCAGTTCATAATAAATCACACCCCTCTGATCCCACCAAATACAGAGCAGGAGATTAGACACATGGATATTTGGCTTTGCCACTGATGTTGATGGTTGGCCGGGCCAACCATGACTTTCTGCGCTTCGGATTGTCGTAATGGATCCATTTTTCATCACCAGTGACAATTCGATGCAGAAAACCGGGAAGTAAAACTCCCCGCAAAAACACTTTATTCGGCACAAATGTTGATATATTCCTTAAATTATAAAAAGTTGTTATTTACGATTCAAAAAGAGGTTACGTACAGAAAATGACTTTCAATGATAGCTGTTTCATGATGAATACATTACTGTCCGTAACAACGAAATACTGTACTATCTACACCATCTCTTGTAAAACGTTACGAATTAATTCCACAATCTAATATTTTTATCTAAAAATTCATATTACTGTTATAAAAATAAATTGGTATCACTATTACAGAAAAGTACAACGTAAGTATCACTATTGTAGAAAAGTACAACATAAGTACCACAAAAGTATACTGGAAATGCTCTGCAACGACTTGGCGTGCATAATTAAGAAAAAAAGCTCACGGAGATACAGAACTTTCCGTTCCTTCCGCCTGGATAAAGAAGTTTTGAGAAAAATATATATACGGGTGTGTGTGCACGCACGCGCGTGTGTATGTGTGTGTATTGTGACGTGATTTTAAGTTACGTCACAGAATATGCTACCGGTAATTAGTTACATTCTCGATGCCCGGGTTGCGACCCATCCGTTTATGTTAAGGGCCTTTTCAGTAGTGTGTTTTGTTTCGTTACGTTTCAGGTTTTGGGTTGCGTTTTGCTTAGGTTAGGTTGGCGTGCAGAACCCGGTCGAGCGGCGTATCGCTCAATACATCGAGCAATTCCGACCGAGGGATCCTCCCAACGAGGCTTTTCGGGGAATCGGTGCCCGCCCGGCTGAGACGCCGGCGCCCTACGGTAGTGGTGCATCGTGCTGACGAGCGGGCCGTTTGGGGCGGAGGCTGGAGATCTCCGCGCCGCACTTCTCGAAGGAAGGTCTCGCATGGTGACCTGGGGATGCCATCCCCGAGACCCTCCATGCTACCGAGGAGCAAAGGTCCCGATTTGTTACCGTTCCGTTTGTGGGGTAACTCGGGCAGAAAATATAGATTTCGAAAGGGTTATTATATTAGAATATTCCAGCTCCCGAAATAATATTTCAGCTCACGATAAATTACGAGATAAGAGTTCTCGCTAAGACCAGCGTTCTCTATGGTCCGATCGCGCGAGTGTGTTGACATTTTTTCGGTAAGCGCACTCGACACCGCTCTCGCTCGCTGGCCCGCACCGTGCGAGGTACAGTCCGGCTCAAGACTTTTGAGATAGCCCTCAGTAAGTCGCGTTGCCGATCTCGCGTGAAGAGGTCATCGTTCTCTCGCGCCCGTTACGCCCCGCTCTCGCGCTAGAGGCACACCATCGTGCTCTCGATCTCGCTCTTGCGGCCGTGGGTTTGACGTTCTCGCTTGCGTTTTCGCGTTTGCGATTAAATTCTTTTACGGAAAAGATCCCGGGTGGCTAACCCACCAGCTTCCGCAAAATAAAATAAAAACTATTTCAATTTATAGTGACGTTACCGGTGTCGCGAATAGGGACAGATCCTGTGACAGCCGTGAGCAGCCGTGCTGTACCGCAACCGTTCTCCCCGTGCAAGTGCATCCAGTTTAGGCCGGTTACCCAGGTAGGAATTGACGATGAAAAAAGGGCTCGCCAAGCTCTGAAACAAGGCTCACATTTTTTTATTCAGGCGGAGCACCAGCCTGATTTCAGGTCTAGCTGAACCCCTGAATGATAACGCGGTTTCAGGCTGTTGCTCACAGGCTTGACCAAAGGCTGGTAGAAAAGCCTGTACTAAGCCTGAAACGACGAAACAACAAGGTTCAAAACGAGCCTTAATGAAGCTTTCACGAGCATTTATGACCAGGCTTATCCCAAACTCTTCTCGAGGCTATATGAGGCCTGTTTTTTAGTTTTCTATATTCTACATTGGGATAAATTTAATACATTTGTAAAGAATTCATTTTATTTATTATATATATTTATCATTCATTATATTATTTGTTATAAAATATATATAAAATATTTAAAACACAATACTTTATTTTATTTATTGTTTATGGGACACGTAATACACAAAGTGTACGCAAACCCCATATGAGTTATACGAAATGTGTATGTGACGAGAAAAAAACTTTTTTGTGTACCTCATAAATATCGATAAGAGAATATGTTTAATGTTCTGAGCTGCCTCCTTCGCTTTCGTTTTTCGTGCCTTCGCACCCGACAAATTTATTGCTAATTTTTTTTCATAAAAGTATAGGAAAAATATTATTTAAAATTTATTTTATTTTATCACAACCTGAAACAAGCCTGCATCCAGCCTTGATTTTTTAGCCTTAAAATTCACTGGCTGAATAAAGATTGAAATAACCCTGAGTTTAGGCTAAGCAGCCAGTCTTGGTTCCAGTCTGCTCCCAACGATGCAATGAAACCTGGCCCAGGTCTGTCTCACTCAGGCTCGGTGAAACAAGGCTCACACAAGTTTGTTTCCATCGTCAGCCTTTTGATTCCCTACCTGGGTATGATTCCGGCAATACAAAAATCAGGGATGTCTCCAGACTCGCAGGCCATACCGCTTATGATCCCGGTGAAACAAAATTCACCGATCTCTCCAGGTCCAATGGTGGGTCAGGGCGGATACTGCCGACCCTAGGGCATACCGGTTGAGAAATCCGGTGATACAAAATTCTGTGACGCTCCGGGTATTGCGGATGCAGGTGCGCGAGGTGGACGGCCGAAGGTGACGGTTCTCGCACCCAGATCTCGGATCGAATTCTCGTTCAGTGGTTGGCGAAAACTTCCCCGCCACTATATATATATATATATATATATATATATATATATATATATATATATATATATATATATATATATATATATATATATATATATATATATATATATATATATATTGTGACGTGGCAAATCTGCGCACGTCACAAAGTAAGGCGGGGCAGGGTGGGATGGCAGTTTCCGCCGGTGAAAACCCCTCTCTGCGGTCCAACAGCACGCTCCGTTAATCGCGCTACTCTTCTATATATTAATTTATGTTATTTCGACCCCAAAACTTTCCATGTACAACCGTGAGCGACCGAAGACGTCTGAAGACTTATCGAGGGAAAAGAGCGGGAAAAGTCATGGCGAGTAAATGGCGAGGCAGATCGAGCGTCGGCATGTAGAGGTCCATCCTCCAGATCGACCTTCCAGCGACGAGTTGCCGGCTCGAAGCCTCACTCCAAACCGTCATACTCACGGTAACGACCCCGTGTATCGCCTCGGAGGTACAACAAAGGCAATTGGAGAGCCACGCGAGATAGCCTTACCACCTCGCGAGCGCCACCTGTACCGCCTCCGTTAGCGTCGTGATTTCAAATTAATCGGCGTTAACCGCGATCGAGAAGGCCTAGGGACACCCGTGAGTAGGTGAGGGGTGGGGGCCGGAGCCCGCGTCGGTGAGGGCGATCCAAAAACTAAAGAGGGACTCTGTTCTCACCCGTCATCGAGGGAAGGTGTCATCTGCCCTGCCACGCCAAAGCCTGACGAGAAATCGACGCTACCCACTTCAACGGACGAATCTGAGGGAATCCCGGACGTCGTCTCGCAGAGAAAACCGGTAGGACGGTCGCGTCGCTCGTTTCATTTCAAGAGTTTGTGGGGAATATTGGACTAGCGAAATATTTTGATTATTCGAAACTTGTGCGAGTAGAGCGATATCGTTGCGGCGGAAATCGTAGTGGAGTGGGTTACAAAAAAAAAAGGAAATTAAATAACAATAATAAAAATAATCACGCCAGAAGATCGCGCGGCGTTCCTTTCGATTGTCCGGGAAGTTAGTAGTAACCGCCGCGAGGGGTTTATCGTATAAATACTTGAGACAGAGCCCCGATTCCTTTTTTTTTGTTTGTTGTGAATGTTGCATGCACGAACGGGTGGATGAACTTTTAATTATGTCACGAGGGAAAATTAGCCCTAGAGTGTCGGATGAGTGAGAGCGAGGTAGCGAACCCCCTTAAGCCGCTAAAAAAAAGGAAAAAGAGGAAAATTGCCGCGAAAACTGCCACACGCACTTCGTGCAATTGTGAAACCCCGTCAATGAAAGTGATTTTACGAGTGTGAACGACAGAGATCGCGTTGTAATCCGGATTAAATTGCCGCATCACCTACGCCCCCCCCTCTCTCTACCGTGTAGAACGAGTCGGAGACAGCCGGGACACGAGAGCCGTTCTGCGAGTCAATTATAAAGGGGGTAGCCGGTTAAGGGGGGTCTGACGGCCCCCACCGAGTTTGATCGAATCGACCCAAAAACCTGAAAGAGGGCTGAAAAACAAAATTTTAGAGATATTTTTTAACCCCCTAAACCCTTATGAAAACACCATAATCGCAAAAAATGCGTTTTTTTGATGTTTAATTTTTTTTTGAGCTTTCAAATGCATTTTAAAGCGGTTTTAACACAACCAAAATTTTGTTTCAGATGTGTAGACATGCCCTGAATTTTTCCAGATTTTTTCGTAAAGTTAAATCATGTGCAACACAATTTTAATGGCAAAAAAACCGTAAAAAATCGTCATTTTTTGTATTTAATGCTATGGTTTTTATTGACGTATTAATGGTAAAAAATCGTGCACCATAGCATAGAAAGCTACTATCTTCCTCTACAAAATGACGCTAATTGGGCTCAATTCGGTCGTCTCTAGCGTCCGAAAATCAAACTTGAATAAATTCCGTTTTTATAATTTGAGCATTTTCAGTTACGAAAATGACACAAAATTATATTTTTCAATTATTTTTTTAAATAAAAGTACATTTTGGGGTTTCTGAGGTCGCCGATTACAAATTTGATGTCAAAAATTAGTTTTGTCACATGACAGCTGTCAAAACGAAGAAAAAATATTTTAATTTTTGAAATTTTTTAAAAAAGCTATGGGAACGATATTAATAAGGATTTTTTAGGTCGCTGATTATAAATTCATTCTTATACACGAATTTTTAATCGTAACAGCTGTCAATAGTTATATTAACAAACAAAAAATTACGTATTATTCAGAAAAAAAATTTGGAATTCCCCGACTAAACTGTCACCTGGCGGAGAAAATCCCAACTTGTACCTTATTAAGCCACGTACCCGAGTGCCTAAGGCCACCGTACCCACGTGGGCCTTAGGCTCGTATGCCCCTCCGCACGGTACTGCGCATGCCCACTACGCACTGACGCATCGAGAACCCCGCTCCACGCGGTCTCTCTTTCTCTCTGTGTTCAGCCGCCGTCCAGTACACACGTGATGCGACGCGCTCTGCTCCGTTAAACAAATCTATTTGTTTTGTTAACAGCGTTTTTTTAATTTATCGTTTAACCTGCCTATCTCAACACGAAGTGATTGAAGCAGTATTCTAAGGTGAGTTTGAATATCAATTTAAATATCAATCAACATAAAAATTGATTTATAATCATAACCTCAATCTACAATCGTTTGCCTCATAGTCGACTTGAAATCGTACAGAAGGTGGCCGTCAACTTCAAGTTGTTGTTTAGTTCACTCACATGAAAAGAATTAAAAAAAGCAAAAAAAAAAACAAAACTAAGACGAAACGATATTTCAATAAAAAAATGATTTGGAATACAATAATTTATTTCTGTTTTGTTTACCGATGTTTTCAACATTTTTTTTGTTTTGATTTACAATTTTTAATGTACTTTCGATTTTCGTTACTTTTGTTCTATTTGTTTTTTTAATTATGGTTTTTTTTTATTCCGGGTTTCAGTTACTTTTTTCATTTTTTTCAAAAAAAAAAAAATAATTTGTTAATCATAATAAAAAAAATAACAATGTTCTTTTTTTTTCTTTAGGAAAAACTGTGCGATGCCACCGAAAAAACGAAAATGTACGGCTGGTGAAAGGTGCATAAGATGCAACAGATTGTTGCGTTATGATACCGGAAAACAGAAGTCCATTTCTTCAGATGATGACGTACACTTATATACTAAACTACTAGGTAAACGAGTAGAGAAAGGTGACGTTTTATGTCATCTGTGTCGTTCCGCAATCGCTAAATCCCGAACGGTTTCACCATCGACGAGCAGTGATTCTGATCCTGAAGAAAATCTTTAGTTGGATTTTAATCCCGAAGAAAATCCTCTGCCAAACGTCAATCCCGAGGAAAATCCTCTGCCAGATGTTGATCGCGAACAAAATTCTGTCGATCCTGTAGAGAGACATTCATCAACACTCTCCAATTTGACAGTATCAGATGACACAGAACAATCTTCGGAACAGTCTTCGCAACAATTGTCACGGTCGGAGTCTGGATCTTCCACAGGACAGTCATCACAATCTTCTAAGGACCCTCCTTACGTTCTTCGTCCAAGAGAACCGGACTATGAAATGATCGAGATGCCTTTCAACAGAGTTACCGCGACTCACAAATGTTGTTGCGTATGTCTTACTCCAATTACGACATCTCCGGTTGTTCCGTTTAAAGCGAGGTTACAGGTATTTATAAGTTCACGAATTTTCATTCCAAAAGGCAATCGCTGTTGTCCTGTACATCTTATCAGTGAACGTATGTACGTTGACGAAATTTCAAACTTGAAAATATTTTCGAATACTTGTACTATCAGTTCTCAAGAGTTGGCATTATTTTTGGATGCACTGTCCAAAAAATGCGACAACAGTATTTTAGACAGAGTAGATGATTACAATTTATCGGCAGAGCGCATAAAATCGCTAACTGGATACACAGTTGCAGAAATCAAGACTCTAAAAAACATGTTGGTCACTTTGCGAAATTCTCAAAATCGCAGTATTAATCAAGCTCTTTTAATATTCCTTTTTAAATTAAGAACTGGAAATTCCAACACAATCACTGCGTCAATTTTCGATATCAAATCTGAACAACTAGTATCTGCTTATTGCAAATCGGTTTTGGATTCATTCGCGAAAGACGTCTTTCCACTTCGTTTCGGAGCTCGGGCATGTTCTCGCGAAGATTTAATTGCTAATCACACGTCGCCTTACGTAAAAAAATTACACGGATTTGAAGATCGCCTGCTCTTGATTGCTGATGGTTCATACCTTCGACACCAAAAAAGTAGTAATAATTGTTACCAAAAAAAATCTTTCTCTGGTCAGAAAAAGTGTCCACTCTGTAAACCCTTCACAGTTTGTGCCACAGATGGATATGTAATAGATGTTTACGGACCGTACGAAGCAATTGTGAATGATGCGAAAATCTTACAACATGTACTAAGTGATCCGAACGGCTTGAGATCAATCCTCAAAAAAGGGGATGTTTTTATACTTGACAGGGGGTTCAGAGACGTCAAAGATTGGTTAGAATCTCAAGGGTTCGTTGTGTTGATGCCAGCGTTGAAAGGCAAAAGAAAGCAACTTCCAACAAATGAAGCAAACGAAAGTCGATTTGTTACGAAATTGAGGTGGGTGGTAGAGGCTGTCCACGGTATAATCGGTAGTAAATTCAAACTCTTGCATAATCAGTTTAACAACAACATGTTGGATTCAGCGATGCTTTATTGCAAAGTAGCGAATTTTTTGGTTAATGAGTTTGGAAAAAGACTGAATTGCGATACCGATTTACAAGATCAAATTGCCGAGCAAATGTTGAAAAGAAAAGACGTTGACAATTCTTTAGCGAAAGTTGTGGAAGAACAAAACTGGAATAGGAAGAAAAGGATCTTCAAACCGTTAACATCAAATGACGTATTAGACTTTCCGGAAATGACAGAGCAAGATTTGAAGATCCTTTTCACTGGCTCGTACCAGTTATCGCAAACTGTTTCATACTTAGCTGAAATGTATACCGAAGAAGGACTTTTGAATATGCAATACTTGTTGGAGGACGATACCATTTTGAAATGTGAAGTTAAATCAAGACATATAAACAAGAAAGTATACAGATGTTACGTTCAGTACGACCCTAACAGTATTGGATATAACGGTATAAAAAACTACGTATGTGATTGTGCAAATGGGCTAAGAACTGTTGGTTGCTGTGCCCACGTTGCAACAATCATTTACTTTTTAAGTCATGCACGGTATTTGTCCAAAATCATCCGCCCAGCTCAAATTCTAACGAATCTATTTCACGTTGATAATGTCGAACCTGTTATTGAAGAACACAGTGACGAAGATTAACAACATAACAATCATGTTGCAATGTATGTATTACTTGTGTCTGTTTAATGTATATATTAGATGAATGTATGTAATATTATTATAAATAAATAGATTTTTTAAAATACAATGACTTTTAATTATTGAAAAAACCGAAATAGCAAATACCATTTTCATTTGATGACATGTGTAATTTTTTTTTTTTGTTAGCTGTTTGACATCAAATTTGTAATCGGCGACCTCAGAAACCCCAAAATGTACTTTTATTAAGTAAAATAATTGAAAAATATGATTTTGTGTCATTTTCGTAACTGAAAATGCTCAAATTATAAAAACGGAATTTATTCAAGTTTGATTTTCGGACGCTAGAGACGACCGAATTGAGCCCAATTAGCGTCATTTTGTAGAGGAAGATAGTAGCTTTCTATGCTATGGTGCACGATTTTTTACCATTAATACGTCAATAAAAACCATAGCATTAAATACAAAAAATGACGATTTTTTACGGTTTTTATGCCATTAAAATTATGTTGCACATGATTTAACTTTACGAAAAAATCTGGAAAAATTCAGGGCATGTCTACACATCTGAAACAAAATTTTGGTTGTGTTAAAACCGCTTTAAAATGCATTTGAAAGCTCAAAAAAAAATTAAACATCAAAAAAACGCATTTTTTGCGATTATGGTGTTTTCATAAGGGTTTAGGGGGTTAAAAAATATCTCTAAAATTTTGTTTTTCAGCCCTCTTTCAGGTTTTTGGGTCGATTCGATCAAACTCGGTGGGGGCCGTCAGACCCCCCTTAACCGGCTACCCCCTTTCGTCACGAGAAAACTCGTGGCTGGCGCCCAGCTCACCCGCGGAAATCGGCAAATTTGTGGGGAAATAAAAAAGATCACGGGCTGGAACTAGACGAGATCCCGTGGCAAAATATTCGGTCACAATATATATATATATATATATATATATATATATATATATATATATATATATATATATATATATATATATATATATATATATATATATATATATATATATATATATATATATATATATATATATATATATATATATGTATAATTATTTCATGCAACTATTAATAGTTGTGTGATAGAGTAGAAAGTTTATACTGTAATATAACTTTAGATAGAAATATTAGTTGAATGATTAGTTCTATCTGATGATTGTTTATCTTTGGGTACTGTGATCTAGGAATTGGTTCGGAGACAATGAAAAATGTATATTTTCTTCAGCGGCGTAAGCATGATCAACGAGGGCATCATTCGAAGTATCAGGTCCCTCTTTCGGATGCTCAAATCAGGTTTACTCGCTGAGTACGCAAATAAAAGAACACTACTCGAAAAATTAAAGGATCAGAAAATTTCTTCTTTTTTTAGTGTTTTTTGAAGCGCTGTATCCATGCTGTATGATATCATCGTATCGAGATGGAAGAAAAAGCATTTTGAAGCTTCACGTTTCTAGTTTCGAGATCTTTTGACAAACATTTTTTGTGAGCTACGGTTATCGCGCAATCATAAGAAATAGCGGGAGAAAATAAAATCCAATTTTTTTGTTTTTTTTTTTCAAGGGTTCTCGGGGTCGGGATTGTTCTTTCAGTTAAATTAATGTATAGGTCCGTGAGCTTGTTTATTCAGGTTCAATTTGTTTTTTGTCTCTCTACACCCATTTTTTGCTGAGATACCCGACTTTGAATGGAAAAAGATCCTTTTGTCATTGATCATATAAATCTCAACAGCCAATGATCGTGATGGGAATTAAAGAGCTGCTTTGAAAACATGAATAAATTTCGTACAAGACCTTTTTGTTGATTTTTTTCTCACCCGTAACATTAATTTTAAAAAAATGTCTTTTTATGTTTTTTTCAGTAAATCTACCACTACTTTACACATATTGATGGAAATCCTAATGTTGCTAGGTTTTTTTTAGCTTAATGTACCCTAATAATCAGCCCTGTCAATTTTCAAACTGATCTATCGAACCGTTTTTCCGGACCGATTGATCAAAGTTTTACAAAACAATTAAAGGAAAACAATTAAATGATTACACGGTGTATTGTTCCTAAACACCGTGTAATCATTGTCAAAATGAAAAGACCAATTTTCTTCGACTTTTTTCACAACTTTGCACTAGTTGCTTGTTAAATTTAAGAAAAAAACGCGAAAAATAAAAAAAAACTTAATTTTTTTTGTAAAACATTTCCCCATACCATACCGACTTATTTTTGACACGGTTCGGCCTTTGCGGACCATAATTACACTCATCTTTGAATGCGTCAATTAAAAGTTGATACCCCCAAGCTACATTCACTAGGCGATCTGAGAACATTTATGCGTTTAATTCTCGATACTTTCTGCGAAGGTTATTAGGGTTACAAAGAACAGTTATTTTTTTTTTCAAAACTAGGCATGATCGAAAATTGATAAAGAATCAGTCTACAAAAACTTTTGATTAATTTGTTTTACTAACACTTTAAAAAAATTAACAAAATAAAGATTATTTAAAAAAAACTGTTGTGGAAAGGAGTTTTAAAAAAGTCGAAGAATATTGACCTTTTCATTTTGATGATGATTACACGGTGTTCAGGAATAATACACTTATTCCTTTAATTGTTTTGTAAAACTTTAATCAATCGGTCCAGAAAAACGGTTCGGTTGATCAATTTGAAAATTTACAGGGGTATTGGGGGTACCCTAAGCTGAAAAAAAACCTGGCAACATTACGCTAAAAAAAACCTGGCAACAGTAGTCTTTCCATTAATATTTGTAAAGTGTAGTAGATTCACTGAAAAACCATAAAAATTCATTTTTTTGTACTTTTTTCAAATTAATGTTAAGGGTGGAAAAAGATGTTCTCAAAAATCAACGAAAGGATCTTATAGAAAATTGTTTTTTCTTTTAAAAAAACATCAGTTTTGAAAAAAACTGTTGTGGAAAGAAGTTTACAAAAAGTCGAAGAAAATTGGCCTTTTCATTTTGATGATAATTACACGGTGTTCAGAAATAATACACTTGTTCCTATAATTGTTTTGTAAAACTTTAATCAATCGGTCCGGAAAAACGGATCGATGGATCAATTTGAAAATTTACAGGGCTATTGGGGGTACCCTAAGCTGAAAAAAAACCTGGCAACATTACGCTAAAAAAAACCTGGCAACAGTAGTCTTTCCATTAATATTTGTAAAGTGTAGTAGATTCACTGAAAAACCATAAAAATTCATTTTTTTGTACTTTTTTCAAATTTATGTTAAGGGTGAAAAAAAATGGTTTCAAAAATCAACGAAAGGGTCTTATAGAAAATATATTCAAGTTTTTAAAGCTGCTCTTTAATTCCCTGTGCGATCATTGGTTGCTAAGATATCGATGATCAACGAGAAGAGGATCTTCTTTCATTCAAAGTCCAAAATCGCAGCAAAAAACGGACGTAGAGACAAAAAAAAACGAAATTGAAGCTGAATAAGCAAGTTAACGGAACGATACATTGATCAAACTGAAAAAAAATAACCGAGCCCGTAGAAAAAAAAATTTGGAAAATCCTTTCCACTGCTATTTCTTATGATTGCGCGATAACCGTAACGCACAAAAAATGTTTGCTCAAAGATCTCGAAACTAGAAACTTAAAGCTTCTGCTTTTTTTCCATCTCGATAAGATCATTTTCGACATAGATACAGCGCTTCAAAAAACACTGTAAAAATAAAGAAATGCTCGGTTCCTTTAAGGGGCTATACCAGTGTAACACTTTCGAAAAATCGCCCTTCTTTGCCTTTTTCGAGAGTTTATACTTTATACTTTACGTTTATACTTATCAGTTTTTATGGTAAATATAATGTTATCTGGCAAAACTCGATAGTTAAATCTTTAAACGCGTTTTTCTTGAAATGAGATTTTTCAATTTTGCTGACATTGTAACTCAAAGAGCAATTATTCGATTGACTTGAAATTTGAACTGAGTACTCTTGAATATATTTACTCTACATTGACGTAGGATATTTTTGATTGGATGAAAATTAACGATTCGGCATTGAAAAAAACGACTATTTTATAGGCAAGAACACAGACTTTTTACATAACTACGCCATTTCGTTGGATTTCGATATTTTTCGACAATCCTACGTCATTGTACAGGAAATACCTTCCAGTTTAACGACATTTTTTCCTTTTTCGGTTTCAGCTACGCAATCGGCCGGAATCATGTCAGCAGTGGAGGAACTTTTTTTTGCGCCTCCAAAGGCAGCCCATCAGTCGCTTCAATTTCAATATTTTTCTATGAACAAATGATGTAATATAGGTCAAATATAGCCAAATATATTCTTAATTTTCCGAACCATATAATTGAGTACTTTTCTTCTAAAAAATTCCCGAAGATCACCCAAATTTCCAGCGTTCACACTGGTAAAGCCCCTTAATTGTTTGGAGTAGTGTATATATGCAACAGATTTCCACATTTTGGCTTGTTTGTTCTGTTTAGCATAAAGACTAGGGCCTTCGATCGAAAATGAATTTTAAGTTCACGTATGCCAAAAATTGATATTTTTGAAATCTAAATGATTAAAGCACATGGGGGGAATACGTCTGTTCGGTAAAACTCCTACAGCCAAGTTTTCTCCTTGACAGATCAGTTTTCGGGAAAATGAGAAGATAGATGTTGTTCATCGAACAGCGGCGATGTTTCTCTTTTTGTTCCAAAATATCAGCAGTCTCAAAGAAATACTAAAAATTTACAAATCAGCTACCTCTCTCGTTCTCCGTGCTGCTTGGTCCATGCGACGCTCATATTTCTTTATTTCTAAATATATTTTTAAGAGACATTAATTTTTCTTTCATTGCGGTACGTGAAACGCTAAGAACTTTTCATTCCGCATGTTCGATGCAAGTAGAATTGAAGAACTTACTCGTTTTTGGTTGCCCGTGATCGAGCAAACAACGCAACTGAGCAATGTTCGATACTTAACTTTCTCATAGCCACATACATCTTTCTGTCATTGTACTCGATCGGAGGTTAATCGATAATTTTGGCCACTCGCAATTGAGCAATGTTCGATATTTAACTTTCACATAGCCACATACATTTTTCTGTCATTGTACTCGATCGGAGGTTAATCGATAATTTTGGCCACTCGATATTACGGATTCATTTTGAGCTGTGTCTGAGTGATGAAAAGTTTATAGTTCTCACTTTCCAGTACAGTCGAACCTCCCAATAACGAATCTCTAGGGAAGTTCGTTATATCGAGTTTTCGTCATATTGAGGTTTCGTTATATCGAGATCATGTTCCTTAAAATGTTCTCTAAAACAAATATATTAGTATTATAAATAAAGGGATATTTTTTAAAAGAAAGAATGGTTTAAACTACATAATTTTTTTAAAAGCAATTAGTAATTATGTTACATCCTAGCGAAAGTCCCTTCTCTCATCTAGGTTTTTTCATCTCGGTTATTCCCAATATCCTCATTTGCCGTCAGAAGTACGTTCTGCGTACTTCGTGCGAAGAACTTGCGTACGTCCCGCGAGCATATTCGAATCATAGCGATACATACACGATAGCAGCAGCGCCACAGTCATTGACTTTTCCTATCACATTGGCTTTCAACAAGAACACGATCTCAGGAAAATATTCCACGAAATGCCGCAGCTCAAAAAAATCAAACAGGCATTCACTCCAAAAACTTTACGCTAGCCATCCGCATGAGGACAAAGAGAAGTCTGCATGATTCGACCCGGTAACCAAAGCGGAGTATAAAAACATCCGGGCCGTCCGAATCAAACGGTCGCCGCGCTATCGCGAACGACTTGCCGCGAATTTTGACTACACACCTCATACACGTTCCGTTAACAAAGCCCCTTCCACCAGCGCCATTATTTCTAAGAAGAGAACCAAAGATTGTCTCCCACTCACTCTAAAAATTCGCATGCGAACCAAGAAGGCTCAGTGTGCAAAAGGTCGAAGCAGTCTCCCGTCAACTACCATCGACTCAAGTTCTTTTATCAAGTCTCAATCCCAGTCTTGCGACAATCTTCATAAACCTCAGAGCTCAGTCTCTCATCAACCAATATCGAATCAACTCCTTCTATCGAATCTTAATTCAGAAGCCAAACGAATATCTCTAATTAACCGTCATACCAGCAGTCGTCTTTTTTCGAGTCACAATAGTTTTATATTTTACACTTGTATAATTTCTATAATCGGTCCGTGAATATCGGTCTCAATTCGTCGACCTCGCGCCTAGTTCATATTTCTATCTACGCGTACCGAACGTCGTAGTAAACACATCGAGTATACACACGACCAGTGTAAAATCCTGCGAGCAGCTTACCAGCGAGCGCACCAGGCCAAGAGCGAAGGCCCTTGTAAAGCAAGCGACAACAAACATCTACGCGAGCGAACGAGCGTCAAACACAACCAATGTAAGCTAACTTTACCTTTTCTTTTTGTATCATTCATCGTAGGCCTGATCGCTTTAAACCGTCTAGTAATATTATAATAAATGACATAGTGTCAATCGTACACCAAGTCTGTCGAATTATCCCTCAATTTCGAAATATCGTGTCAATTCCTTAATTCTACTCTTTCCCAGGCACTACCCCTTTTTACCCTCATCCCGTGCTATTGCGATAGGCGTAGGCAACAAAGAGAGAAACGAAAATATTATGCTCTTATCCCTTCCGGATGTGACAATTAGACACTATATTATTTTGTCGTTTCATCAAGGTGTCGGGTGTCTATCGGAAAGGAATGGACAAATCTTCGTTATATCGAGGTTCGATTTTTTCTTACCTGTGTTTAATGCACGAGGTTTGCACATTTTTGGCGTTTATTCTCTCCAATATCATGAGAATCGCTTTGTAGTACCTGATTTTTTCTTACCAGTATTCGATGCCCGAGAATTTCATACTTTTGGCCTTTATTTTCTCCGTTATTACGTAAATCGATTATTTCCGTCCGATCCATAATTTCGAAAACTTTTCTGAAGTCTCAATCTGCGATGCAAAAGATTTTCATCAAATTTATTTTTCGCTCTAGAAAGAGCCTTTATTCTTGAAGTTATAATTCGCGGCGTAGCCTTCGTCAAATTAATATTTGGCCTTAAAAATGGTCACTTTATTTTTTCTTTGCAGTTCTATTTATTTTATATTTGCTTGCAGACTCTAACACTACTTCGGGGTTAAACTGACAAAATCACTGTACACATTCAAATCCAGCGGACACTGAAGATACTAGCACCCGAGCTACGTCTCGAAGCTGTGCAGAGCGTCCTAAACGCTTCTACTGCGGTTGTTGACAGGAAAATGTTAATCAACCCTAATAAGGGCGTATGTTTCATGTTTATGACATGGCCGAAAGACTTTATTCGATCCAGCAAACCCACCGAGTGTGGAATAATTTCGAGTCGTGAATTCGCTCGGAAATTCAGTGAATATTATGAGATCTCAGGATGGCGTAGACGGATCGAAAAATGGCCCAAGCAAAGTCAATAGGAAACAATCACATCACATTGGTAAAATGTCATTAGATTTTCGATTCGTCGCCGCGTTTTCGTGTAATATTGATTCAAAGTACAAAATATTCTGCTAAAAGCTCATCTTACTGTATAAAGCATCGCGGCGTGTTCGTCAGTCCGTCAGTGGCATCAAGATCGGTAAAATCGATCAGTGGCGTCGAATTTTTTTTCTATTATTTGGCGTCATAATGCTGCTGCGTCTCTTGTTTGCGCGTTATATGATATTAATAATTTTGATTAATCTCAAAATATTTTTCATTTTAATTCAAACAATGGTTTTATTATGTTTTTTTTCGATTTAAATGTTCAAAAAAGTGAAATAACGTTTTATAAAATAGCCAAGCAAGTTCACTAGAAATGTTATTAAAAAAAATTTTAAACCTCAGGAATAATATTTGTCAAAATTTTATACTTTTATTTAAAAATCGTTTACTGCTATAACCAAAAATTAATATTACACCATTATATAAAAGTGCAACATAAGTACTATGCAAATACACTGCAAATCCTGTGCAACGACTTGGCGTGCATGGTAAAGGAACGAAGCTCAGTGAGGGATTGAGTCGTCTCAACTATTCAACTCGCAAGTTAAAAAACATAAACTGCCGTAATTTACTATACAAGTGGGGATCAAATGCACGAACCTGCGAAGTACGCAGTAAATCAGTGATGTACCCCTAAACTAGACGTAAATTGAAATCTTATTTTATTTGCATAATTTAAAAAGTTATATAAAAGTATAAACTCTCTACTCTATCTCACAACTATTAGAGATTACATGAAATATATTTCGTCGCATAGGCTTTGGTGTAATGGTTAGAGTATCCATCTCCAAGCCATAGCATTGCAGGTTTCAGGTTTGAATTAATGTGCCGTTGGCTTGCTGGTGGAAAAAAATCCCGATATTACTCCTGCCACTTTTAGCGCTACACTCGATGTTTCGTTCGAGGACAGTCGAATATTTATCAGCAGAGGATATAACGTGGCTCCGACACGGTGACGTGAATTGAGTGGATCGCCGACGTACACCCCGATAACACTATATATCAATGTAACCCTGTCCGAATCACCATAGCGCAAGAGGCAGTAGATTCCATTACTAATAACCCTGACAGTGATGTGACGATACAATTAAAAATTATATGTATACATGTACATATATATATACACGCGCGCGCGCACGCACGCACGCACGCACACACACACATTATTGGAAAACTTATTCATGCAGGTGGAAGGAACACCAAATTCTATATCTTGACGAGCTTCTTTTCTTAAGGTAGTTCTATAGGTTCACGTATGAGACAAAAGTTTCGGTCGGAGCATATAGTAACATCCAATGCCTATACAATGCTGTTGGTTGTAATTTTTTAACAGAGCTTGTACCCTCTATATGTCCCACACATTCGCACCTCATGCATAGATAGGTCTCATACTCGTATAGAGAGCGGCGCTGTAATCGTGGCAACAGCGCGATTTTCCTGCAGTCATAGCGTTGAGCTTCCTGCGATCCGTCTTTCGCGAAATATTTTATATAAATTTTTAAAAAAACCTGAAAATGTCAACCCAAATGCGATACAAAGGAAAGTTTACAAGAAAAAAGGCGTTTGATAAAAGACTGAAAGCTGTTGCAGCCATGTGTTGAACAAATGCATCGAAAGGCAATAGAATAACCATAACCTCAACGATCAGCAACATAAATTCGCTGTCGAAGGACGTCGGATCGTGGATTTACAAAATCTTGTCGACAATTTAAATTGTATTCGCTGTAACAAAGAAATTTTTTTGAGGAAAACAGTGAAAGAAACTCGAATGGGATTCAATTCTATTTTACATATTTCCTGCGACGAGTGCTCTGCAATAACCCAAGTTATATTTACACACACACACACACACACACACACACACACACCCACGCGCGCGCGCGCGCACACACACGCACACGCACACACTTATATATATATATATATAACACGAATAAATACATGCACAAATTGAACAAATTAAATTTGTTTGCAGAATACATTTTTTCACATCCGTCTCAGAATTACTAGAACTCCGGGGAAAAAACACGCTTCGAGTTTCCTAGTTCTACTGGCTGCAGCGTACATTGTTGCCATTCCGTTACAGATGGTTGGGCCCGAGTTCGGGGTGAAATAAAATGACCACTTTCAAGTCGATATCTCCGAAACTAAACGGTCAAAGTTTGTCATTTTTTAAAAATCATTCCCACAATAGTACTGCGTACACGTTTGTTTTTATTTTGAAATCCTAGGATCCGTTTAGAACCTATATCGAGAAATGCGAGCAAACTCCTATCGGTTTACGTGTTAGGTATAGGGATCACGTACAAAAATACCCATATTCAATTGCAATTATTTCGTGAACTAAACAGTGAATCGAATTGAATTTTTGGGCATCAGTCCATGAAGGTCATATCTACACCATACTTACATTTCAGCCAATTCCTAAGATTTGACCAAAACTACGGAACTACCTTAACCATACACGCCAAGTTGTTGCACAGCATTTCCAGTGTACTTGTGTCGCATTTCCATTGTACTTTTGTATAATGATGATACCATTTTTTTTTGTTTTAACATCAATACGATTTTTTAAACAAATGTAAAATATTTAGAAAAATATTCCTAAGGTTTAATAATTTGGTTAACAACATTTCTAGTAAACTTGCCTGGCTATTTTATAAAAAGTTATTTCTGTTTTTTGTACATTTGAATTGAAAGGATATAATGAAACCATTGTTAAAATAAAAATAAAAAATATTTTTAGATAAATCAGAATTTTTAGTATGGTAAAACAAGCGATAATGTTTTCAGGAGGATTTTCTATTACTTGGCGTTCTTTTTTACTTTTGTATATATATACATAGATATATGTGCACACAGAAACTCATATGGATGAATACATTGAGAACGCGTAATCGTTTGCTACTCTCTTCGATCGTTTTTTTCGCCACTATCTCTTTCTTACACTCTCTTTTTTTCTTCATTTTCACAGCCGACGACTACGATCCATGCTGATGGCATCGTACGACACGATAATTGCTGGGAGAGCGCGGAACCTTCTCTCTTTCGCGGGCCGATCGCACAAGTGGGGGTGTCGACTAGAGAGGGGCGCAGCACGTGATGCGGGGAAGGAGCGCTCTTGAGGTCGAGTAGCGGTTCGCGCTCGAGTAGGAGCCGCACGCGCGTATTTGCATGTGTGCTTACACACGCAAAAATAGACCGACATGTGTCTCATCACCTACTCTCTTGAGCTCTGTATAAGCGATGAGACGGCACGGCTATAAAATCGTGTCATCGAGCCAGCAAACTTCGTCTGCTATCGCTTCAGCATACACACACACGTCCATATACACATACACATACACACTCAAATATACGTATGTACGTGCAGACGTATACATATGTAAGGTAGATGTACCGTTCAAATTGGAGATGCATCCCGGAATTGTATGCTGGCGTCCCGGAAAGCCAGCAAGCTGGACACAGGGCGAGAGGGGGAGAGAGAGAGAGGGAGAGAGAGAGAGAGAGAGAGAGAGAAGCGATACAAAATAATTAAAGGAGGAAATTAAATCGTTTCCTAGAAGATAACAAATTCCTTATAGAACCGAGAGTTCTCGGGGAAAAAACTGGTATGCGTGGATACTCCGCGCGAAAGAAGTGAAACTTCGAAGGTAGGCGTGTAAAATAATTTTTTATTCCCTGTTTGACGAGAGAGAGACCACATGTTAGTTATATTTAACAAAATACATATTTATACACGAATTATCATATGGTTGATTATATTGTTCGATGCTTTCTGGATCTTGAAAATCTAAAAATGATAAAATAGGTTTATTATAACTAAAATATGCTATAAAAAGTCTTGATTGCAATGTGGGTAAATGCCGTAAGAAAACTGCATCAATAGTAGTCCCATATCTCGTTCATTTTTGGCCAAAAAATCAATCAACGGTTGCTCAATCTGTAGCGAATTTTACGTTAAAATCTCCAATGAGGTTTATTGGAATTTTATGCAGATCGGATCGAAGTATAGTAGTAACCCTCGACTGTGTACGCCAGTAAGGCTTGATGGATAAATCGTATGACTTGTTGAATCGACTGATTAGGCGATATATATATGGCAATTATTAATATCAGCTGTTCGATTTCCGTGCGACAACCGGCTGCACAAATTTCTTCAAATGAAGATAAATTTACAGACTCCGAGTTTGTTGTAAATCGATATTCAAATGTGGCGTAGTCATTTTTGCTGTACCCTAGGAATTCTGGTAAATTGCTACACCACCAGCTCTTATATTGGGACGTTTGAAATGGAAGATACAATTGAAGTTGGGTATGTCCACCACGTCTCCATTCACGAGCCTTTTCTTTGAGAGTAGTAAGATGTTAGATCATTCCACTACTACGTCGTTTAGGTCTTCGGAATGAGCTTGTAGACTTTGACAGTTCAGGGTGATCATTGACAGTCTGGCCTGGTCTACTACCGATAAAGTCTGTAAGTGTTTTGCTCAGAGTTATCAATGGATTGAGAGAAAGCCTACGCATAGTTATATTTTGAGACGACATAACGTCCTTGGATGCTTGTTACTCTCGACAATGCCACGTAGAGGAGTTGTTGAGAATGCGTTTTATGGTATTCATAGACTATCCTGCGAAAAGTCCCACTTTGAGATTTGTGAATTGTCATCGCACAAGCAGATACCAATGGCAGATGATTCCATTTAACGACGATCGTTTTGTTATTATTTATCGGCATTGTAGAAGAAAAGTATACCTGAATGTGTGTGCGGGTGGATATGTAATGTGTGTGTATACAGTGGCGTGCATAAGTTTCGGGCCAACGATTTTCTCTCAGTTATTCGATGAAATATTTAATGCCTGAACCTCTTCATTATTTCAAATATTTGAGGGAGCTATGATATGCATAACAGCGTGGTATATTATTTTGTTTGTATAGTGTATGGTTTGTGTACAGCGTCGAACGCGTTCGGTCAGTGTGCAAAAATTTCGGGCCGCTGTCTCACCTTCTCCAGCCACACGGTTTGTTTACGTTTTCTTCCGCACTTTCTTTCGCGTTAGTTCGAAACACAAAGAACCATGCAAAAATCAGTTCTATTGTTGCCGCAATGGCGAAACACACAAAAATTGAGGTCCGCGAAGTTGTGTTAAAACTATTTGAAAAAGGAAAGAGTTTTCGTGATATTGCAAATACTCTATCTATTGGGAAAAGCACAGTAAACCGTATTATTGCGAAATATAAATCAACAAATTCATTGTGTGGTAAAAGTCGAAGCGGTAGACCACGAAAAACTTCAAAACGCGTGGACAAAATCATTAAAAGAAAGTACGTCATAGATCCGCGAAAAACTGCAGAAATAATTTCGCGAGAATTACGCAGTGAACATCTTGCTGATATCAGGCGGAGTACGG
The DNA here is from genome assembly GCA_963210295.1 of Ophion ellenae. Classification (NCBI taxonomy): domain Eukaryota; kingdom Metazoa; phylum Arthropoda; class Insecta; order Hymenoptera; family Ichneumonidae; genus Ophion; species Ophion ellenae. The sequence goes on from OY723386.1 coordinate 23,056,775, forward strand.
TATCCCGACGTCTGAAGGCTGTGGGATTGATTGGGCGCGTCGGTGTAAAGAAGCCACTCATTAGCACAATGAATAAGAAGGCTAGATTGAATTTTGCCAAAAAAATATCAACATTGGACAGTATCGAATTGGCGGAAAGTTCTTTTTTCCGACGAAACCAAATTTCAATTGTTCGGAAGTGATGGTCGCAAGTACGTAAGACGCCCAGCAGGTACCAGATACCATGTACGATATCAAATTCCAACTGTAAAACACGGTGGCGGAAATGTTAATGTTTGGAGAGCATTTTTTGATACCGGTACTGGTTCGCTAATAGAACTCCAAGGCAATATGGACGCTATAATGTATCGAAATATATTGCAAGACCATATGTTCCCATTTGCAAAGAAAAATATGCCAAATGGGTGGATTTTTCAACACGACAATGATCCCAAACATGCTTCGCGTCTTGTGAAAAATTTCCTTGAAAGCCGAAAAGTGCGCCTTCTCGACTGGCCCTCGCAGTCACCGGATTTAAATCCGATTGAACATTTGTGGCAAGAGCTCAAGGTTCGCGTTGAAACGAAGAATCACTCCAACAAGACGGAATTATGGGATCATTTGCAATATGAGTGGGAAAAGATGCCACAAGATCTCATCTGGCAATTAATTGCGTCTACACCCCGATGATGTGCTGCTGTAATCGCTGCTAAGGGCATGGCAACGAAGTATTGTCTCTAGAGAGAAATTAAACCATGTTTTGTTATTTATCTAATTTTTTGTTTTTTGTTTTTATACGCAATAGTATATGGCCCAATACTTTTTCTCAGTCATTAAATAAAAACTGTTGGATAATTAATTGTTGAAGATTGATATTGCTGTTTACACCACATTTTTTTTATATCAAGCATCTCGGCGCCAATTATAAGTGTCATCACTCGTTTTTATTTCCCGTACCATTGTATTTCTATGCAATATCCACGAAAAATAGGGTGGCCCGAAACTTTTGCACGCTTCTGTATATTTAGAGCCCTTCGGTGTACTTCGGCTGGCTTCGGTGGGGTACGGATAGTTTTGGTTTCGAAGTATGCGATGTGCTGTTAAGGCGGGGTATACATTTAGACAGGACAAAATAAGCAATATTGAGGGATTATCAAACTTTGGGTATACTTTAATAGTATATTTGAGTATACAAAATATTTTTTTAATGAATTTATTATCAAAATGGCGGAGCTGTGGCAGAGTGTTACAGCAAGGTCGCCGCGGGAGTTGCGAATCGGCGTGCAGTCTAGCTTCCCGTAGACTTTGATTTGCAAAAGAGTTCAAACATTTTTCTAGTTAGAACACTGAAGAAACTAAAATAAAGAAAATTCAAATTCAAGAAAATGCAACGCATTTACAAAAAAAATCAACATTTCACGCAACATTTCTGTAAATTGTGGATTAAAAAGGTCGTTTCTTTCCAATTCTCCAATTTTCAAAAACAATTCTCGTCAAGTAGAAGGTACCAATATTATCGATATTTCTGCGAAGTTTCAAATCAATCTGCAGATAATGCGGTTATGAGAAAAACGCGTTTGAAGTTCACGCCCGCTCCGAATCCGAGCGGTGAGGCACAGCGTTGACGGGCTGTAACGTTTGAAGTTTTTCGAATTTCGTTTTGAAACTTTGAAAAAATATTCTACATATATAGTTCTATCGTTTAAAGAAGAAAAAACATGAAATCGATTTTTTGATCTTTGTACATGTATATCCCGCCTTAAAGCAGGTATAGTGTGTATGCGGTGTTAAGGCATGTATAAGTCCTATACTACCTATACACTATACATCGCTTAAAAACGCTACGGTGAACTGCTTAGTGTAATGTCGGTCTATAGCTCAAGCGCCTCGTGCTGTGCGGTAGGATGAGTTCATCCGCGCACACCCATACACACACAGGAACGGTGCCTGCAGCTATAGAGTAGCGTCCGTGACCACCCGCCGAGAGGAGTAAAGAGTATAGGAGAAGAAGAGTATAGTACGGGCCTACGCAGCTATAGCGTTTTGTACGTAAGCATACATACGGGCCTGAACAGCTGAAGCGTTCTGTGGCTGTCTATATATATATATATATATATATATATATATATATATATATATATATATATATATATATATATATATATATATATATTAGGGTGGCTACTATTTTGGCTTCGGTAAAAAAAAATTAACGTCTAGCAAAAAAACTAATCAAGATATGAAAAAAAAAATCTGTAAAATTTGGACGCGCTGGGATAAGGAGAACGCGTGCCACCGAGCAGTTTAATTTTCAAAAATACATGCATTTTTTTAATGGCCGCACTAAAATATTCATTAGTCTCATAATATTAATTAAAAAAATCTGGAATTGGGTACATTGATTATACATATTAAGAGGTACAAAATATATTATTTACTGATTTTTTGCATCAATTATGTACAGTCGTGAGTAGATTGAAAAATTAATAGAAAATTTGAAAACGGACGTGGCGGTTTGGCCACATTGTGGCGGGAGATCGAAGCAGTGAATTAATTATCGGAGCGGATTTTTTATGCAAATAATAATGTAATAATTGTGGATTGAATGCTTCAAAATGACATTTTTTTTCTTGAGCCTGCGAGAAGATTTCACAACTGTAGTGGCGATAATACAAAATATAGTGCAGACAAATAGTTCGAAATTTGGTCGTGGCGCTTCGTTCGCTCATTTTTACCGACCGAGTTGGTTTGCCATTGTTGGACATAGAAAAAAAACATAACACGTAAAATCTTTACGTTTCTGCAAATTTATTTCGATTTTACGATGTGGTTCCAAACGGTATCAGGTTTTGCAGTCAGACTTCACTTTTCTGCTCGATAAAGACATTGATTTCTTTGTTAGTCCCGAATCTATGGCGTTTTTTGAGTTATTTAAAATTGATTGTACTTTTCTCGACACCGATGTATCTCTTGGGGATTCGAACGAGAGTTATCAAATGGGCGCGCAATTGATAAAAAAAATAAGAGTCTGTAATGATATAGCGGAGCGGGGGATCAAACTTATCACCGATTATAACAATCGACTGACTTATGATGAAGACCAAACACAATTTGTTCTTCAAGTTGTCGCCGAACATCAAAAAAAAATTCCGAACGTAAACAAATGCACTCTACTTCAATCATTTCATAGATGAACTGCTATTACTTATGTAATATTTCATCTAAAGGTACGAATTTGCGGTACGTGATTGATGGAAAAAAAATCAGTAAATAATATATTTTGTAACTCTCAATTTGTATAATCAATGTACCCAATTCCAGATTTTTTTAATTAATATTATGAGACTAATAAATATTTCAGTGCAGCCATTAAAAAAATTCATGTATGTTTGAAAATTAAACTGCTCGGTGGCACGTGTTCTCTTTATCCCAGCGCGTCTAAATTTTATACAGATTTTTTTTTTCATATCTTGATTAGTTTTTTTGCTAGACGTTAAATTTTTTTTACCGAAGCCAAAATAACGGCCACCCTAATATGTGTGTGTGTGTGTATATATATACAGGGTGTCCCAGAAGTAATGTACGCCCTTCTAACATCTGGTAGGAAAAAAAATTCTGAGACGAAAAGTCCTCAGTCATTTTTTGATCAGACGCATAGATAATTAATTATGAATTAAAATAAATAGCCAATCAGGTGTGCGCTACAGCGGAAAGGCAACGTCGAGGGGAGGGATAGGGGAATGCGTTGTAATTGCGTGCACCTGAAAATGTGTGCAGAGGGAAAATTCCGAAAGCATGTGCGCACGTACACTCACACTACGACACACACACTTGCACACCCACACACTCACACACACATGCACACACACACGCACGCACACACACGCACACACACACACACACACTTGCACACATGCTTTCGGAATTTTCCCTCCGCACACATTTTCAGGCGCACGCTATTTATTTTAATTCATAATTAATTATCTATGCGGCAGGTCAATAAATGACTGAAGACTTTTCGTCTCAGAATTTTTTTTCCTACCAGATGCTAGAAGGGCATACGTTACTTCTGGGACACCCTGTATATATATATAGACAGGGTGTATCTGAACTACTAGTTTTCCGTTGGTGAGCATATAGGGTGTCTCTTTCCAAGCAAAACGCTTTTTTTTTAATGTGCTATAAAAATTGGCTGAGATGTTCACGAGTAAAGTCCAACGGTGCGTAAACAATGGCACAGTAGTTTCGGCGTCCAAACGAGAGTGGGCGCGGGTTCGAATCCACGTTCGCGCAAGTGGATTCAAATCCATTGATTTTTGTTGAATTAAAATTGAAGTTGATAGTTTAAACTTTCCATTACGAATGTTGAAATTTGAATTTTAAACCCCATCCGGTCGCCCAAATGAAGTATTAAATAATAAATCAAAAGTGTTAAACAATATTGTCTATTGTTTACTCGAAAGATCTAAAGATCTAATGATCTTTCGAGTAAACAATGGATGACATTGTTTAACATTTTTTATTTGTTATTTAATACCTTATTTGGGCGACTGGATAACGTTCAAAACTCAAATTACAAAATTGAAAGTTTAAATCCACTTCGCTGCATGTGGATTCGAACCTGCGCCCGCGCTCGCTTGGACGCCGAAATTTCTGTGCTATTATTTACTCACCGTTGGACTTAACCCGTGAATATCTCGGCCAATTTTTGTCGCACAACATTTTAAAAAATATCGTTTTGCTTGGAAAGGTCACCCTATATGCTCACGAACGGAAAACTAGTAGTTAAGATATACCCTATGTATATATATATATATATATATATATATATATATATATATATATATATATATATATATATATATATTCATCGAGACACATCCCCACCTCGTCTCCGTCACAGAAAGCGCTACACTAACCCCACCAAAACGTTACCCAAAAAAACGTGTTACCACTTCTAGACTCTTCCCCACAATAGAAGTTTCATTTCGAAAACGCTCTTCGTCCCTTGCTGCTTCTCCCATCCTCCAATGCTCGTGTGACCTTGGGATCACATGTCGAGGTCGAAGCAAGTGCGCGAGCTCGTTCTGCGCGTAGAACAAAAAAAATAGTTCGAAACTTTATTTTGGCACGCGATGGTCACTAGAGATTCTCGGTCGTGATTGAGACACCCTGTATATGCGCGCGTACGCAGGCTCAAGAGAATTTGTGATAAAAAAATGGGTGTCCTCATATGAAATGGCGCATCGTATAGCTCTTTTCATATAAGACAACTTTTATTTCATAAGTATTTTCGTAAAACTCAATACGGCCGAGATATTTGAATATTCGCGTGGACCGTAGTCTTGAGACATCCTTTATAGGGCCGGCGCACGAGGGACACAATAACCGCTAATTTCCGAGCTACAGATTTTCTTTCTTCGTTCGTCTCGTCTTTGTTCAAGCTATGATTCCCCGTCAAACAAAATATAGGTTGTCTTTTTAAAAAAAAAGGCGGTGACCTTCGCCCATCCTTGACACGAGCCTCAAAAAGGACAATGTGACTTAAAAAAAAAAGGCGGTGACCTTCGCCCATCCTTGACACGAGCCTCAAAAAGGACAATGTGACCGTTGTATTTGGCTCGCGAGAGCTTATGACATTGTTTCGAACAAGAATTTCGTTCGGGCATGCCGTTCTTGAAATAATCCACCGTCCCGGTTGCTTTTGTGCCACTCTATACATGTGTGTACGGGGTGTCCCCATACGCGCGTGTCGATCTGTTTTTCTCTACATCGTTGTGTATTTCCTTTGTTTTCTTTTATGCGGGTGCGTTCAAAGAACTTTTCGCGGACGAGTTTTGCACCCTGTCAAAAATTGCACTGATGGCCACATCGGGTACGAGAAGTTGGAAGGATCGTACGATGGGCGTCGGGAGGGGCGAACCAAAGCGAGTAGGGGAAGGGAGAGAGAGGAGGCCTGAACGAGCAGAACACGTGAACCCTGCGGCCGTTCGAGTTGCGCAGTAACGCGGGTTCGCGTTGATGGGGGCAACGCCGGCGCGGGAGCGAACGAGAGAGAGGCGAGCACCGACGCACAGTGGAGCCAAATCCCAAAAAGCTGGCCAAAACTAGAAAACGTTATAAATTTGGCTGATAGTCAGTACTCGGGGGTTTTCGAACTCGCTGATTATGAATCCGAAGTCAAAATTTAAATAAAAACAAAATGACGGATTTGACATGAACCACTTTTATAGAGAAAGTACAAAATAGATACATTTGTTGTATAATACGATAAAACATACAATCGGTTGATTTAAAGTTCACGCATCGTCATCCGAACAATCACTTTATTCACAATCAGTTGATTCGACTTTTAAATCGCTGGAGCTTCCTGTGCTTGCTGGTATACGTGGCGCAACTAACAATAGAACTGCTTCTGGGAGCAACGACTTAAAGTTTTTTCGTAGCAATTCGCGCAAACTTGAAATAAATGGATCGGATATTAATAATCAGCGTGAAATAATGTCTTCCATCATTTTGGCTAGGGAAAACTTTTTTGCAAAATCTTCACAAAACTTTTAAATGTATTTATTAGTAGACTCTTGAGCGTCTTTAGACATTTGTCCTATCGGCAATACCGATGCGTTTATCACTTCTGCGCCATAAACTAATACCCCATGTACCGGCGTTGACATGCAGAACCACGGATATAACTGCACAAAGTAGTGAGCTGTCTGTAAGGCATAATCTTGAAATTTTATGAAATCGATTTCATGGTCACTCGAAATTGTCTGCAATATGACATGGAAACGCTCAATCAAGTCCTCATCAACCCCTGTAATAGCAGCAGAAATGCTTGAGTTTTCGAAAAATCGTCGAGCGGTATTCCCATCATTCGAGCTACCGAAACCAGGCTTTGATTGATCGACTATTAGACCCAACTCGATATGGAAACCCTTCTGTATATTCTTATTTGTTCCTTTTCTTTATCACTACGCGCTTGCCACTTTTTAATTTCACGCTTATACGATACATGCAAACATCATTCGAAAAATCTCATCCATGCATGCAAAGTTGATAATCCAAACTGTAAATGATCTTCAGATACTTCCTTTAGAATTGCATCGATATTGTTAAAGTCTTTTGAAGGTGCTTTGCATAAATAGCATCGTTGAGTAGACGTATTATGCGTGATAGCATTACAAACTTTACCGTCTACCATGGTGAAAGCAGGTCGGAAAGAAATTCTTATTTATTTTCCATCTATGATCTTTTTGAAAGGGTCAAGACTGTTCTCTTGCTGTTTAATATAATCCATTTCCTCACGAGTGGCTTCAGGACTCTCGTGAAAAAAATTAGATCCTAATTGGTCTACAAATGCGAGGAGATGACGACCTCGGATTTTTTCATACAAGCCTAGCGTTTGTTTCTTGGTCGTTTGATACAAGCTGCAGTGGAGCGATTGAGGTAAAAAAATATTAGCATCGGACTTGCTTCCATTATCATTGGCAAACTTTGCTTGTACGTACGTTGGCCAGAAGTGCCATCGCCGCCCCACATACAATTTAAATTCAAGTTGCTAACATTTTCAGGAGACAAACTTTTGACAACATCCATTTGTGTTAATAATATTCTATCAACTGTGTGATTCAGCAAAGTCTGAAATTTTACTTCAGCACTACATTTATTAACAGAAATATCTGACTTAGGCGGATAACATTTGAGCTTGGCTTGGTATGGCAATTTATACGGTGGAAATGATTTTCAGCCGTTCTCTTTGCTTCTATTACAAAGCCCCTGATATTTGTGATTTCGATCATTTAATTTGCGATTTGATATTGTGATTACGATCATTTTAGTTCTACTATGAGCGACAGAGCAGCATCGGCAAATAATGTCGTTTCTATGGAGTCCTTATACTTCTTAGCTTTAGATGGGCTCCCCAATCCCACATAACGGACAATTTTTGCAGCATCTGATTTCCCAGATGAACGAAGGCTCATTTGAGTCGCATACGTCAATTCTTCCATCCTATGGCTTGCGCGTAATTCTTCAGTCCTCCTTCGTTGTCTCCGGTCACTAGATTTTGCAAATTCTGAAGAAGGCCGACCCAAATTATGGGATTTTTCTTAAGATTGTTTAGTTTCTTCGAAAGAAACAAACACGCTTAACCATTGAGAATATCTTTGCAGAAAGTTGCCTTC